>BSBM01001433.1:5435000-5762500 GCA_027924585.1 Larix kaempferi | reverse complement strand
ATGAGCGCATTGGGTAAGCTGTATGAAAAACCGTCGGCCTCCAACAAGGTATTTCCAATGAAGCGTTTATTTAATATGAAGATGTCTGAAGGTGGATCTGTTACTGATCATTTAAATGAATTTAATACGGTTACAAATCAACTAAGTTCTGTAAGTGTGAACTTTGATGATGAGGTTAGGGCGCTTCTAATCTTGTGTTCATTTCCAGAAAGCTGGAATGGCTTGGTCATGGATATAAGTAACTCTGTCTCTAGTTCAAACACCTTGATATTTGATGATGTTGTTAGTGTTATTCTTAGCAAGGAAATGCGAAGAAAAAACACAGGTAAGACATCAAGTAATGCGTTGACCATGGAGAGCAGGGGAAGACAAAGGGAGAAAGGAAAGAGCCAAGGTAATCGTGGCAAGTCTAAAATTGGAAGATCCAAGTCCAGACTGGGAAAAATAGAGTGCTGGAACTGTGGAAAGAAAGGACATCTGATGAAAGACTGCATATCTCTAAAGAAGAAAGGAGATGGATAGCAGGAAACTACCCAGGAAGCAAATGTAGTAGGTGATGTGTTACAAGATGCTTTGATTCTTTCATTAGATAATACTAGTGATTATTGGGTAGTAGATTCAGGGGCTTCATGTCATGCTACACCCCATAGGAAATATTTTCATGATTATGTTCTAGGCAATTTTGGACATGTTTTATTGGGTGATGATGAGCCATGTAAAATTGTTGAAATGGGTAAGGTATGGATAAAATTTAAGAATGAAACTGATTGACTGCTGAAAGATGTAAGGCATATTCCCTCTATGAAAAGAAATCTGATCTCAATAGGGCAGTTGGGAGATGGAAGCTATCTATTTATGTTTGGAGAAACGTGGTGGAAGATCACTAAAGGATCAATGGTGATAGCAAAAGCAGACAGAGTAGGTACGTTGTATTTATGTCCTCATAATACTGACCATTCTATCTCTTTAGCTTCCACAGGAACATATACAACATTGTAGCATCATAGGCTTAGCCACATGAGTGAGAAGGGGATGCAGATTCTCCACTCAAGGAAGTCGCTGCCAGATTTGAAGTAGGTAAGTTTGGAATTCTGTGAGAACTGTGTTTATGGAAAACATAAGATAGTCAAATTTCTCAGGGTTGGGAAACAGAAGAAGAATGAAAATTTAGAGCTTGTGCATACTGATGTATGGGGACTGTCTCAGGTACAATCTCTTGGTGGTACAATCTGATGTATGGGGAATTTAGAGATTATTATGTTACATTCATTGATGATGCAATTGGGAAAACTTGGGTTTATTGCATTAGACATAAATATGATGTGTTTTCTACTTTTAAGAAGTGGAAAGCTTTGGTTGAAAATGAGACAGGAAAAAGGTTGAAGTGTCACAGATCTGATAGTGGAGGTGAGTATTGCAACAAGGAGTTTGATAATTATTGTTCATACCATGGGATTCGTAGAGAGAATACAGTCCCAGGAACACCACAAGAAAATGGTGTGTCAGAAAGGATGAATAGAACGATAATGGAGCATGCAAGGTGTATGAGATTGCATGCAGGGTTGCCCTTACAGTTTTGGGCAGATGCTGTAAATACTACTATTTATTTAATAAACAGGGGGCCTTCTAGTGCTTTGGATGGTGGTATTCCAGAGGAGGCATGGATAGGTAAATGGATAAACTACTCATTTATGAGAACGTTTGGTTGTGAAGCATTTGTCCATATTGATAAAGAAAATAGAACAAAGCTTGAAGCTAAATCCAAGAAATGTACCTTTATTGGATATGGGGTTTATGAATTTGGTTATCGTTTATGGGATTATGAAAATAAAAAAATTAGCAAGAGTAGAGATGTGATATTCAATGAAAAGGTCATGTATAAAGATCAGTTGCAGGGAAAGAAACAGGAAAAAGAAAACAGAGAGTGCATAGTGCTTGATGAAATTAAAGAAAATGAAGTTCCAAAGGTGCCAGAAAATCAATAATAGCAGCAAGTACCTGAAACTCCTGCAAGTGTAAGAAGATCTACCAGGTTAAGTAGACTCCCTGAACGATACTCTCCTTAAATATATTATTTATTGATGACTGATGCTGGTGAACCAGAATGTTATGAAGAAGCAATGCAGGTGGAAACTAGAAAGAAGTGGGAGTAAGGCATGAATGAGGAGATGAACTCATTGGTAGGAAACCAGACTTGGGATTTGGTTCAGTTTCCTGCAGGTAAAAGAGCATTACAGAACAAATGTATTTACAGGTTGAAGGAAGAAGAAGGAAGTAAGAAGTAATACAAGGCCATACTTGTTATAAAGGGGTTTGCACAGAAGAAAGGTATAGATTTTGATGAAATATTTTCTCCTGTTGTTAAGATGACTTCAATTAGGACTATCTTAAGTCTAGTGGCAGTAGAAGATTTGCATCTTGAATAGTTAGATGTAAAAAAAACCTTTCTCCATGGGGATTTGGAGAAAGAGATATATATGCAGCAACCACAAGGGTATGGGGTCAAAGGGAAGGAGGATCTTGTATGCAGGTTGAATAAGAGCTTGTATGGATTGAAGCAAGCTCCAAGGCAGTGGTATTTAAAATTTGATAGGTTTATGACAGAACAAGGTTATAGTAGATGTCATTCTGACCACTATGTTTATTTCAAGAGGCTAGATAATGAAAGATATATTATCTTGTTATTGTATGTGGATGACATGCTTGTTGCAGGGTCTAACATGCAGGATATAAATGTGCTAAAAAGGAAGCTAGCTAATTCATTTGCGATGAAGGATTTGGGTGCTGCAAAGCAAATCCTTGGTATGAGAATAACAAGAGACAAGAAAAATCGCAAATTGACATTGTCTCAGGGTGAGTACATACAAATGGTGTTGGAGAGGTTCAGAATGCAGAATGCAAAACCAATTAGTACACCTTTGGCCAACCATTTCAATCTAAGTAAGGAAATGTTTCCCAAGACACACGAAGAGATAGACTACATGTCCAAGATTCCCTTTTCATCAGCAGTTGGTACTTTGATGTATGCCATGGTGTGCACAAGACCAGATATTGCACATGCAGTGGGAGTTGTGAGAAGATATATGAACAATCCAGGTAAAGAACATTGGAAGGGAGTACAGTGGATTCTCAGGTATTTGAGAGGTACTACCACTAAGGCATTATGTTTTGGAGGTTCATACATTATTCTACAGGGATATGTTGATGCAGATATGGCAGGTGATAAGGATAGGAGGAGGAGCACCACAAGGTATGTGTTTACTGTAGGTGGAACAACAGTAAGTTGGATTTCGAAACTGCAAAAGGTTGTTGCACTTTCAACAACAGAAGCAGAGTATGTTGCTGTTACAGAGGCTATTAAAGAGATAATTTGGTTGCAGAGGTTTATGGAGGAATTAGGTAAGAAGCAGAAGAATAGCAGGTTGTATAGTGATAGCCAGAGTGCCATTCATATTGCAAAGAACTCAACATTTCATTCCAGGACTAAACATATACAACTCAAGTACCATTTCATATGCTTTGTTATAGAAGATGAACTGTTGAAGCTGGAAAAGATACATACTAGCCAGAATCATGTAGACATGTTCACAAATGTAGTGACCAGAGAGAAACTGAGTTCTTGCTCGGTTTCAGTTGGCCTTCTAGCATGAAGGTGAAGACGAGAAATTTTCCAAGTCCAAGTCCAGCAAGTGCAGCAGCGGTGGAGTTTTTGTGATCAGTCTCCAAGTGGGAGATTTTTGGTTGTGGAGCATGATCTTCCATATTCAGAGATGTTATTTAGTCGTGTTTGTACCCCAGGCTTACTGTACACTTGTTCCCCAACCTTGGGGTTCAGGGCAGCGCCCCGAAAAAGGGGCTTCGGGGGCAACGCCCATGGTTTACGGTAACCCGTGGTATTTTCCCATTGTATTTCCCCTATAAAAGAAAGACATTGTAACATAGCTAAGGTTGATGTATTAGGTATTATGCATTGTAAAGATCTACGAGATCATAAAGAGAGACTGAAGAAAGTGAAGAGGAAGTGCAATGAATGTGCTGTAGGTTGTATCCCTTCATTTGCTGGATGCTAAATTAATAAGGACTGGCAATTTCAGTGTGTACGTAGCCCATCTTGGGTGAACCACGATATATTGGTGTCTCTCTTGTAACGTGTTTTTGTAATTTGTATTTGCATCTTGTTTATTGTTATTGCTCTGCGATGATGTTTTTCTAACACTTATATCCCTCCCTCCCTATCTCTTTCTCTAGATTTGTCCCTAGATTTGTCCCTCACTCCATTCACCTCCCTCCCTCTATGTCACTTTCTCTCCCTTACACCATCTTCGTCCCTACCACCCCACTGATTCCTCCTTCCCTATCACACACACACACACACACACACAACCTCCCACTTTCTTTGTCTCTCACACCTCCCTCTAGTCTCTCTCTCCCCAACCATCAATCTCTCTCTCTCTCTCTCTCTCTCTCTCTCACACACACACACACACATTATGTTCCTTTCCCTTCTCAAACCCATTACCCCTCCATCCATATCTATCTCCACCTTTCTCCCTCCATCCTTCACCCTACCTTCTCTCCCTCCCTCTCTCACCGCCTGTCTCTCTCTCTCACCTTCTATCCCTCCCTCATGTTATCTTTCCCTCAACCTATCCCCATCTCTCCATCACTCCCTCTCTCTCTCTCACTTTATGTCCCTTCCCCCTCCTCTCTCTCTCTCTCTCTCTCTCTCTCTCTCCATCGCCACCACTCCCTGCATGTCTCCCACCAACACTTTTTGTCCCTCCCTTCCTATCTCTTTATTTCATTCTATCCCCACCTATCTCTCACTCCCTTTAAATCCATTCCTCCCCAATGTCCCTCTCCCTCCCTCGCTCTATGTCTCTCCTAATAGTTCTCTCAAGCTCCACTACCCTTCACCCCTGTAGCCCATCATGTTCCCATTCCCTTCATCTCTCCCCACTCAAGCTTCCAACATCCTTCTAATCCCTTGACCTTTTCCCACCCCTATTAAATATTAACCATAGATTCCCTTGACCCTTCCCCACCCCTTCTCAAATATTAACCAAAAATTCTTTTGAGTATTCCCGACCCCCTCTCAAGTATTAAACATAGATTTTATGATTTAAATAACGCTAGTGCGTTTTTGCACTACATAACACACACAAGTTATGTAGTTATATAGTGCATTCGCGTTATGAACTTCTAAAAGAGCGGGAATAATTTTTGAATTTAAACAGAACAGGCTCGTGTTTGTTAGATCCTAAAACAAGCCAACTCACTTACTCGCATGTCAACCATAATACTATGTGTATGCTTTGGAGTTTGCTTCGGTAATACCAAACCAGTGCTATGGTAATGATAAACCAAAGCTAATTGGGTATTTCTTCCAGTTTCTGGAGAAGCCTGTGCTTAGCCACTCATTATAGTATGCTACACACATTCATTTTTGACAAAGTCTTAAACACAAATAGCATTTTTTCTGCAGATTCCAAATATGTAACTTTTATTTAAAAATATTATTTTTTCCTATTTTTTTTCAATTTCTTTTATGTCCTACCTCCTTAACTCGTGAAACACACTGTTAGTGTTTCTTCCATAAAATTTTCAATTCTTGATCATTTCAAAAAAAAATTGTATGGTGCACAAGTAGACACTAACCTCCATGTTCTATCAAAACCCCATTTCATGAATTTTGCATTAAGACCTTCAAAGGATGCACCCACAAAAGACGTACTATTTTCTAGGTTTGATCACTTAGACAATTATAAAAAAAATATAAAATTACTAATTTAATTTTCAAAAAATAATGACGCACTAGTGCTATATGTTCTCTACATGCATGCCCATTTTTGTAGCTTGATTCCATCATTTAGGCCCTCAAAGGCTGCACCCACAAAAACATATACCTTATCATTTGCCTGAATAAAAAAAAAAAGTGTCTGTTAGGAAAAATGAAACTTGACATAGCTATGCAAATTTTCAATACATAAAAGTTATATATTCGGAAATGTGATTCAATTTCCTACATTTCATCTTTTTTACTCAATGCAAGATATTTTGTGTATCTCAAAAAATCCAAGTAAGTTGAGGGATGCCTAATTTTTCAGTTTTCTATTGCATCTAACGCGCCAAAAGTGACCCTCATTAGCTTGCACTGACCCTATTCTATGCTGTGTCAATGCAATTGGTGCTTCAATCCATGGATTTTATCCTTTTAAAGGTAAAACTCAACTCAAAAACTATATACAAATTGTGAACCAGGTGCATGCATGGCTGCACATCCCCATGCATGGATGACTAAATAACTCTTTTTGAATTGGCTTACTCACTTTGTTGCATCTATACTAGGCGGTGTCTCACCTATAAATAGACACCTGTTGGTTTTAGATGGACATGGAAGCCACATTGTTGTGCAAACAATTGAGGAGGCTAACAATTTGGGCATCGATCTATTGACACTGCCTGCTCATACCACTCACAGATTGCAACCCCTATATGTTAGTGTGTTTGGGCCTTTCAAGAACTATTTCAGGGGTGAGCGAGCTTCGTGGATGGAAACGGATCTAGGGGTGGAGGTAAAAAGGTTTGAGCTAGCCAAGATTGCGAGTAAATTCTTTAAAAGGGCTCTCACACCTTCAAATATCAAGGTTGGGTGTAAGAGGAATGGAGTATGGCCACTGAATTCTCAGTCTCGCATGCATGATACTAGTTGTAGCCAGGCATTTGAACTGGATTGTTAGGAAGAAGGGGATGTCCAAGCACATGTTGATGGCCAAGAGGATGTGGAAGTAGAGGAATACGTTGTTGCTATTGATAATATGATATCTCTCTCTCAAGGAGGACCCTTCCGTGGTGATGATGATGAACATGTAAGTGAAACACAATATAACAATGAACCATTTGACAGTAACATGGAGGTTGTTAGACCAAGTGAAACACCTACACCTTCTGCATGTGTTCTTCTTAAAGAATCTATTGATCATGCAACTGTCAATGAGAATGTAGTTGGAAATGACATTGTTGATCATGCTCCAGGATGCAACAATGGCGAATTGACCTTGCCAATCCAAGTAACCCCACCATCATGGCTGGCAGAAGCCATGATGAATTTGGACAAAAATAATGTCTCAAGAACCAATGAAGAAAGCATGAACATGCCTTCACAACCAAGAGAATTGGACGATGAAATTGTTCATTATTTTGTGGACAATGGAAATCTGGAAGATGATACTGTCCATAATGCGGTTCCAGCTGAAGAGGACAATATGGTTCAAATAGATGTCCAGAACATTGACCCAAATATTGAAAGGAAAGTCTCAAGCAAGGAGCAGTAACGGTCAACGAAAGGCCAATTGCTCGGTTGGTTCCTAAAGCTACCAGTAGAGAGAGTGTCAACAAAAAGAAGGAAAGCAACAACAGATAATCTTCGTATATGTCGAAGTTCACAGTTACTCACCTCAGAAGACTATCTAAAACTATTAGTTGAGTCCGAGCATAAGAAACTTGAAATCTAGGATTTAAAACAGAAAAAGAAGGATTTAGCCAAAGAAAAGAAGGCTGCAAGGATTGCTGCATCAGAATTTCGAGCACAGGAAATGCTTGAAAGAGATAAAGAAAGACAAGAAAATGCCCATAAAAAACAGATGGCAAGGAAGGAAAAGGAATTGAGAAAGGCTCAACAATTGCTTCAAAAAGAACAAGGGCTGGCAGAAAGGGTTTCCATTGATGCAAACATAGTGGAGGAAAGTAGGATGATGTAAAAAACATTGGAACATATTGTATATAATACTCCATGTTTCCAAGACCTCCTAAACATCCAAGTCCCCCCACTAGTACAAAATGAGAGATAAGTGACCAAAAAAAGGACCAAAATCCGCATATAAATGACCACTTTTGAGTTGGTGACCACTGGTAGCAAATTAGTGGCCATATATCACGCAACCAAAAATGTGATCATATTTAGTTTGGTCATTTATAGCTTATCTTGTGGTCATATATTTGGTCATTAATTGTCACAATTAATAAGCACATTTTTTGTCACGTGATAAATGACTGCTAATTTGCTACCATCGATCGCCAACTCAAAACTGGTCATTTATATGTATATTTGGTCATTTCTTGGTCACTTATCTCTCATGTTGTATTGGTGGTCATTTATATGCAAAATTTGGTCATATTTTTAGTCATTTATCTATTTTTAGTGGTTTCAGAATATAAATAGGGCACAGTGGAATCGAACCACCAACCTCCTGCCTATAAGGCAGGTGCTTTACCATTGAGCTAGCACCCTTAAATAGAATTCCTTATGGGTCATGCACCTTGCAGTTATTAAGAATGCTCTATATCGGAATTTAGAGTGGATTTGCAGTGAATAATTGGGAAGCTTTCTTTGTTTGTTTAAATCAAAAGCACACAGATTCATAGTTATGAGTTATGAGAAGTCTCTACAATGTTTCTTGATAATAAACATCTGCAAATCTTACAACCAATCTTACAACTAGTGAATTAAGTTGTTGCTTTAGTAGTGCATTTTTTACTAGCATTTAACAACATGTATCATAACTCAAGTAGCACATAAAGATGTCTTCATAATCCTATATGACACGTCCAATCAAAACTTTCAAAACTATTCCTACCATAGCTCAAACTTGATTGTCACTATCATTAACAAGGTGAGTCACCAATGGTAGGAAAATTGTCTCTGCCTACTCATCTACCACATTACTGGGAAATTTCAGAATAATCACATGTAACATTTCTAGTACACCTTCCCTGCCACTTGTATGCTCATAGCTGCAACAAATGCAATTAAAAGTAAATTTAACTTCTGTACATATAATAATAGAACTGAAATATTGGTCGTAAATTAACACCTTACCTAAGATTTGCAAGTAAGAAATCCAAGTGTTTTTGCAATCTCTTGGCACCAAGAGGGTAGTCAAGAAGAAACAGTAAAAGAACTTGACTACATCGCTGGCGAATGGGTAGAGCTTGACTAGTTACAATCAAGCATCCAACTCTAGTGATCAAATCATATAGATCTGGAACCAGTACCTTCTACCTAACAATTGCCTTCAAAAGTGATAGTGCAATGGTAGTTGAGCTACTCTCTAAATCAATAAAGAGTGGGCATTGGAGAAGTAGCTTTAATTGATCATTTGAGATGGTCATATTTGCATGTCTCAAAAGCATAACAAGTAAATTAACAGAAGATTGCATTATGGGACTGTCACTCTTTCCTGATTTCAAAACCATATTAAAAGCCGAGGTAATGTTGCTACTGTGAATATCAATAGATGGAAGGGGAAGTCTCAATAGATGAGCAAGACATTTCACAGAATGTGATATAACTCCTTAATACTTATATTTCAGACAATACCCTAGTAGTTCTATAAAGGAGTCTAGCATAGCTATTAAATAGTGATCACTTTGATCTAGTTTGACTTTTTTCAAATGATTTTCAAGAAGTCTCAGTGCAAACACTATAATGAAGTAGTTGGTACAGTAACTACATCAAATAAATCAGCACATTAGTTTTTAATCCACTAAATTTTCCTTTGCAACATAGAAAAACATTATGTAATATGCAATCTCATAATGTATAAATCAAAGGTGACAATTTCTAAACATCATTCAAAATGAAGAGTAATGCAAGAAAAAGCTTGTATGTTTCTTCATAGATTTGCAGTGCCTACTAAGAATTCAGACCATACCAGTTGTCCTATATACATGAGATTCTAGGTAATGTTACTGCTAATTAAAAAAAGATAAGCTTTAGTCATCTCAGATCTAGCTGTCTATCTGTCTATGTGTTTTCCTGAAGTAAAAGACAGGAAACTGATAGCTAGGTAGAGAATGATGAATCCTCCTTACCCATTCATCATCATCATATTGATATGAATCATCTAAAAGCAGTCTTTCAAACTTCTAAGGGTCTATTAAATTTGATGGATATGTGCAGTGCTGGAAGACTAAATCCTATCTCGTGGGCATTTATATTGGACCTATCATGGATTAGTTATATGATATATCAAAGTAGGCAAGCTGAGTGTGTACAGTTAAGTTTTAGCATTTAGGATAAGATACAGTAATTTTATTAATGTTCTATAAATCACCACAAAATTAGGTCAATAGGACTGAAAAGGACATCCATAAACTAAATATCATTTACTAACCAGCGGATCCATGCAAGCTGTCATTTATCATTGTGTTAATTAAGCCAACCAAGTTCTCATTGTGAGCATCATCACAACATTTAATGTGGTTAAAGCTTAGACATTTCTAGGTAGCTCCACCAACAAGATAACTTGTTTAAAGGTGATCAATCTTGAAGCATGAATACTTTTCATTCATGGTATTGTCTATTGTTGGAACTTGGAACAACTATTGCTAGAGTTGGTTACTTTATTTTCTAGACAAACTTTTAAATCAGTTGTCCAAAAAACTCATTTCTAACCAACTAAAACCCTAGTACAGCCATTTCCTTTTAGTGCCTAGTCAATTGTCTACGTCATTAACACATTTAAGTAGATTTCCATTCATTTCAAATCCTCTTAGCTACTTATTTCCTTGCTTGAGGGGTTTACTTTAAAGGATTAATCTCAAACCCCCTTAGCATTCCCCTAGGGTGCCTTACATTTCCCCTTTGCTAAATTGTAAGGCACTCTGTCTCCCACAAATCGGTCCTATAAGTACTTTGGGAAAGTTGGTATTTCCTTGGTTTGAAATGGTTATGACTTATGATTTGGTAATGAATTATGACTTATTGGGACATAAAATTGGAGTGACTTAATAAGTGGGAAAATTGAATTTTATTGGTGAGTTCATTTTTTTGAAGAGATAAAGTTTCGTTTTGATTCATTCATTTAAAAATAAATTCCAGTATTGATCTTTGTAAATCTAGTTAAAAATTTTAATAAAAAAGTTCTCATGATTAAAGTTCTGAACTGCAACTACTGAAAAAATTCCTATTAGATTTGGAAAAAAATTGACAAAAAAAAAAATTCAACTTATACTATTTCTTTTCATTCAATCTGCTTTGAAAAATCTTGTCCTTCATACTAGATCTCTTAGATGTGCTCTGAGCCTTTTCCCCTGCACATCCATAAATTCCCACTTAGATAACTAGGGTTATAGATTATAGAGTGCACAACACCTGATTTGCAAGTGAAGAGTGCCATCCTTTGATCTCCTCTTAAGCTCAAGCCTCTGTTACTTCACATCATGCCACCTGAGGTGGCATGTTTCCACCATCATCAGCGAGTGTTGAACTATTGAGATGGCAGATAAGAGTTGCACTCTCGATGATATCACTTATGGGATTCTTATTGATGGATATTGCAGAAAAGGAAGTATTGAACATGCTTTTAGATTGAAAAAATGAAATGGTAACAATAGGTTTTTCACCGAGGGTTGAGATTTACAACAGACTGATGAAAGGGTTATGTAAATCTGGGAAGAGTGTTCCATCAAAAACCTTTTTGTTCACATGTTTAAAAGTGCTTTAATCCTAGAAGAAGTTAAATACAACACTCTAATTGATGGTTACTGCAGGGAAGGAAACATGGAGGAGGTTGTTATAATCCATTTTGAAATGCTTGAGAAGGGTTTCTTCCCAATGTCATTACTGTCAGTGCACTAATCAATGGACTTTGTAAGACTTGACAGATAGAAGTGGCCAAAAAGCTTTTAGTAAAAATGATTGATAGTGGTGTTTCTCTCGACATTAAGACTTGCTCCTCACTAATGGAAGGAATCAAGATAGAAGGCAATATGGAGAATATTTTGAAGTTGGATGGAAAAATGGATAATGAAGTTGGGCCACGACAGAAACAAGGATCTATTCAGGGTACTTCATTTCAACATTCAGTATCTTCAGGGCAGACATTTCCAAGCATGCAAACAATTGGTACTATTGGCTCTTTTGCTGTTGGTGCTCAGATAAGACCCTCTAGAGTTTTTTGCCCTAGTCAGCAAAGGCCTGGTCAAGGACAATTAAGGTCACAATCTCCATCACAGCATAAATCAATATCCTCTCATTTAATTTTCTTGGCTTAGTTATAGTGTTTATTTCCTTTAAATGTTCCCTGCTTGCTTCCACTGAAGTTTCACATCGCTCTTTCATTGGTTCATATTGGTTTTCTTAGTCTGTTTCTTCACGCTATTTTCATAGTTTCACTCTCAGCTTTCACTCTCTGTTCCAAAATTTAACCTGGACAAGGTTGTCTAGCATTTTTTGATCGGAATTAAGCTTATTTAAGAGGACCAGGGAATCCAGTCAGATGCTCACCCTAGCTATCATCACCATTAAAGGATGTCAAGCTATCAGCGCAGCTCAATTCTGCAAAATAGTGTCAAATCCTCATTTTCAGGAGTTTCTTACTATTTTCCTTTAAATTTTAATGTTCCCAAGTTAATTTCCTGCAAATTATTATAAGAATTTTTTGGGATTATATCTGTAATGGTTAATTGAGAGCCATTTAGGGAATTTCCAGTCTGCTATCCTGATTTCTAGCTATCTGAACCAACAATTTTCTGAGCTTCTCTCCTTGAATCCTTTTTGAAGTACCCATGGCTTCCAGTTCCAGCAGTATTGCTTCTCCTATGCAGGGGAAAGATGATCATTTCATTGATAGTTAGGATGAAATTAATGACCCTTACCTTTATGTCCCAGATTTGTATGAATCCCTGCAGTTGTTAGTTAATATCGCAATATCTTATTGACCCACAAACCAGAGACCAACTTGCCAGATTTTTAGTTTCTCTTGCTCTAGGTGATCTTTTCTAGCATGATGGACTATCTCAAAAAACTAAATCTACCTTAGCTTTGCATGCACTAGTTATCCTACTTGAGGATTAGCCCACATAAGACATGAAAATAGTGGCAATATGTTCCTTGTAGATTTTTTTACACATAATAGAACAATAGTCATGTTGTTGCAGAAGCAGGTGGTATACAGGTTGTGCAAGAGCTTCTCAATTCACCAAGTTCATAGATAGTTGGACTAACCACATTACCAATGAAGCTTCTATTTTTAAGGCTTGTAAATATTGAACTAACCTGCTTTTGACTTCAATGTGAGATAAATTTCTCCACCTATGCCATTATTCCCGTCTTGCAATCACTGATAAACCTTGTATAACTTTCCTCATCAGCTAAGTCTTCCCTTGTCATTTATTCGACATACTTTATTGTGTAAAACAATCACAATTTTAGAGATTCCAGTCCCCTGTCGTAGTATTATTCTCATCCCACTATTTGATTTCCAACCTAAGTTCTTCTTGGAAACATGATGTTTCAATGTTTCACATTCTGCAAACACGAGAATGCATCCATGTTCGTTAGCTCTGAATGATGGCAGATGCCTCTTCCAACACTTGACACTAAAAAGTGACATATTTATGGAAGTCACTGTGGGGGTTGAAATGCATTCCCCATTTTGGCAAGGCCCCGGCTTCCAAGAATTTGTGGAGTTTAATATTTGTAGAAGGTTTTTGGCAGAATGTTATCCAACAGAAATACTTGGATCCACTTTTCTTTGAGGAATGGACTATATTACCAGCAAATTTTTATCTCAAATGTTTCATTTGTCTGGAAGGCACTAGTTTTCTCATTCCCTTGTAGAAAACTGGTTGGCATGGTAAATTGGACACTGCAGGAAAGTTAGATTGGGCATTAATCCCTGGGTGGGACATGAAGGCCATCATTCCTGCCTCTAAGGGTGATAAGGATTTTTGCAAGATCAAGGACTTGACACACTGGTTGATGTTGCAGATCCAGGGAATACTGGCATAAACATGGAAAACAACTGAGCTTCTTAACATGGTGAATCCAGAGGCAGTTTCTTGGAACCTGTATACTCAATAGTTGGAAAAAAAATCCAATTAAGCTAAGGGATTACTCGTTTGATCGAAGAATATCTCCACATGTCACTTTACTGCTATTCTGAGCTATAGGAAAACATTTGGTGAGGAGGTAGCAGAGGTTGTATGGTGTTATAGACCCATTTAGAAGCTGAATGCACCTATGAAATCATGTTTTCATGTCACTCACCTTAGCCAACAAGGTGCTGAATTGGGAAGTGTGGCAGAAGTGACCATGGCATTGGCCCGAGCCTCTGTTATCTGTGCAAATGTGAAGGGGAAACAGTTGACCACCTTTTGGTTCACTTTGATTATACAAATAATATTTGGGGTTCAATCTTACCTTTGACAGGAGGACAATGAACTTGGCAGGAGAAACACCCAAAATGATCACATGCTTAAATGGTTTACTACTAAATCCTTGAGGGAGTTTAGAATGCTGCCCTTGATTGTATTCTAGGCCATTTGGATGCCTAGGAACAATATTGTTTTCCAAGAAAAAGAGGCTCCCCCCTTTTAGATTTAGTATCAAACTCAATTTCCCTTTGTTAAACTCAATACTTCACCAAAGCTGATAGATGCAAGGAAGGTGGGTGAGCTAGAGGTAAATAAAACCTTCTTTGGTCATTTTTTCATGGAAACTACCCTGATCATTTTTTGATGGAATGTGTCAAGAGACCCCTGCTTGCTATGGAGCTGGAGGTAAATAAAACCTTCCCTGGTCATTTTTTGATGGAATGTGTCAAGAGACCCCTACTTGCTGTGGAGCTAGAGGTAAATAAAACCTTCCGTGGTCATTTTTTTATGGAACATGTCAAGAGACCCCTGCTTGTTGTGTAGTTGGAGGAGTCATTTACCTTTGATGATAATTATAAAATAAGCTTCAGAGAAAACATATATAGTAGGTATAGTTAATATTACTAAATGAATGACTCTTATTCTGGTCTTAATAATAGCTTTGGAAAAAGACATCACAAAAATTCAGATCCTGGGTAACTCTAAGATGGTGATTAATTGAAGTAGGGTTTGCACAATCTAGTTATTAGACCCATCTTTGAGCAGGAAAAGCTCTTGGAAAACAAGTCCACTTACAGGCCCCTTTGAGATGAGCAGGAAAAGCTCCTAGCTCGTCATCTTTAGATATTTTGAATTTTCATGACAATTTAACTCTTAAATATCACATTTCATACCATGAACATTACATATGCCATCCTATTATAGCTATTTGGGTTTTATCTTGTAATTCCTAGTAAATTGATGTATTTGAAATTTTTATGGAGTTGTTGAAAAAAATGCATGAATTGTTGATGATTATATGTAGGAGGCACCAATGATCAATGTTGCAGGGAAATACTAGTGTCTATTCATCTTTGCTGCAAAGACTGACATTTTGGAAGTATTTATGGTCCAAATAATTCTTGTCAATGTGGTGACAAGTTGCTGATAAGTGTGCTGCTGAGTATGCTGACAAGGCTAATGAATGTGCTGATGAGTTATAACATTCAGAATGGTTTCACCTAAGCCACAACCCCCCTTCTAATTTCAATTTCACATGGTTGGATCAATATGTGAATGAGAGCTACATTCCTAACCATAAGATTAACAATATCAATTGAATGTATTGGTTGGCCATGTCAATGTCTTACACAAATATAGCAATGCCCAATTGAACAGGTAATTTAGTAATTTGTCTCCAACAAAGCCTATGGCATTCCTGCAAGGAAACCATGCATGTAGTTTCTTTGTTTGGGCACCCCATTCTCGATGGTTTCGACCCAGTTTTCTTCAGTTTTCCCATTGAGACATTATCAGATTTTTGTCTGGTCACTTCCTTACTCATTTTAACTCTAAAAGGAGTGTACAATATATTTACAGTAAATGAGAATCGCAAGCCCTTATATTACATGCAACATGAAACCTAACTCAACACTGTCAGTGGTATTCTCCAAAAGCAGGTAGAGAAAACTAGTTCTCAGCAGCATTGCTAGGGTAATCCCTCACAAGGATAGACAACAAATTTTGACCTTATAACTAATTCAACTAGCATTACCTCATTGCAGGTTAGTGAATCTAACAAACAATACCAACTAGAAAAATATGTTCTCAAACAATTTAATTAGTTTAAGCATAGGAATTTTCCTCGAGTTGGTGGTCAGAAATGCCAAAACCAGAGATGTGAGCACTTTAGGAGCATCAAACACAATACATTATACAATCAATTAATTACCAGTAGTAAAAAAAAGCTCAGGTGAACATTGCCAAAATTGAAAGAATATTGACAAATGCTACACAACCAACTCAGGTAACTAACCAAATTGTGTAGTCTTAAACCTAATGGCAATTAATAGCATTCAGAAGAATGTGGTCAAAACCTTCTAAAACCATTTTCCCTTGGAAAACCACACTAAAAGCAATTTATTCCCACGGAACTAGATTTGCAATCAAACTTCCTGCATGATTTTAAAAAAAAAACTTAACCCTCCGAGATATGCACAAAATTGGAATTGATGCCTACTGATGCTGATTTATTGTGAAAACAGAGCTAGGAATTGATCCAAAACACCCAGAATTATCCCAGAATTGGAATGGACAGCCCTAAGATTTGCCCAAAAATGTGTTTTACTTCTGTTAGAAGGTTGAAATCTGTTCAAGCTGTCCTTTTTTATTGTCGAATGGGTCTGTTCATGCCTAGGTTTGACAAAAATGCACCGAGAAATCTTATTTTCTGCCCCGAATTGATGAAAAAGACTAGGTTTCCAGGTCCTTAGACATTCTGATTTTCTCATGCCAGGTCCTTAGACATTATTCATTTGAATCCCCACTCCAAACACCTATAAGACCTGTAAAGTTATCCACCTCTTCCCATACCTGAACAACAAAAGGGGGGAGCAATATAAGAAAATGTGGAATGGTCTCCTTAGCTTCCTTGCACAAAGTACATCTATGAGGCCCATAACTACTCATGCAATTTATCCCAGCTTAGAACCTTACCTCTAAGAATTAACCATATAAGTATCCTTGACTTGAGAGGACATTTGAATTTCCAAATAACTTTAAACCACCATTTTGGATCCACCGCCACATCATCCTCACAAAGAGCCTTATAACCCAACTTAGGAGCTCATAGACCTCCAACTAATATTTTTGACCATATCAATTCATCCTCCAAGTCACTAATATGAACATGACGTGGTCTTCAAGAAGTAATAAGACCCTCCCAAGCAATAGCATTCTCACCAAGCAATCCAAGTACATTTGTTGATTTCCACTCTTGCTTCCATATTGAAGTGAGATCATGATCAACTACCTAGCTAAGAGTGAATGTAATATCCTAAACTGATATATTTTGCTATTGAGTAAGGTTTGCTGAGATACTAGGTGTTGTTTATGGTATTTGGTATCCAAATATTATAAATAATGTGTTTACCTAGAGATCAAGTGTATGCCCTAATTAAACCAATAAATATCATACATCTGATTACATCAAACTTAAGACAATATTGGAGCATAAAGAACTAACCATACCAATCTGCTAAATAAGAATCATGGCAACCCTATCAATATTGCTAGAATATTTAAGTTGCTAGAATATCCAAGTCGTCTTATGTTAGTTTTCTTATATGATCTAGACATAAGAAGATTTACATGGTTGTCTACAGAGGGATACTTTGGAATGCTTTGAAGCCTGGAAGTCCATGTTAATTTGGACACCCTATTATCTCTCAAGCTTGCTTCTGACATGTGAAATTTGGTCCTTGGTAGTGATTGAGGCTTATCAGTGACATATTGTTGAAGCTTTTCAATCTCCACTAGTATCTAAATATCAACATAATGCAACCTATGTTTAAAAAGAAACTTAGATATATTTCACCATTGAACAATGGTTATGCAGGCTTGGCCCCTTTCTATAGGCATTCTTAAAAAACAAAAAGGCATTGAGATCTTGACTAAAAGGGGTTGATTTCACTTTAGCCTAAACAACACCTATGCTTACTTGAATGTCGAAAACTATGAATGTAGCAAAGGCTGAACCTCACATTAAACCTACTCCAACAACCAAAAAGGCTCAACAAGTTCAACTTGAAAGTGAAGAGACTGGTAGAGAACATGAGGATGCATGAAAAAAATAAAAACAGAGGAGACGCAACAATGAAATGAGAGGCAAGGAAAGCAAAGGCGCTGTTAAAAATGAGTTCATAAGATTTACAATCACCTATATAGTGTATTCCCAGTCATGTTGATGTCATAGATTTTAAATTGCTCGATTGTATTCACTACATAAATGTGCACAAAGGCGAGGCCGGAGGAATCACTTAGCAGATTTGAGAAACATACTTTTCCATGGAAAATATAAGGGAGAGAACCAAAGAGATAAACATTTTTAGCGAGCCACTCACTCAAAAATCCCAACTTGTCACTGAGTGTTTGTACTTCCACTGGAGGGGCGAATGTGGAATCTATTAAGATAAGACAAGATAAAATAAGATAATTTTATTAATGTCCCCGAATGACTAATAAGGTAATTCAATGGAGCATAAAAGTATTTTAGTAGTGACAAAATCTAGGAGTGCTAAAGAAAGTCCTAAAAGTTAAAAGCAAATCGTAGATATCCCGAGGAGTCCGAGCCAGATGTTAATGTCAAGCATCCCATTTCCAGTAGTGGTGATGAGTTTGATGATTGATCATTCATCATTGATCGTATTTTTTGGATTGTGGAGTCTATTTAGATAATAAAGCCTCATTAATATTGTTTTTGTTTCAGAATATGAGATATGTACTATGTAGAGCACTTGGTTCCATTTTGTATCTTCCAAATGATGAGGCTGTCATAGAAAAAGAGATGTAGTATGCTCCTTTCCTTAGGCTAATAGTAGGTACATGTAGGTTAGTCTTCAAAATATGAAGGTTGCTGCTGAGATGGAAGTTCAAGCCTCTATACAAATATTAACCAGAGGTTGTTACAGGCCACATGGCACCAATTTATCCTTGAGACAACCTGGACCTCATTGCTGAGGGTTACTACAGCTGCGGGTAACATTTTCAAATGATTAATATCATTGTTTAAATACTATACAACACCCAGAATTGATATTATTGCTATTGCTACTGCTGAAAAGAGGGACTGTTGTTTTCCATAACTTGCTGCTACATGAAGACTGTTCTTCCCAACAAGGAATACCTACAAGCCTCCTTATTCTATCACATGCTCAGGATGATGTCCTATGACCTTTCATATGCCTAGAATTGAAATGGAAAGATTTTTTAGGACAATTTCACTACCATCAACTTCCAGAACTACTCACCAAGATGCTAGCACATAGAATTAAAAAAACGATATCTACGTAGCACATCAAATCATATAATCTACATTTTTTATCTCATTCATAAACACCCAAATCCTAAGGGAGAAATGTAAGCATGATATTAAATAGAACATGTATAATGCACACTGCTTAGCAATGCCCCACCAAGTTTTTGGAATGTACGGAGGCAATACACATCCAAGGAACCTATGGAGACACCCCTAAATTTCAGGAAGCATCACTAAGGGATGTTGATATCTCTTGCATAGAGGACCCCATCTTCAAAATCATAAAATAAAAGATAAATATATGAAAAGAAAATTGATATATCTAAGTGTATTTCATCAATTACCATTTGAAAATTTTGATAAAGCGTTTTATAATTTAGGTTTCAGGATTTTCATTTTTTTTACTTCAATTTTTCAGTCAAATTTTGAGAGTTTCACCCAGTCATCCCCCACACATGCAAAACATATCTCCTTTCATGAGAAAATATTTGCACTGCATTTTTTCGAGTTGTAATTTTTGTGGGCATAGAGAAACATTTCTCATTGAGTTTCACCATCCCTGGAGAGTGGGAACTACACTCTCTAGGTAGCGCATTAATGTGCATGCTGCTATTTAGATGTGCATATATTTGGGCACTCAACATAGATATATTTCACTTTGTAGATTATTTGGCTATGGAGGACCAACAAATCTCGAGTATTCTTGAGCTAATAGTAAGAACTCATTAAAGAAATATCTATCTCCAAATAAATGGTTGAATAATGTAACAGTAAATCTGATAGTTATAACTTATTATAGTAAGGATTTCCATTGCTATCTATGTCAAACTGGACCTGAGAAATATCACATCCATTATTGGTAGAAATTATTTCAATGTGGAATCCTGAGTGGTTGAGGGTTGTTGGTACTAGACCAAATGGATGAATCTGTTAATGTAGATCACAAAAAATCAAATATTGCTAAAATATATTTCAATGTGGAAGCTGGGCATAATCTCTATTTAAAAAAAAATGCACCCGAGTAAGCTTCTCTTTATAGGGTCAGAGATTACATAAAACCTCCATAGAAAGCTTGCCTGAGTTTATTTAGCATGCATTCTACACTAAAAAAAATTAGACCAATTAACCGTGAGGATTATTTCAAATCCAATACAAGGGTTGTTTTCCCAACTTATATTTCAACATAATCAACCGTGTTATAAAATATGATGAACTGCAACCAATATACACGTTGTTGAGGATAAACTTATAAAGCATTTCTCTGGCCAGTCTCCTGCCATATCCCTACCCATACCAAATATTAGAGAGACATTGGAACCACCAATTACCGATCAATTAAGAGAATTATAGGTTCAGAATGATTTAGTTGATTAAAATTGATAACTAAGTGGAAGCCTAGTTGGGGAGGAAGATCCAATTTGAACATGTTGTTGTTGATTTATTGAATAATTACATATGGCCCATATCTTAGAGGTTTTAATCTATGATAATTTTTCCCTTTGAAATGTTGCTACTGCATGTACAACCAGACCTTGTCACCCATGTGGAATGATGAAGGGAGCTTGTATTTGTCTAGAATTCACTTGTATTTTTGTTGGGATATTTGCAGGGCCACCTTTATTGGGTCATGAATATTTCTAATCTTGTGCCCAAAGGTTGTCGCTTCAATGTGTTGTTTTATTGAAGTGTCAAGTGTTATAGCAAGAGCTAATGGCATTCCTCAAATAGAGACACCTCATGGATGAGTGGATTTCCTATTGTAACTATGCTGCACAATATGCAGTGTGGCATTCCACTGTTTTTTGCTACTATACCATATGCGGTGTGCATGTGGAAATGTATGGTTTATCACTTCGGTATGTCCATTCATTTGTGGATGAAATGTTGTTGAATACTGTAACTTACATTCTAATAGCTTCCATAGAGTTTCCAAAATGGACTAGGGAATATGGATTCTCTATTGGATATAATTTACAAATGTAAATCGAAGTGTGCCCAAACCTATTTGAAGAGGACTTTTGTTTCTTTTTGTTCTGTGATGGGTTTGATGCAGAGAATAAATAATGCCCTCTTTGAAAATCTATAAACTTCCACACATATGTAGTCATGTTTGTGAAGAGTCATCGGTAATATGGTGATGAAAGACATGGATATTGCTTCTTATGGCTTGGAAGGAATAGGGAGTGGTTGATAGAGTGTCGGAACTAAAAATATGTCTGTGTGCTTACAAAATTTGATTCACCAACAACCTTATAAATTGAGTTTAAACCAATGAAAACACAATCAAATGAGTTTAATTTTCCACAATTATTCCATTGGAGGATATGGATCCATCTGGATCCATTCAAATGCTTAAAAAAACTCTACTTAAAACTGAAAAATCAAAAGAAACCCTCGAACAGCTCGTTTTACCTTTAAAGGGTTTCATGACCAATTTCTTGACGGGCTGCGGGGGAATGCATGGCCTTCTTTCTTGACAAATTGGCGGCGGTTTCGGAGGTCGAGGATCCTTCGTTCTCTAGATCCACCATCATTTCGTCCTTTGATGAAAGATCATTTTGGACCCCATTCTTATCGAAATGAATAAAGAACAAACTGTGACATGGTTGAATCTGTACCACTATTGTTATTATTCGTATTGATGTCGCTACTAATATTGTAGATTGACCTCTTTAGCTGAAACACTAATCAAAATCATGCATTTAAGCTCTCCATTCTCGATATTTTCTGCAAATTAATGACACCATAGGGAAAATTCCCCTGCCAGTCCCTTCCTACCTTCGATCCCCATCGAATACGAATCCCTGCAAATTCGTGATGCTATGAAGGGAAAACCCCAACCCTTCCTACCTTTGATCCCCATCGAATACGAATCCCTGCAAATTTGTGATGCTATGAAGGGAAAACCCCGACCCTTCCTACCTTCAATCCCCATCGAATACGAATCCCTACAAATTCGTGATGCTATGAAGGGAAAACCCTGATGCTGCCAACAACAAGCTATTATTCAATTTGCTTCTCGATATGAACTAGGTTAAGAGTATTTAGAACCGATGTTTCGGGCAGAGCCTATGCCCATATTTAGCATAAGATAAACATATATGGAAACCATATTTTTATCAACTATGAAGAATTAATAATAATGTTGCAAATGAATAGTGATAGCAAACTTACTAAGGATTAGATTCATATATTCGGTATTTGTTATTTGATAATATTATTGTGTATACATTTTTTGGCAATGATAATAATGGGATTTAAAATTAAATAGCGGATTAATAAAAAGAATAGGTTATTATTTTTATATTTAGTTATTGATAAAATTATTGTTTATATTAAGAAAGAAATATTTAATGATAATGGTATTTATTGTTAAATAGTGAATTATTAAAAGAAGGATGGATGGATAAATAAAGTTTTATTTTAATTTGTTAAATGATATAAGGAGAGGGATTAATTTATGATTTCCTTATCTAACATTCAAGAATCAATGTTGGGTTTTGATGTTTTTCCCCTTTCATATAACTTCTTGTGTCAAGAGAAGTGAAGTGTTCTCATAATCATTTTCTTTTTCTTTCACAAAAGAAAGTTATAGGATTCATTGCTTTGTTATTATCAAACTAAACATTAACTTAATAGAACTTACAAAATTGGACGCAAAACTAGGCGCAACTCGGCACAAAAAACTAGTTGCAAAACTGGGCAAAACAAATTGGAAGCAAATCCCTTGCAAAAAACTCAGTAAACCCTTGCAAAACCGAGTGCATCACCTTACCAGCTTTCAATTTCTATGCTTACAAATATGGACTCAAAGAAATGATCCCTTAGAAGACATGTATTGAAAAATAATCCAAGTTGTATACTATGAATGTTACAATTTACTAAATTTTAACACTGTAGATGGATTCAGAGACCCCTTCAAATTTTAACATTGCAGATGGATTCAGAGACCCCTTAGAAGGGGTCTCCGAATCCATCTGCAGTTTTAAAATTTAGTAAATTGTACAAATTCATTATCAAAACTATAAATTTCCACTACTGGAATGACACAACTAAAAATGACCACATAAATGACCAATTGTTATGTGGTCATTTTTAGTTTAGTTCTTGTCCCGTGACCAAATTGGTCATTTTTAGTTTAGTTCTCAATCCCATGACCAAATTGGCCATTTATCTTGGTCATTTTTAGCCAGTTCACTTAAAATTTCTCAATTTTGGTCATTTATCCCTTGAAAAATCTATGGTGACCAAATTTTTTGGTTGCCTGGTCACTTATCTCTCATTTTGTACTAGTGCTGGCTATCAACAAGTGTGCATGCCCACTTTATTCCCTCCTACCAGTGCAGGTGTCAATCGTATGTATGATTATCGGGGGACTCCACCTAATGCAGGGGTTAGTAGCACAAGTGTGCACTGTGGCTACTCAATTGCTCCATGGCTACAAGAAGCAAATTGGATATCATATGAAGGCAACCAACCACAACCTAATCAGCCATTGTTAGGTAGGCCAACCAACTTGGCTCAAGCAGGAAAATCAACAATATTGGGAAGTGAAGATCTTGGAGGACATCAAGCATAGGGGTGTCATATAGGGGTGCCATAATTTTTGTTGTGACCACATTGCGATGTGGATTTTGTAATCAATAACTCTATTGTTTGTAACATGGCCATTTTGGATACAATCCTAGGCCATTTTGGATACAATCCTAGGTCATAGGGTTCCCTATTGTTTGTGGCATTGTAATCAGGGGTTTATCATATGGTTTAATATACCATAAAATCTTCATGCAAAATGAAATTTCATCATTTCAACAGAACGTTGTAATGTGCCCTTATTAAACATTTCATGAACAATTTCTTGGATGAGGTTAGTATGACATAAATTTTATATATTCATTGTTTTTTATTTAATGTTGCATTTGACAATATTTGATACACCTAACTTTAAAGTATTTTTAAATGTGTTTTTTTTAATGTACAACTCTTCCGAGATGATACCCCTATGTTTCCTTCCTTCTATAGAGCCCTATATTCCTTCTATATAGAGCAATAAATATAGAGCCCTATATTCCTTCTATGATGTATGTGGCATGGTCTAGATCCTTAAACATGGACTACAAGCCTTAAAGTAATAGTTAGGATAGAAACCCATCGTTTTGGTCCTAAACTATAAATTGGGTGATTGAACCCATCACTACTATTCCTAATTGTTAAATTGGAGACATACGCATCTTGTAGGCCAAAGGTTCTTTATTTAGAGCCTAAATCATTACTTAAATTTCTCTAATATTCCTCTAGTATGTTAAATTTTCCCTCTATAGGTGTTGGGTTGAGATTGAGGGCTAACTTAGGGATGGTTTATGAGCCCCAAAGTAATTATGGTTGGGGACTTGTAATGTACCCACCCGTGGACCCAATCTAAGGAAGGGAACATGATAACAATCTGTGGGGCTTTCACATAAACTCAACCCATGCATTAGATTCATACACAAATATTCAAGGGTGTGCAAATGCAAATTAAGCCAATATGCACAACAGAATTAAAACTCATCTACACACATATTTCAAATGCATTAAATATATCAATAACAGACATTAAATTATACATTGTACAAGTATTGCATAGACAGAAAAACACTTATCTTCCTTGTGCAATTGTCCCAAACAACTAGCTATGTCGCTGCAACGTTCCACCCAACCATAGGCCAGTTGTGTTCATCAATTCTCTCGACACAACTGCCACCCCTGAGCTGGGCATGATTCTTACAAGGAAAGGGGACATTCAAGCTCATACACATCCAAATCAATAGATACCCATCTCAATCCCAACACTCACTTACACACATCAACTCAAAACTGGGCATGGATACACATTTCCAACAATGGGATTTACAAACAGGATGGCCATGGGTTTTCCCCAAATCGTGGGCACACCAAAATGGACTGTGGAAAGGGGGATTCGACCATAGGGAGCAAACCCGATTTATCCCACAGGTTATGAGCATTTCAATTGCCAAAACGACCTCATTGAAACCCCAAATCGAGCTCCCTCTTCTTCCAGCAGCTCTGTAACACAAAAAATGCCCTCTTCCCAACTGAAAACCAGGAAACACAGGAAAAACATGGAGGAAAAACGTCTAGGCAGCTCCAAAAACGTGAGAGAGGAAAAATTGGTTTATGGGTAATGGCTTGGGGAGCAATTCATGGCTTTTTTCTTGCCCATGAAGAAAAACACATTTTTCCATGAAGGGTGGCTTGCCCATACTCGAATTTGGACAGCCATACCTCTCCATTCCCAAGGCATTAACTACCTCAACCAACTCTTGGGAGAATGAATGATTGGGTACAAAAGTCAACATGGGTAGTTGAGGGTTTGATGGGTTCTCTCATTGACACTTGGCTTGACTTGATTGGCTCAAGGGTTTGAATTTTTTCCCTACCCAATTCCTTGTAAAATCATAGCCCCATCTCTTGTTGCATTGCATAGCTAGTTGTGGGTATTTTTATTAAAATGCATATTTACATGGTATTCACAATTCCATTGTGCATGGCTAGCATGTAAACCATATGCATCAATAAATCGATGGCGGGGCCTCGGCCTTGAGCTCCTCACCATGATTTTATAACAATATTACATCATTTACATTTTTAATGCAATGGGGTCAAATTGGGGACATTGCATTTCCTTCCCCCTTGGAATAACACTGTCCTTAGTGTTCCAATACTTAGGAATAAATACCCACTTTAAACATGTCCAAAATTCACACAATGTGGCAGGTCTTTCCTGCGTTTCATGTCTTTACTTTGAACTTTCAGGATCAAGTCCTTTGGCTTCCACAGTTGCTCCTGCTGGCTTTGATCTTCCATCTCTGCAGGCGGGCATCGCTCCATAGCAATCCCTTCCTTTTATTCACCTTCCAACTGATCTACAAGTATGGAACTTCATGGTTTCCATCTTCCTTGTTGTCCTGACAACTATTTGAGGAATATTTTCAACGAAATCAAATAGTTGTTAGTCGGCTTCCATGATCAATGTGCACAAATGGCTCTCACATTTCTCACTAGCAATCATTTGGCTAGTAACAGCTACAACAATGGCTTTCAATTTCTCACCTGTGAGATTCATCATGGAAATTCCTGTTAGGACAAGCATAATACAATATTAAAATTAGTCAATTATTTTCCCAATTGACTTGGAAATTCCATTCTTTACTCATGAGACTTCCACACATTTCATGCCTTCCCAACATACACATGAACTCATTCATGTTCATCCTTTCACAGGGAAATAACTAATTCAACATTCACAATTCATTTCAAGCAATTTAAGCACAATCGATTTTCATCTATGACATGCACTCAACGATCTTTTGTTTCTAAGATGCATCAGTCAAAAAGGAAAGAGAAGAGTAAGAGTTTCCCCCTCTTAGTCTTGTTCCAATCCGGAGCCACACCATCACTGTGGTTTCATGCTCCTCAACCTCTTTCACTTCAATGTGAATGCTTGACTTGCCCTTTCTTGGCTATGACACATAATGTCTAAGGTTTGTCTGAGGATTTTCAACTAGGGAACTCTTCCCCATTGTTGCTTACAGAACCTTTGGTTGCTAGGATCCACACATGTCCACTAGCACCATCTTTCATTACTGCTCATACTGAGCTCTTTAGGACGATCATATGTCCACATGCATCCCTATGATGCCCTCATAGTCCTTGCTTCCAGCAATACCTACACTCAAACATTGAATCAATTCACATGCTTAGTTTATTTTCATAGGGTTTATCTTCAAACGAGAATTTAAGAAGTCATAATCGAATCATATACACACGTATATTCATATTAAACAAGCAAGAAGCTGCGAGATAACCAAATACTTATCTACATTGGATGTCTTCACTTTATCCCACAGGATCCTTCTTTGCTTTACAAGCCTTAGATTTCTTGTGGATACAATAATGAATGTTGGGTCAGCACGCAGGCTACTCCACAACCATTTGAATAGGAAATGCTAGGCCAGTACGCCGACTAGGTTTATCAATCATCTCATTTAGTAATATGCTAGGCCAGTGCTCTGACTGCCTTTATTAATTAATTAAAGAATGTTTGGCCAGCACATTGGCTGCTCCACAACATCAAGGGTTTAGTGCCCCCACCAACTACTCTCTCAATTTATTAAGCATTTGTAGCGCCCAACAAGTTACTCCCTGGATTTACTAAGAATTTATAGCGCCTGACCAGTTACTCTCTAGTTTAACCAAGAATTATGGTTCTTTTAGGGTCCTTGCTTTCTTGCAATGACCAAGGTTTCCAACAAAGAAACAATAGTGTATCAGCTTCGATGTTAGAAGACTTATAATTGAAATATTCATTATTCCAAACAAGAAAATAAATGAAAATGAATACTTATTTGTATTGTGCATTTTCCTTTCTGGTCCACAGGGTCCTGCTTCGCTTTTCAAGCCTTGGGATCTCCTATGGACTTGGATGTTTGGCCAGCATGCATGCTACTCCACAAGATCAAGTAATTAATGCCCAACCAGTACGCCTTCATGTCGACTGGATTTACCAAGCATTCGTGGTGCCCAACCAGTCCCATACCTAGTTGGCCCTCTCCATTGCTGAGCTAGCACATTCGTCTGGGTCATCAAGCAATGGAAGGAAGCTGCACCACCGACCATTACAGGTCAAGGCTCTACCACTCTACCTTAGGTTTGCATCATCCTTTTACTAATACCTCCACAACACCCAAGAAAATAATGCCAAACCAGTTAAAAAACTGGGTTTATTAGGCATGCAACAACCCTTCATCAATACCTCCACAACACCCAAGCAAATAATGCCAAACCAGTACATCGACTGGGTTTATTAGGCATGCAACAACCCTTCATGAGCATAACAATTCTCCATCCACACAAGGATGGCACTGCTTTTCCCGGGCAAGCCAACGGTTCCCTTTAGGAACTCTATAGGTGGCTTTCTTGACTGCAGGCTATCATGGCCCCATGATACCCACTCACACTACACAAAGGTTACCACTGCTCATACAGTCCTCTTGAGCATCCTTTGTTTACTTTTCCTTTGAACGTGCATCATCAAATTGCATCTGTGTGAGTTGGTAGCATAAGAAGGATAAGCAGACTCATCAGTATTGCTGCTCTAAAATTGTAACCATATTTCATATCATTCACTATCAAGTATTGAAACACCAGGAATGCGTCCATTCTCTTAGGGTGTAGTCAATATTGACATCCCTATCATAACCCAGCACTAGAAAGGTGTGCACTCCCTTTCGGATGTGAGACATGCAGGCCCTAATCATACTCAAGCAGTCTGGAACAATAATGAAATAACAAAACATGCTTTGCATAATAAATCTAATAACCAGACAGGTATATTCTTAGTTAGGGTTACAGAATACTCATTCGTTTCACAGAGGTATCTTTTCTTCATTTGCGAGGAATGGGGGCTCCCTTCTCTGAGTCAACAGTCCTTCAGTTTGCCACCCCAATCTTTCCACGTTCCATAATCCACACATGACTTCTTGGCATAATTTTACTATCTCACTCACATGCTTTACCAACATGCAGTTCGGTTCAGACATTATCAACATTTACAATGGCGTTTCACCCGAAACCCATTTCCAAAGCATGTGATCCTTCCCATCTAGTTTGGCTTCTGCAAGCCATCACACATGGTATTCCTGCAATGTGTCATCCTGACACACTTATCAAATAACCAAACAGTCAACAACATTTAGTAATAAGCTTCAAATATGATTGTTCCATAACCAATCAATAGCATTGATAATTAATTCAACATGAATTTACAATTCTGTCTCCTACATAAATTGTTTTGTTTGACCATGAGGCCACCCTCATATTGTTTGGCTTTTGTAAGTGGTATCACTCTTTCCATTATGGTTTCACCCTTGCTACCATACATGAACATCCACCTACAACATGTCCTCCTTACACAATTTTGTATAAGCCAAACAGTGATTAGCAATTATAAGCAAATTCTCAAATCTGAAATCTACAAATCTGTTTTCCTACAAAAATTAGATTTGCAACCATGAGATTATTCTCATAAACTTAAATCAAATAATTTTCAGATTAGTTTCATGCATAAGTTACAACCATGAGAACCTTCTCATAACTTTTGGCTTCTGCACATGGTATATCCCGGTCTTTATTATGGACTTATCCTCATTGTCATATGAAAGACTTTTCTACCTGAAACTGAAACTTCAATCAGCCAAACATGTTGTGAGTATCTATGCATATAATCCTTTCATTGCCACAACAGTCACTGAAGGGATCTTAGAATTATAACACTCAATAATTCAAACACCTTCAGCTGTTAATATTTGAAATGCAATGAAATATATACATTTCTATATATGCATCATTATCACAATAAAATTGCAAGACACAACCACACTATCCAGGAAATTTAAATAAACTGTAAATACTCATTACTTCACATTCCATGCAACTCTGTCCTTCCAACCGAGTGCTCTGGTAGCCCATCACATGTCTACCTTCTCCATGCAATCATTCTCCTGCATTCACAGCAGCTCATGCAATGGTCTCATCATTAACAATGGTTCACCATTTCATCGATTATCTAATTGCATTGAAATATATATATCACAACATGCATTTACACAATGCATCTCAACATGTGCACCCGCACATATGCATGCACATTCACAACATTTACATAATATTTTGATGTGCATTCACTTAATGCATAATCCCTCAATACAACCTTGCATTAATCCTTGCATACTATGTACTCATGCCTATTATGGCCTAACCATGACTACTATTCATAGCATGCGCTACCATAACAGGACCATAAGTCCTCACTTGCTTTGGTTGTTAAACTCACAACTGTCATACACAAATGGCATGACATAAATTCATATGAATGCATTGAGATTTCTAATCAATTATAGGGTGTAAGGGTCATTTCCTTCACTTACCCACACCTCACCATACTTGGTAGGTTAACAATCCCATTCGGGCACTTCACACCACATGCAAACCAAATCATCATAGTTCAAACATAGTGGAAGGGATCTTACCAAATCCTCTTTCAACATTCATGCAATTAAGCACAAATAACCATTACCTACATGGCTGTCATTAACATCTCTTGATGTTACCTGATCAGTTGGCCTCTTACCAAGGCTACACAGTCCTTTTTCCAACCTCATGATCACAGCTTTGTTGCACCATCCTTTCTTCATAAGGTCGTTGGTCACGTGCAACAACGTCATCAACTTCTTTAGCCATGCTTTGATTGTATTTTGTCCTACAACCAATGCGGACACAACTAATTATTAGCAACCACCATAATTATCTCAAGTGGCTCATTGCATATGTAAACCTCACTATTTTACCAATATGCAATATCCTATTCATCCATAAGCGTTTTCACATGCATTGTGCAAGGTTTGTTAATATGCCATAGTTTATATGCATTGCAATTTCATAATTATAAATATGATAGAAAACCAATCCCTCATCGTAGTATGGAATCCCTCTTCCATATCATAGTTGGTCTGATTTCCTTCCAGTCATGCAATTCTAGAAATTGCCCATATTGACAACAATGTTTTTTTGTCAAAACAACAACTGGCACTCTTCTGCACCAAATATCTATGATATATGTGGACCTAATTCAAACTCTGGTCATGCATCCCTGTTCTCCTATGGATAATCTTTCCAACGCCTATCCCCGTGCTCCATTCCGATCCAGGACATGGAATTTACATTCTTCCCAAAAATGCAAATTTTCGCCCAAATTTCTGCACTTTTACACAGCTACAATTTATTCTGGGAGGCCAACTTCAGCTGCTTGTAGAAGTAAATTTAGGAAGAATCATGAAAACTTATCTACTGGGTGAAGGTATTCCATATAACAAGGAACAATCAACAACCTTCAGATCCTTGTTCCGATGCACCAGTCAACTTCTATAAAATTCGGGGTTTCGCTATTTTTCACTTTTCACTTTTCCCCCAAAATCTCAAAATTTGGCCAAAAATGGCTATCTCCCAATCTATGCATTTTTGGAAAATATTCATCTAACAGAAACTGTCCGTATTAATGAGAAGATGAAATGTCAAGTTCAGTAAAAATTTTGATTCCGACATCTAGGGTCACTTTCACTATCCACAAGCTTTTCAAAATCCTGAAAAAGTGGCTTGGAACAGTGCTTTTTGGCCTTCTGGTTCACCCTGGCTCCACATCCTTTGGAGTTCCCCTCCAAGATTCCAAACTGAACACTGTGCCTGCTCCATGGCCGCGCCATATCAATTTTAGTTCAATCCTACCTTCTGTCAAGCCTTGGGACACCGTCTTACAAAAGTCACTATTCTCCATTTTCTGTCAAATTGGAGCATAATGGGTTCGGGACCCTCTCTGGTTCTTTCATGGCCTTCGTTAATGGCCTCCGTGCCCCACAGGAATCATCCCATTCTGAGCCTGATTGCTCCTTCTATCCAAAAATCAAGTTTTTGGCTCTATACTCGTCTTTTTTTTCCCGGTCGTTGGTCTTAACCTTAATGCCCCCGTCCTTGTCGCTGGGTTTAACCCTAAAATTGCCGCCACATCGCTAATTTTAAACCTAAGATTGTCGCTGAATCGCAAGTTTTAACCCTAAGATTGCCGTCGAATCTCAATCCTTCGTCGCTGTGACCGGGTCGCAAATTTTAAGGCTAAAATTGCCGCCCGCATCGCAAATTTTAAGCCTAAAATTACCGTCGAGTGGCCGCCGCGTCGCAACTTTTAAGCTTAAAACCGTTGCCTGTGTTGCAGCTTTTAAGCTTAAAATCGCAGCTTTTAAGCTTAAAGCCGCCGCCGAGTCGCAGATACTAACATTATTTTCACCGCGCGTGTCACAGAAATTAACATTAATTTCGTCGCACGCGTCGCAGAATTTAACACTAAAATCGGCGATAGAGTCTTATGCAAAATTTCAACACTTAGAAAAATTTTGAACTTTTCCAAAAACAGTCAGAAAAATTTTCTGAAATATTTCCTTCTTTTCTAATGTTTAGTGTTGGACAAGAGGCATACTTACCTCTGCAACTGCGATAGGTAGCCCATGAAGGCCCAATGCTACAACCTTTGCTCTGATACGAAATGTAATGTACCCACCTGTGGACCTAATCCAAGGAAGGGAACATGATAACAATCTGTGGGGCTTTCACATAAACTCAGCCCATGCATTAGATTCATACACAAATATTCAAGGGTGCGCAGATGCAAATTAAGCCAATATGCATAGCGGAATTAAAACTCATCCACACACATATTTCAAATGGATTCAATATATCAATAACAACCATTAAATTATACATTGCAGAAGTAATGCATAGACAGAAAAACACTTATCTTCCTTGTGCAATTGTCCCAAACAACTAGCTATGTCGCTGCAACGTTCCACCCAACCATAATCCAGCTGTGTTCATGAATTCTCTCAACACAACTTCCACCCCCGAGCTAGGCATGATTCTTACAAGGAAAGGGGACATTCAAGCTCATACATAGCCAAATCAATAGATACCCATCTCAATCCCAACACTCACTTACACACAGCAACTCAAAACTTGGCATGGATACACATTTCCAACAATGGGATTTACAAACAGGATGGCCATGGGTTTTCCCCAAATCGTGGGCAAACCAAAATGGACTGTGGAAAGGGGGATTCGACCACAGGGAGCAAACCCGATTTCTCCCACAGGTTATGAGCATTTCAATTGCCAAAACGGCCTCATTGAAACCCCAAATCGAGCTCCCTTTTCTTCCAGCAACTCTGTAACACAAAAACGCCCTCTTCCCAACTGAAAACTAGGAAACACAGGAAAAACATGGAGGAAAAACGTCCAGGCAGCTCCAAAAAAGTGAGAGAGGCAAAACTGGTTTATGGGTAATGGATTGGGGAGCAATTCATGGCTATTTTCTTTCCCAAGAAGAAAAACACGTTTTTCCATGAAGGGTGGCTTGCCCATACTCGAATTTGGACAGCCATACCTCTCCATTCCCAAGGCATTAACTACCTCAACCAACTCTTGGGAGAATGAATGATTGGGTACAAAAGTCAACATGGGTAGTTGAGGGTTTGATGGGTTCTCTCATTGACACTTGGTTTGACTTGATTGGCTCAAGGGTTTGAATGTTTTCCCTACCCAATTCCTTGTAAAATCATGCCCCCATCTCTTGTTGCATTGCATAGCTAGTTGTGGGTATTTTTATTAAAATGCATATTTACATGGTATTCACAATTCCATTGTGCATGGCTAGCATGTAAACCATATGCATCAATAAATCGATGGCGGGGCCTTGGCCTTGAGCTCCTCACCATGATTTTATAACAATATTACATCATTTACATTTTTAATGCAATGGGGTCAAATTGGGGACATTACATTTCCCTCCCCCTTGGAATAACACCGTCCTCAGTGTTCCAATACTTAGGAATAAATACCCAATTTACACATGTCCAAAATTCACACAATGTTGCAGGTTTTTCCTGCATTTCATCTCTTTACTTTGAACTTTCAGGATCAAGTCCTTTGGCTTCCACAGTTGCTCCTGCTAGCTTTGATCTTCCAGCTCTGCGGGTGGGCATCGCTCCATAGAAATCCCTTCCTTTTATTCACCTTCCAACTGATCTACAAGTCTGGAACTTCATGGTTGCCATCTTCCTTGTTGTCCTGACAACTATTTGAGGAAGATTTTCAGCCAAATCAAATAGCTGTTAGTCGGATGCCATGATCAATGTGCACAAATGGCCTTCACTTTTCTCACTAGCAATCATTTGGCTAGTAACAGCTGCAACAATGGCTTTCAATTTCTCACCTGTGAGATTCATGATGGAAATTCCTGTTAGGACAAGCATAATACAATATTAAAATTAGTCAATTATTTTCCTAATTGACTTGGAAAGTCCATTCTTTATTCATGATACTTTCACACATTTCATGCCTTCCCAACATACACATGAACTCATTCATGTTCATCCTTTCATAGGGAAATAACTAATTCAACATTCACAATTCATTTCAAGCAATTTAAGCACAATCGATTTTCATCTATGACATGCACTCAACAATTTTTTGTTTCTAAGATGCATTAGTCAAAAAGGAAAGAGAAGAGTAAGAGTTTCCCCCTCTTAGTCTTGTTCCAATCCAGAGCCACACCATCACTGTGGTTTCATGCTCCTCAACCTCTTTCACTTCAATGTGAATGCTTGACTTGCCCTTTCTTGGCTATGACACATAATGTCTAAGGTTTGTCTGAGGATTTTCAACCAGGCAGCTCCAAAAACGTGAGAGAGGAAAAAATGGTTGATGGGTAATGGCTTGGGGAGCAATTCATGGCTGTTTTCTTACCCAAGAAGCAAAACACGTTTTTCCATGAAGGGTGGCTTGCCCATATTCGAATTTGGACAGCCATACCTCTCCATTCTCAAGGCATTAACTACCTCAACCAACTCTTGGGAGAATGAATGATTGGGTACAAAAGTCAACATGGGTAGTTGAGGGTTTGATGGGTTCTCTCATTGACACTTGGCTTGACTTGATTGGCTCAAGGGTTTGAATGTTTTCCCTACCCAATTCCTTGTAAAATCATGCCCCCATCTCTTGTTGCATTGCATAGCTAGCTGTGGGTATTTGTATTAAAATGCATATTTACATGGTATTCACAATTCCATTGTGCATTTCTAGCATGTAAACCATATGCATCAATAATCCGATGGTGGGGCCTTGGCCTTGAGCTCCTCACCACGATTTTATAACAATATTACATCATTTACATTTTTAATGCAATGGGGTCAAACTGGGGACATTACAGGACTATATTCCTAGTATTTGGGTTTGAACCATTACTTGGGTTGTGATACCCATCCATGCGATGCTAACTCATAAAACCTACCCATATCCTTTTGTAGGCCTAGTATTCCTTGTTTAGGGAATATGTTGTGGTTAAAGGCTCCATACATGGCTTATGATAACAAAACATACTAGTTAGTCTATAAATACATGGTTTGACCGAAGTAATGGCTTCACCCATGAGGTCCATCAGTATTTCTAAATGCTAAAATCAAACCCATATTTCTCTCCTAAGACAAATAATGCTTCTCTAAGGAATGTTCCATGGAGGGCTCTCATGCATGAATTATTACACCTAGAGCAATGAGTATGCCCTAAATACAGTGTTTTGACTTTGAGAGATGGCTTGGGACACAAGACCCACTTTTGTTTTACCTAATCCATGAAATTGACTGTAAATGCCTCTTGTAGGCCAATGATTACATCTACAAGGTTTGAGTCATGGTTTAGTTGGTTGTGCAATGCCTATGAGCCCTAAAATAAAATATTATGGAATAAGTCCCTACTTTTAAGCCTCAAACTATGACTTAGCCCATGAGAACCATTCTTTTTTATGGCCGTTACTTGTCACAATGCTCAAATTCCTCTCATAGGAAAAACACTCATATTTACAATTATGCCATGTAAACTATTATCAATTATTCAACCCATAAAACCTTCATTCAAAATGCAATTTCACCATTTCAAAAGAACTCTATAGTGTGCCCTAAATAAACATTTCAGCAACAATTCTGCATAACAAGTTTGCATAACAAGTTTGCATAATAATTTTGCATAATAGCAATTATGGAGCTCTGTAATAGGCAGGCCTACCATATCCTTCATCAACAATTTTGCATACCAATTATGCATTATAACAATTTTTTAACTATGTAATAAGCAGGCCTAGCATAATATTCAACAACACTTTTGCATTACAATTTTGCATAACAGTTTTGAATAAAAAAATTGCATAATTTTTTTTTTGCATTGCAACATAAACCAACAACACAATAAATTCATAAACCCTAACCCTACTGTAGGGATGGCAACATAAACCAACAACACAATAAATTCATAAACCCTAAAAAATTCACCTTAATGCTAACCCTACTGCAGGGATTGCAACACAAACCAACAACACAATAAATTCATAAACCCTAAAAAATTCACCTTAACCCTAACCCTACTGTAGGGATTGCAACATAAACCAACAACACAATAAATTCATAAACCCTACTGCAACATAAACCATACTATTATCAATTATTCAACAAATAAAATCTTCATGCAAAATCCAATTCAAACTTGAATGCACAAAACTGAATTCATTATTCACCATAATTCCCAGCATAATAAGGAGCACAAGGAGCATAATTTGAGCATTAACAGGAGCATACTTCGAGCATAGTAAGGAGCACATTCATTATTCACCAATTCCCGACAGCCCCATAATGCAAACCAAAACCACCAAACACGTCAAACGTAAACCGACAAAACCATGCTGCAACAAATGCAACATAAACATACAACACAAACCCTACATAAACCCCACATAAACCCCACATAAACCCTACTGCAATGTAAACCATGCTATTATCAATTATTCAACAAATAAACTTGTAATGCGAAATGCAATTCAAACTTGACATTTCAATAAAACAATATTCTGTATTGTGCCATAAATAAATAGACACGATATACAATGTCCAGCATAACCAGTCGAACAATTTCCAGCATAACCAGTCGAACAATTTCTAGCATAACACGGATCATAACAAGCACAAGCAGGAGTAGGCCCATAATATCAATTCTCGATAGCCCCAGAACGCAAACCAAAACCAACAAACAGTTCAAACTTAAACCAACAGTTCGGAGTAATTCACCAAAACCCCACTGCAGCGAATGCAACATAAACCAACAACACAAACCCTACATATAACCTACTGCAACATAAACATTACTGCAGCAAACCCATTAAGAAATGCAACATTATCCTAGAAATGCAGCAAAAAAGGTCCACGCAATTCCCAGCAGGTTGAAAGTGTTGAAAAACACAGTCGCAGAGATGGCTGATAGGAGATTCCTACCAATGAGCCACCGAACGAAAGCACCTCCATGCGACCACGCAGAAACCGCTGAGCACGAACCCACAAAGACACCCATGAAGAAACCAGCTACATGAAGCCACCGAACGAACTCGAGTAGGAAGCCACCATCTCCACCACCGAAAGCAACCGAATGAAGCCACCGAACGAACCCAAGGAGGAAGCCACCATCTCCACCACTAAAACCACCGAATAGACTCGAACAGGAATCCACCATCTCCACCACTGAAAGCCATCGAAGGAATCAACTTGAGCAGGAAGCCACCATCTCCACCATTGAACCCACGGGAGCGGGATCCCACCATATCCATCACCGAATCGACAGTAATCGCCAATAGGGTGCCCTGCCCACTTTATCACCAACCTCTAGTGCGTCGCGGGCATGGGGCAAGGATCCATGTCGTGGCCACCAATGAACAACAGCATGCGCACTAGTGAACACAAGGAGACCGCAACCGAGGCACCAAACATGAGCAACCAACATAGAACAGGAGTAGGATATCACCGCAGCGGAGGGCGAGGTGAACAGGGACCAGGGAATCAAAACGACCACACATCGGGCCTGAGTAGAATAACATGGGGACTGAACGCGACCACGGGATAAAGCGCATGCGACTGTGGAAAAGCACACCACACGTGCGGCATTAAAGCACCCAACTACCCAACAGGTGGTGCTGCCATCTCATCCCGCAAACACCAACTACCGTGGTGGCCACGTGGCGTGGGGAGTGGAGCTAGGTGGGGTGTCCAACAACAGGCATCCCTCCCCTACCAACTAAGAACATAGATCATAAGGGGATCTACCAAGGGCCCTACCAAGCACTCCACTTAGAGAGATCAAAATATCTTGAAGTGCAAATCCCTTTTATAGTGTAAATGTTGAGGAAGTGTTTTAATTTATCTAATTTGTGTAGTTTTATATTTATGCCTTTGTAAATGTTTTAAACAAGACATGTTATTTTTTTAATATTTTTTTATTTTTTTAAAAAGGACACTCGGGCTCTAGAATGGAGTCACACATCCATACTAAGTTGTATAATGCACTTCTTCGAGGAAATGATTCAAAGGGGAATAAGCTAAATGTTCAACGATTTGCACTTTGACATTTTTTTGATTTGAAAATGTTATTTTTTTAAAGGTAATATTTTTTTGTAATTACATTTTGGAGTGTAGAAATGGATTCAAGGCTATTTATTACTTTAGAACAAATAATTTTAAGACATTTTAAGATAAGTTGAATTATTAAATTTTTGTTTTCAAATTTAAGTGGAGTTAATAGTAAAAAAAATAGAAGTTACAATAAAAGTTAATAATGTATCCCACAATTAACCATAATCAATAAAATTATTTATACTAATCTAGTAATGGAGAGTGGATATTCGTTCTTATAATATATAATTAAGGAGTAGTCTATTTATTCTAAGTTTTGGATTTTTTAGTGGATTTTTTTGTTAGAATGTAATGTCCCCAATTAAATAATTTTCAGATAAAAAAAATAGAAATTACAATAAAAGTTAATAATGTATCCCATAATTAACCATAATCAATAAAAATATTTATACTAATCTAGTAATGGAGAGTGGATATTCGTTCTTATAATATATAATTAAGGAGTAGTCTATTTATTCTAAGTTTTGGACTTGTTAGTGGGTTTTTTTGTTAGAATGTAATGTCCCCAATTAAATAATTTTAGATAAAAAAAAATAGAAATCACAATAAGAGTTAATAATGTATCCCATAATTAACTCAATAAAATTATTCATACTAATCTAGTAATGGAGAGTGGATATTCGTTCTTATAACATATAATTAAGGAGTAGTCTATTTATTCTAAGTTTTGGACTTTTTAGTGGTTTTTTTTGTTAGAATGTAATGTCCCCAATTAAATAATTTTGGCCTATTCAATTCCTAAGGGTTATGTGGGAAAATTAAAATATTGATATTTAACCCCAAGGCCTAAAGTTTCTCATGGAAATTCAAAATTCAAAATTGATGGTGGAAAGTAAGCCAATAAATTATGGAGAAATCATTAATTGCTCCAAAATGAAGTGGCATGGGGTCCTAGTTGGACTTGGGGGTGCAGAAGTGAATATGTGGGGTCCACATGAGAGAATTTTCCTCATTTACACATGGAACCATCCTCAAATTCAAATTTGGAGGGATACGTAACTCCCATGGGGACGGCGAAGAGTCACATGGCTATTTTTAGTCAATGACAAAATCTATGACAACCTATGACATCTATGATAACTTATGACAACCAATGACATGTTGTAGGTCCTAAATTTAAGCCAATGAGTGCGCTAGAGGAGAAGGGTGGGCCCACATGCTAATGTAACTTCCCCAAAATCAAGCTAAGCCTCTCAAATTCGAATTTCCAAGGTAGATGGAGTTATTATTTGGCCAAATAAAATTAGATAGGAATTAAATGAGTGCCAATGTGTCATTCTCTCACAAAAATAACATTTATTAATATTTGTGAGAGAATTCTAGAATGAGGGGGAAATGTTCCATGAAGATTTATAAAGGGGATGAAGACACTAGTGAAAGAGATTTTGGATCATTTTTGTTTTGAACTCTTGGAGAGATTAGCTTATCCATGCACGGTGGGTGTTTAACTTCCCTTCCATTGAACTAGTTTCAGTGATGAAAGATTTCACCCTAGCTATTAGAGAGGAGGAGATCATCCAGATCTCTTCATTATGCTTCATTGCAGTTGATTATTGAGGGGAGAAATCACTTTCAGGTTTCTCTATAGAGATTTATTGCAGTTTATATTTTCATCTATAGTAGTGTGGTCAAATTCCTATCATTTGGAGTTGCTTTCTATTGATTTAGAGCTTGGACCGGTGTTGGTGGGCCGAAATGGTGGTTCTGGTTTCAATAATTCTGAGCATTTATGGGATGTGAGATCTATTCCATTGGATTCTGAGCATCATTTCCATTTTAAAACACTTTTTTTCACTAAAAAAAGGTTTCTGTATGCCCGAGATATCATCATTTTACTAAATCTACTCTATTCAACATCTCTTTTGGTGGAGGGGCGCACCTCTACATCTCTATCTCTAAATTTCTTGGATTTCGAGCTTCTATAAGAGCCATATATTGTTCTAATCAGTATATTTATTGTTTCCATACATTCATAATAAATATTTACAGATCCTTTCATCATATGGTGTTAAATGTTCAAGTTTGTGGGTGATTTATGTGCAAATCTATTAGTATGGTTAAGCAATCTTAAGACGATGTGTATTAAATTTTTATATCACCTCCCTGAAGTCTATTATTAAGTTATTTTTGTTTATTTGGGAGTTTAATGGTAGAATTAGATCTATTTGGGAATATTTGAGCTAATTGGGAAGTGTTTGGGTCAAGTTGAAAAACTAGTATTCCAATGTGGGGGGAATCGAGCTAGATTCTCACTAGTCTTAAGAGGGTGTCTTTCGTACTTATTTGGAAGTTATATGGAGTCTATTAGTGGGTCATATAGTTTCATTTGATTCTATTTGATTCCATTAAATTGATATTTGGATAATTAAAGTTGCTTTGGTAGTGTTTGGGAAGAGTTGGAAACCCTGTGTTTGGTGTGGCCAAAATTGAATTAGTGTTCCTAGTTTCTTTACCAACTTCCAATTTTATATCATATCTGATTTGGGACACATATCAATGGACTATAAAAAATTTTATGAGCTGCACACATTTAATGGGAATCATAAATATACATACATTCCACTCTTGTTGAACGAGAACATCTCATAAACCTTCATAAGCCACTATTTGGGAAAAAGTTGAAAAGCAACATAATTAAAGTTGGTACCTTGGAGATAATATTCCTAATTTCTAATTAGGTATATTACATAGAATGTAATTTTTTTTAATTCAAATTTGAAAGCATTTAAATTTTGTTTTTGAATGCATAAATGGATTTATTAAAAAACATAGAATATTTAGACTAGTCTTATAATTAATATATTTAAATTTATAGTTTCAAAAAACAATTTAAGAAATAATTTTAATTAAATTAGTGTTATATTTATTGTTGTATAGAGTGTTTTCTCCTAAATTTAGGTTTGTAACAGGTTTTTGTTAAACATTTGTAACAATTCTATTATTAGTATTCTATTACATGTAAATAAATTTTGAATATTCATTTTATTACAACTACCAATTATTTTTTATATTTCTTTTTTTATAATTATTTATTTCAAATTTTGAACAACGCCTATAAAATCATTCTAGATAATACACTTGTCTCATCGTCTTCCAATCTAGGAAAAGCACCACCCCAAATTCTAAGATATATACACTTATCAGTGTAATAAAATTTAATTCAAATTAATTACTTGATTTTCCTATATTAATATTATTGGATATGAAATAAAAAAAATGTTGTAAATTTTATCTAATATTTTTTGTAAAACTTAACGTAAAACATTTGATTGAATAAGTTAAACTCTAAATGATTTGCATTTAAAATTTGCACTTAAGATTCTGCGATTTTCAGTCAAAATTGGGCTCTTGGGTTGTTGGAATTGCATAATTGAGGTGCCCCAAGAGTAATTTTGGGTTGTTGGAATTGCATAATTTAGGTTCCCCAAGAGTAATCAAAGAGAATGAATCCATTTTTACAATCAAAATTGCAATTTAAACAATCAAAAAGGTAATTTCAATAATAAATCACATCCCCACATCTTCTCGACTTTAGCTTAACTCAATTTTAAAATAAAAAAATTATTTCAAATGTGATAGAGTCTTACCGCTGACAATGATGTTCCCGTCTAGCTCTCGAGTGGGGGTTCGACGGCTGAAGGACGTCATCCTCTCTACAGCAGCTAGCAGCTAGGTACAAGCAAATCCTTTACTCAATTGTTCAATCATCCTTGCAGATCCTCTGCTCAATCATCAATCGTCCTTGTCAATCCTTCGGGATCGAATTGCTTGTAATTTGGTATCCATCAATTTGGATAGTATAAACTTTCGCTTCCATGCATCCATTAGTGTGCAAATTTAAAATTTCTTGGAACCTTCCCTAGAGAGGGAATATAATTGGAGGGAATCCAAATTTAAAAGGGCATATCCATTTTGAACTTACAATCCTTGGCGGCGAGGGAATATCAATTTCATGCATTACTAGTTCTTGGTGAGTCGAGCAAACAAAATATGTTTTAATAAATTAGTTATTGTATCTTGGTTTTGTTTCAAAAACCGTCAAAAATAGACAACGTTTGGTCAATGGAGCCACTAGATAGGGGTGTCCCTAGTGGTACTTGGGTTTCATGAATTCAACGAAGCTGATGGCTTTTCCATTGGATCCTCGGTTTTCAAGTTATGGCGAGTTTCATCTCGCTTCCCAAGGCCATTCAAAGACATCGGACAAATTTCAACCGGGGGCAGAAAAACCAAACCGAGCAACGGAATTGAGTTCCATTTCCTCCTACAATTGTGTTCTGGCAAGGGAGAGACGACTGTGATTCCCATGCAGTCGCTCAAATTTTTTTTCAAAATATTATCCTATCGTGCAGAAATTGTAATGCACATCACTTAACAAAACCCTAGTTTAGAAAAATGTCAAAATAGACAACTTTCGGTCCATGAATCCACCTAACAGAGCTGTCCATAATGGTACTTGGATGTCACAAATCCAATGGAATCAATGGTTTGTCCATCGAATCCACGATTTTCGAGTTATGGATATTTTCATCTCGCTTCCCAAGGCCATTCAGAGACACTAGGTAAATTTCAACCAGTGGCATAAAAACCAAACCGAGCAATGGAATTGAGTTATGTTTCCTCCTGCATGTGTGTTTGGGAAAGGGAGAGATGACTATGATTCCCATGCACTCGCTCGACACATTTTTCAAAATCTTAGCCTATTGTGCAGAAATTGCACTACACACACTTAGCAAAACCCTAGTTTAGAAAACCGTCAAAATAGATAACTTTCATTCCATGAAGCCACCAAAAAGGGGTGTCCCTAGTGGTACTCAGATGTCACAAATCCAACAGAACTGACAATTTATCCATCAGAGTAACAATTTTCGAGTTATTGCGATTTTCATCTCGCTTCCCAAGGCCATCCAGGGACACTAGGGAAATTTCAACCAGGGGAATAAAAACCAAACCGAACAACAAAATTTAGTTTCATTTCCTCCTCCAGGTGTGTTTGGGAAAGGACGAGATGACTGCGATGCCCACACACTCACTCCATAAATTTTTCAAAATTTTAACCTATGGTGCAGATATTGCACTGCATGTCACTAAGCAAAACACTATTTTAGAAAATTGTCAAAATAGAACACTTTCAGTACGTGAAGCCATCGGAAAGGGGTGTCCCTGGTGGTAATCAAATGCCACAAATCCAATGGAACTGATGGTTTTTCCATCATAGCCATGGTTTTCGATTTATTGTGATTTTCATCTCGCTTCCCAAGGCCATTCAAGGACACCAAGCAAATTGCAATCGGGGGTACAAAAACCAAACTGAGCAACGAAATTGAGTTTTGTTGCCTCCTGAAAGTGTGTTGGAAAAAAGGATGAGATGAATGGAATGGCCACACACTCAGTCGGTACATTTTTCAAAATCTTAGCTTATCGTGTAGAAATTGCATTGCACATCACTTAACAAAACCCTAGTTTAGAAAACCATCAAAATATACAAATTTCGGTTCATGAATCCACCAGGAAGGGGTGTCCCTAGGGATACTTTGATGTCACAAATCTAATGGAATTGACGGTTTGTCCATTGGAGACACAATTTTAGATTTATCGCGAATTTCATCTCACTTCCCAAGGCCATTCAAAGACACCAAGCAAATTTCAACCGGGGGCATAAAAACCAAACCGAGAAATGAAATTGAGTTTTGTTTCCTCCTGCAAGTGTGTTTGGGCAAGGAAGAGATGACTGTGATTCCCACACACTCACTGGCACTTTTTTCAAAATCTTATCATATCGTGCAAAAACTGCATTGCATGTCACTTAACAAAACCCTAGTTTAGAAAACCATCAAAATAGACAAATTTCGGTCCCTAAAGCCACCATATAGGGGTGGCCATAGCGGTACTTGGATGTCATGAATCCAATGGAATTGACGGTTCATCCACCGGAGTCACGGTTTTCAAGTTATGGAGAGTTTCATCTCGCTACCCGAGGCTATTCAGGCGCACCATGCAAATTTCAATTGGGGGCATAACAACCAAACCGAGCAACGGAATTGAGTTTTGTTTCCTCCTGCATGTGTGTTTGGGTAAGAAGGATATGACCACGATTCCCACATAGTCGCTCCCCACATTTTTCAAAATCTTAGTTTATGGTGCAGAAATTGCACTGCATATCACTATGCAAAACCCTATTTTAGAAAACTGTCAAAATAGACAACGTTTGATCAATGAAGCCACCGGATAGAGGTGTTCCTAGTTATATTCAGATGTCACAAACCCAATGAAACTGACAGTTTTTCCATTGGAGCCTCTATTTTTTATTTATGGCGAGTTTCATCTCGCTTACCAAGGCAATTCAGGGAGACCAGACAAATTTCAACCACAGGCATAAAACCCAAACCAAGCAACGAAATTGAGTTCTATGGCCTATTGAAAGTGTGTTTAGGAAAGGTAAATATGAATATGATTCACATGCACTTGGTCGCCGCGTTTTTCAAAATCTTGGACTATGGTGCAAAAATTGTAATGCACGTCACTGAGCAAGACCCTAGTTTCAAAAACCGTAAAAAATAGACAACATTTGGTCAATGGAGCCACTGTACAGGGGTGTCCCTAATGGTACTAGGGTGTCTAGAATTCAATGAAGTTGATGGTTTGTCCATTGGAGCCTCGGTTTTCAAGTTATGGTGATTTTCATATCGCTTCCCAAGGCCATTCAAGGACACTGGGCAATTTTCAACTAGGGGCATAAAAACAAAACTGAGCAACGGAATTGAGTTCCATCGCCTCATACAATTGTGTTCAGGAAAGGGAGATATGACTACGATTCCCATGCACTCGCTTGACACGTTTTTCACAATATTATCCTATCGTGCAGAAATTGTATTGCACGCTACTTAACAAAACCCTATTTTAGAAAAATGTCAAAATAGACAAATTTCAGTCCATGAAGCCACCTCAAAGGGATGTACCTAATGGTACTCGGATGTCACAAATCCAATGGAATCGGCGGTTTGTCCATCGGATCCACGGTTTTCGAGTTATGGAGAGTTTCATCTTGCTTCCCAAGGCCATTCAAGGACACTAGGAAAATTTGAACTAGTGGCATAAAGACCAAAATGAGCAACATAATTGATTTATGTTTCCTCCTGCATGTGTGTTTGGGAAAGGGAGATATGACTACGATTCCCATGCACTTGCTCAACACATTTTTCAAAATCTTATCCTATCGTGCAGAAATTGCACTACACATCACTTAGCAAAACCCTAGTTTAGAAAACCATTAAAAAAGAAAAATTTCGTTCCATGAAGCCACCGGACAGGGGTGTCCCTAGTGGTACTCAGATGTCACAAATCCAATGGAACTGACGGTTTGTCCATCGGAGCAATGGTTTTCGATTTATTGTGAGTTTCATCTTGCTTCCCAAGGCCATTTAGGGACACCAGGAAAATTTGAATCGGGGGCATAAAAACCAAACCGAGCAACGAAATTTAGTTTTGTTTCCTCCTCCAGGTTTGTTTTCAAAAGGATGAGATGGCTGCGATTCTCACACACTCACTTGGTACATTTTTCAAAATTTGAGCCTATGGTTCAAATATTGCACTACATGTCACTAAGAAAAACACTATTATAGAAAACCGTCAAAATAGACAAGTTTTGGTCCATTAAGCCACCGGACAGGGATGTCCTTGGTGGTATTAGAATGTCACGAATCCAACGGAACTGACAATTTTTCCATCAGAGCCAGGGTTTTCAAATTATTGCGAGTTTCATCTCGCTTCCCAAGGTCATTCAGGGACATCGGGAAAATTGCAAGTGGGGGCATAAAAACCAAACCGAGCAACAGAATTGAGTTTTGTTGCCTAGTGCAAGTGTGTTTGGGAAAGGAAGAGATAACTGCGATTCCCACACACTCACTGGGTACATTTTTCAAAATATTATCCTATCATGCAGAAATTGCATTGCACGTCACTTAGCAAAACCCTAGTTTAGAAAACCATCAAAATATACAACTTTCGGCCCACAAAGCCATCGGGAAGGGGTGTCCCTAGCGGTACTTGGATTTCACGAGTCCAACGGAATTGACGGTTTGTCCATCGGAGCCACAATTTTCAATTTATTTCAAGTTTCGTCTTGCTTCCCAAGGCCAGTTAGAGACACCAAACAAATTTCAACCAGGGGCATAAAAACCAAACCAAACAACGAAATTAAGTTTTGTTGCCTCCTGTAAGTGTGTTTGGGAAAGGACGATATTACTGCGACGCCCACGCACTCACTCGACACATTTTTCAAAATCTTAGCATATCATGCAGAATTTGCATTGCACGTCACTTAACAAAACACTAGTTTAGAAAACCATCAAAGTATACAACTTTTGGTCCATGAAGCCACATGACAAGGGTGTCCCTAGTGATACCCAGATGTCACGAATCCAAGGAAATAAACGGTTTTTCCATCGGAGCCATGGTTTTCGAGTTATTGCAACTTTCATCTTGCTTCCCATGACCATTCAGGAAAAGAAGACAAATTTCAACTGGTAGCATAAAAACCAAACCGAGTGATGAGTCCCCATATTAGGTACTCTATAGCCTTTTTATGCCACACAAGCACAATATTGGATAAGGGAAATACCTCTGTTTGTGGGGGATAATATATTTGTTTTGATTATTTAATAAAGTAGTTTAGAGATTATTCTTTTATGCTTAAAAGCGTTTTCTATGAGCTAATTATATGGAAATAAGTGTGTATGAGCAGGGGCAGGTAATCTCAGCGACAACAAGCAATTCCAGCTCGAGGACTGAAAGACCTTAAGTGGCTCAACGCCCTTTTTCCGTATTTGTAGAAGAAAACTCCTGATCAGCAGGATCAGAATTTAAAGCATAGAGTTAGGTTATGTTTCAAAATAGATATATTTATGGACCTCTTGAGTAGCAAGAGGTTCCTGTTGGCATTTTTGTAGAACTTATCTTCAACAAATGTGATTCAAGACAATTCAGTTTTAAGAATTTTCTGAACATGAAGTTACAATTTTAATGGAAGAAGTGATGTTATTCCAAGCTTTGCGTTTTTAAGTTTTTTCCCACTCCTGAAATACGAGTTGGAGAGGTCCCCTCCAACACGTAGGTCAGGAGCTTCATTTTTATCTCAGTCATTTCTCATATGTCATGTTAATTGATTTAATCATCATCGTATATGAAGTACTCGACAATGGTTTGAATGACATAGTTTTATTTTAGTTCAACGATCATTTCAGTTCAACACTTTTTCTCTGTAGTTCATCAACATTGATTCTATAGTTCTACAATGTACTTTCCATAGTCCTGTACATGCATTCTGTGCATGCGTGTTTACCTATGTTTTCCAACGCGCTATATTAATTTTAGATAATGATTAGATCTGCAATTCCAAGCATATTTCCTTTATCTGAGTTTAGTTATATAGGAGTTAATTGTTTCAAGTAGGAGTTAATTGTTTTAAGTTCTTTGGATTTGAATAGAGTAAATGATTATCACTTTCAGCATTGGATTCGAATAGATCAAGTTTGATTAATTTTCAGTATTGAATTCCTAAGTTAAAATTCCAGTTTTAGGTACTTTATTTCTAGATCAAGTTTCCCAAGCTTTTAACATTTTGTTTCTTAGATTAGATTTACAGTCTTCCAGCATTTAATTCTTAGCATAAAGATCTATTAGTTTCAGCACTTCTAGTTCATAAGTTTACAATCGTTTTATATCCTTTCATTCTTGGTTTAAGAACAGATCACTCCCATTGCCTTTTGAGAAACCTTCAAAATACATCCCAACACCCTAAAACAACGAAGACTATCCTATAGAGCACATATAGTACTTAGCACCTCTTAAATTTGTATTCTCCTTGGTCGATAATTAAAGTATGCTTCTGATTTAGCTACTCTAATTAGGTATCCATTCCTGGAGTCCACCACTTTTTGGCACCACTGTCAGGGAGGTACTTAATCCATAGGAGACATCTTTGAAAAAAAAACACACAAAAACAACCAGAAACATAATTTTTTTACCAAGAATGCCTCGACGATAGAGAGATAGATTTGGACACTTTCTGGCTAAGCGCCCTATGAGTAAAATCAGTTCTGACCATTCTCAATTTGAATTTCTTAACTCATAAGAAGAAGCTGATTCTAGCTACAATCCACATAGAGATAACCTTTTTGCTAGCTCTAGCTCAAACACCACTATGGCAGAGGAAGAGGATGAACCTACAGAACTGTTCATTTTTCCCATTAGTGTACCTCTTGGAGATGACAAGATGAAGAATATCAACCCTAATAACCTACCAAACTTCCATGGACTAACCTCAAACGATCCTGACACATTCCTATTTGAGTTTGAGGTAGTATATAGGTCATTTGGCTACACCACTGATGCACAAAAACTGAGACTCTTTCCTTCTACATTGAAATATCTATCACTTAGATGGTTTATGAGCCTAGAAGGGAACGCCATTTTTACATGGGACCAAATGAAACAAACTTTCCTAAAAAAATAGAGGGACTACTGTAAGGAAAAATATATAAGAGATGAAATATTTAGAATGCAACAAGGAGAAAGAGAATCCTTAGAATATTACGCACAATGATTTCATCTCAGCTACAAACGAGCCAGTCACTGCAACTTAGATCAAGAATCACTGAAACTTGTCCTTCTTAGAGGGATAAAAGAGGAAAACCTAGAAGTTTTGAACCTTCTGGGATATGGAGATATATTCTAGAAAACTTATGACCAAATCCTACAAATCTTCAAAAACTACTCTAGATCTAGGAAAGTTAAAAGTGGGACAAGGGATTCACACCCATTTACTGGGGGATTAGCATCTTCAGGACCAAATCTTACAAAGTATGATTTAGGGAACATCCTTGATGATATGAAGACTGATTTCCTACAATCCCTAGCAATGCAACTTGATGCACTTCAAATAAAGAATAAACAGGACGAAATAAACCAAGCATTGGCAGTCTTTTGTCCACGCTGCAGAAAAAAGCATGAGAAGGGGCAGTGCACACTAAACAACATAGAAATATGTGGCCTCTGCAATGACGCTCACTCCACTGATAAATGTCCTCTGTTTCCCTCATGCAAAGCTGCTATTCAAGAGCCCGCAATTGAAGGTGCTATAGAATAACTCTGTTTTGTCAATCAAAGGAGAAATAATTTTGCTAGGCCTTACCAACCCAACAATCAAGCCTACTTTAATCAGGGAAGTAACAAGCAAAATTGGAACTCAATACCATCCCCATGTCCATCTCAGCCAACTCTAAACTAGTGGCAGCAAATCCAACCATATCAATAACCTTATTACCCACAATCTTACTCTCCATACCCCTCACCTTTTGCTCAGCCAACCACAAATTATGGAAATCAATATCCTTATTCATCAAACTGGAGGGCTCCATTGCAGCAGCCACTCATCATGCTGCCCCCACAGAACCAACCACCTCCCAGACCTCCACCAATCCCTGCCCAGCCAATTCCAAACCCTAACAACAACAGGCCAACACAACAACAGACCTATAACACTGAAATCATGCAGTTCCCTACTTATGTAGTGGATACCCTGGAAATAAATGAAATTAATCTTAGGTCTGGGAAAACATTGCAAAACACACACACAAAGAATAATCAAGGAGATGAAGCTCAAGAACAAACAACACAACCTGAAATTTAGTATCTAGACGAGCCAAGCCTTCAGGAAGAAGAAATTCAGCCACAAACACAAAATAGAAACCCTCCATTCCCTGAAAAACTTATATGAAATACTAAAGAAGAAGAGGAAACTGTGATTCTAAACAAATTGAAGCACTTAAACATCCAAATTCCAATTTTACAGGCCCTGAGAGATGTTCCAATTTGTAAAAAGTTTAATAAAGAGAATTGTTTGAAAAAACCTGGCAGAAGAAGATGTGACCCACCCACGATAAACATAGTAGGCCAGTTAGCAGATTTAATGCTAGGTGTCATTGTAAACCCCAAATACCTTGATCCAGGCAGCCCAGTAGTAAACATGACTATCAGCAATAGACATATCGCCAATAGCCTAATTGATTTAGGGGCTGCAATAAACGTGATGAATAAGGATACCATGATATCCCTAAGACTACAATCGATGGTCAGACCAACAACTACAGTCCTATAGCTAGCCGACACATCGACAAGAAAACCTGAAGGAATGCTCGAAGACATAATTATCAACATAGAATCCTCGGAATACCCAGCTGAATTCATAGTCATCGAAGTGAAGAGTAAACTTAGTGGGTACCCAATAATACTAGGGAGACCCTAGATGGAAGCTGTAGATGGTTACATAGGGTGCAGATCAGGCAACATGAAAATCACCAGTGGCTAAGCTAGGAAAAAATCACGATTTATCCTCCAACAAGGAAGTCTTCAGACCTAGAATATCAAAACTAGACAGACGATTATAATGACACATCCAACCAAAACATACGACTTGTCCTTACCATTGAAGCTGCCTATCACTAAAAGCCATCGACGAAGATAGCCATTTAGATAGGTTTATTCAAAATGCTTCTTCTAATCAGGATATGTTTGAATATTTTCTTGGCACAGGTCAGCAACAAGAAGAAAAGATATCAACCCTAAACTCTGACAGAATGTGGGCAGAGGTACTCATTCTTGAACAACATCCAATTCAAATCAAAATAGTTCAGATAATACCTGGAAGGACAGTTAATATTAACTCCAATTTGGATCCAGGACAAGAACAACAATTACTGAAGGTACTGTCAGATAACAAAAAATCCTTTGCATGGACATACACTGACATGAAGGGTATCCACCCAGACATCTGTAAGCATTACATCTATAGAAAGGAAGTTGTTGTTCCTATCAGACAACCACATAGAAGAATGAACCCAACATTAAAAGACATAGTTAAGCTGGAATTACAAAAGCTGTTAGATGCAGGGTTCATATACCCAATATTAGATAGTGAGTGGGTATCACCATTGGTCATAGTTCCTAAAAAAGGAGGGAAGTGGAGGATTTATGTGGACTACAGAGAGCTCAATAAGGAAACCAAGAAAGATCACTTCCCTCTCCTATTTATCGACCAAGTACTGGACACCTTAGCTGGGAACAAATTTTTCTCATTCTTGGATGGGTTCAGTGGGTACAACCAAATCCTCATTCACCCAGCTGATTAGGACAAAACAACATTCACATGCCCATGGGGCACTTATGCATACAGAGTGATCCCTTTTGGGCTCTGTAATGCCCCAACAACGTTTCAAAGGGAAATCTTAAGCATCTTCTCTTATTTTATTAATGACCAAATGTAGGTCTAAATGGATGACTTCACACCCTATGGCCAGAATTTCGACCAAGCACTAAAACATCTAGAATTGGTTTTGAAAAAATGTATCGAGATGAGCTTATTCCTCAGCAACGATAAATGCAGAATGCTCATGGAAGAAGGAATCGTGCTTGGACACCATATTTCACAGAGAGGAATTGAGGTTGATTAGGAAAAAGTCACAGTCATCAGAACACTACCACCACCTGTGAAACAGAGAGATGTGAGAAGTTTTCTTGGAAAAACATGATACTACAGAAGATTCATTGAGAGTTATAGCGAAATTGCTGCACCAATGTTTGCTCTTCTCACAAAAGACACATAATTCATTTGGACAAAACATTGTATGTTATCATTTGACAAAATCAAGGAGAAAACAATTACAGCTCCAGTACTCCAAGGACTGAATTGGGCACTTCCATTCCACATCCATTCTGATGCATCAGATAAGGCCACTGGATCGGTCCTTGGACAAGAAAGAGAGAAGAAACCATATGCCATATACTATATCAGCAAAAACTTGGCAGGAGCAGAATTAAATTATACAGTCACAGAGAAGGAGTTTTTGGCTGTCATACATGCCATAAGCAAATTCAGGCACTACATAACTAGATACCAATTTTTCATCCACATTGACCATTCAGTGATCAGGTATCTTATGAACAAACCTAATACAAGTGCTTGAATCATCAGATGGCTACTGCTCCTTTGACATCACAATTCTGGATAAGCCAGGCAAACACAATGTAGTGGTTGTTGGGCTCCATAATTGTCTTTTATAATGATGTTATTTACATTAATTTCCCATCCTATCTACCATAATTTAATACATCTATGTTCAATAAGGATATCTTTTACTTTGTTTTATTAATTAAATCTTGTAAATGTAAAGTGAGCCTAATACGCTATTTTTAAAGTATTAAATGTAATATTGTGCAAATTGTAAGTATTTTGGTATTCCATCCGGCCCTTCATCCGACCTTTCTTCTGATCATGAGTTATGCACTGGGTTTGATTTCATTAGTTCACTAAGTTTGGTTTGCCTTTGTCTTTCGGCTCTCATTGATCCCGTGATACCTTCATCTTCCAATTCTTGCTAGTCCCGTGAATTCTTGCTAGTCCTGTGAATACTTGCATGATCAAATTGAAAACATAAAATGATGATGAGTTTTAAAACATTGATTTAAAATTAAATAAGAACATAAAAGTATCAAACATTAAAAGAATTTAATATTAAAACAAATTTTTTAACTTTTAATTCACTTATAAATAAACCCACTCATATACAAACCAAACAACACATATAATATTCATTAAAGTAAAGTGGAATATGATTTACTTTATTAAAATTCCATGTCAACGTGCCCTTTAACTCCTTTGAATTTGGTTATTTAACATATATACCAATCCTTTTTAAAAACAAACATAAAACCATGTGTTTTAAAACCAATGACATATCACGTTGAACATATATATGAATTATGCCAAATGAATGTAACATTTGATTGCCATTTCATATTTCTTTTAATTAACGGACTTTCATAATGTGTAGGTTGTGAAAGTAAAATCACGCATGAGGGATGATGAGGAAGATCATGATTTCATAACTGCAAAACCCAGCCAGAACTTGAACCTAGCACTCAATAATTAATTTGCTAAACAACCTAGCACATAATTAAATTACCAGTCAACAACTCAGCATCCAACAAATCAATCATGCAACAACCCAACACCAATTCAGTCAGGAATCCGGATTTATGAATTAATTGCAGTTATAGGTCATCCGGATGCTCATTTGGATGCCCATTCGGAGTGCCATTCGCACTAAAACTTGGAAGATCATCCATTGTCATCCTTCCACTTCACCAATCCAAATTCCTCCACTTGGAGGAGTCATCTATATGCTTCTAGATGGTGAGGAATCTATCAGATCTCACCCAGAACTGTTTAGATGTGAGCAGCTTGCAATTTAAAGATTCCGTCAAAAAACTTGTTTTTAACACACAACAAATTTCGGGATGGATTTGCGGGCAAATGGAGGTGAAATCCTAAATTCCAGCACAAGGGTTTTGTGCAGAATAGACCCATTTAGGTTCTCGAGAGGAATTTTGTGGAAATCTGAAGCCATTTGGGAGCAGTTCATGGTTCTTTGAAACAAACTTGCCCAGAAAACGTGGTTGGCCGTTTTCTAAATTTAGAAATTGGTTTTAATAGTTCAGGAACTTGGGGATTTGGTTTTATCCACTCCCCAATGATTTTTTATGTATAAATAGAGCCCCATAGGGCTGAGAAATGTGTATGTAATTTGTTCTGTGTTTTTATAATGGAAGCTCTGGTTCAAATTCGTTTATTTCTTATGCTTGTGGTGACTGAGTAGTTCGTGAAGAAGTGACCACTATTCCTGGGAGGGCCCCTCAGCAACAACTGGTTTCCTTGTGTTTTATTTCTGTCATCATTGTTTAGCTAAGTATTGTGTTCCTTTCTCCTATGGGGAAGACATAGGTAGGCAGGTTTATGGAGTTGTGAGCAACAGGCAAATTAAGATTCAAGGGGGGATGGATATTCTTCGGTGGGGCTATCGTCCTAAAGGTATGTTCTCAGTGAAAGAAGCGTATCACCTTCAGACCCGCTCAGAAAGTCCTGTGGATAATAATATTGGGAAATATTTGTGGGAAGACAAATTCTGGCCTAAAATCACCCTCTTCCTCTGGTTGGTGTTACGTGGTAGAATCCTGACTTGGGACAACATTGTGAAGCGTGGTTTTGAGGCTCCTTCCTTCTTCATCCTCTGTGGTCATAACAGTGAGACTATTGCACATCTTTTAGATGAGTGCAGTTTTACAGCTGCTCTGTGGGATGAAGGAGCTAGGATTTTTCGTAGAACTGAACGGGTCAGGAATATTCCGGAGCAAACAGTGAGACAATGGAGAGGGGATCCTTTCCAAGGGAAAATACTGAATCGAATATGGCAACTATATCCTGGGTTTCTCCTATGGGAGGTCTGGAAGGAAAGAAATAAACGCCTGTTTCAAGGGAAAAAGGGTTCGTGGAATGTTGTCTAAGTACATATCCAGCAAGGGATTACTGAGATGCTGAAACTAACCAAGTGGAATGAACAAGATATGAACATACCAGATAATGAATTACGGATTCTCCATACCTGGGGTATCAAGGCGTTTCCACAGTTCATAGGACGCAACAATATTGGTAGCAGGATGCAGGACAGTCTGACTGAGTGGGCACCGCCTCAACAGGGATGGCTTAAGATGAACTTTGATGGACCTTCCAAAGGGAACCCTGGAATGGCAGGGTATGGAGGTGCTGTGAGAAACGACCAGGGAAAAGTCTTGTTCATTTACTATGGTAATTTGGGTTGTGATACTAACAATGCTGCGGATTGTGAAGCCTTGTTACAAGGATTAAGCATTGTGGCTCATCGTGGCATTAGCAGTATTATCGTGGAAGGAGATTCTAACATGCTCATACAGACTGCAATAAAACTGAATAATGGGACTCCAACTACGAAACTAGCTACCTCGTGGCGTCTGATCTGTTTGGGTAACCTCATCACAGCGTTTAACTCCATCATTTTTCAGCACGTCAAGAGAAGTGCCAACTGTTTGGCTGATGCGCTTGCTAATAAAGGTGCTAGTAAATGTAATGAACGATGGGATGGGAATGCTTTGGATTTACCGTTGGATACGTGTCGGATTAAGTGCATTAAGACCGCCAAGTGTGATCATGGAGGATCGCTGCTAAACGGTGACGACATAAATCGTCCTAATAATGAATTCTGTGGTAATGAGGGTACACGTCTTTGATTGCCCGGATAGCTGGAGTAATGGCAGAGTGTATAAAAGGACTCTTGTTCGGTTTGTCAGGGATTTCCAATCGGAAGGAAAATTAAAGGTCTGGGATTTGAAGTGTGAGAGAGACATGGTGAATCACTCTTGCATGATCTCAATGGATTATCATGATCAGTGAAGGACAAAGGTGACGAAGGAGCAGGACAGGTTTAATCATTCCAGAGTCAGAAATATGATGAAGGAGTTAGTGAAGGTAGGGGGCGGCTTCCCTTTAAATTGGGAGTCTAGGGATGGTAACAGTCACAAAGTTTATCATCTGGAGCTCTCTTGTGCCTGGTTTAGATATTGTAATTCCGTTTTTAGTGTGTAGAGTGATTGGAAGGGGTTGGGAACTATGCCACCGAGAGGTAGAAACTTGAGGAGAATCTGATGTGCTCATGGTGAGCATAGTAATGTGGGTAGGGGTGCTCTGATGTAGGATGGCCCTAGCCGAGAACAATGGAACATTGCGGCAACTACAATTTTCTTCCATTGCTTCTTCCCGCTAGGGGTCCAGTAGGAAGTGGAGGAAATTGAAACGGCCCTTTGGCGTCTTCTGGGGGAAGCAGAGCTGCTAGAGGAAGCAGTGGCTATGGCTAACTGGATACATGACCCGGGGAATCCTATGGGGCATATGGCCTTGTACAACCGGGCGGTCGTCACCCTTTGGGTGACCAAGACTCTAATCGCTCAGTTCCCGGAAACCCGGGGGGATGCATTGTCTGGTTCCCCATGGCTTAAAAACCTGGAAGATATGTGTAAGGATACTGCTGAAAATTGCAATTGGATCCACATGAAATTAGATGCTCTCGAACGTGATTTGGGTATTTCCTATCTGGATCGCCCGAAGAAGGTGGAAAACCCTCGTGAGATCATATTAAAAGACAAGGGGGAGGCTGTGGAGGCACCTCCGGTGGTTAATATTGACGATGAGGTGGGTCTGTCGGTTTAAAGCTCTGATTGTTTCTTTCTCGGCTCGATGACTATCGCCGTGATGTCTCCGTTCTATGATATTTTGGTCTATGTTTTAGTCTTTTGGGGAAAGGGCTTGATGTCTGGTAATTTTTATTTTGTATGGGTTATTTTGGATCTCCCAGGGCCGGACCCAGTTTTGGCTATAGGGTGTGAAACTGTTGATTCTGTTGTTGTAGCTCTTGGGTTCGGTCTTGGTCTTTTTGTAAGCAACTTGGCCTTGTAACTCCTTCAAGACTTGTTTAGTGGTGTTTCTGGGTATGTCTGTTACTCTGTGGTGGCTTTGACAGCATCATGTCTCTTAATCTGGGGTGGCTCTGGTAGCACCAGGATGGTTGTAATGAGGAAAGTCTGTAATTTTGCTACTTTATAATAGAATGAAAGGTCTCTTTTTTCACTTAAAAAAAAGTATTGTGTTCCTTTCTCCCATTGCTGTATAAATATTTTATGCATTGAGTTGTGTGACTGTAATGTTGTCCCTTTGCTTCTCTGTATGAAACATAAATGCCCTTGCTTTTCTTTCATGCATTTTGTGTCCATATGAGCTCACTATATACGTTTAAATGAGATCTCTGTCCATATAATTCGTTTTTTATTTCTTTTGTATAGATAAGTAATTTTAATTTCAGTATTGTGAATGGTTGCAGTTGCAAGTCGTTTTTCCTGTATGTATAAATTCAGCTTGTATAAAAATCATTTAGCTTGCTTTTGTTCATATTTTGAGTGATTTTTATTTCCAGTTGCATTTCATGATTAACTAGGGTTTAATTTCTTGAATTTGGTATTGCATTTACATTCTGTAGCTGGACAACATCTGAGTCCATAGTTAGAGTCTTAGTTTGCATAGCATAATGTTATCATAGGATTTATTTAATTCCATTTAAGATTTCAGTTCTTTTCATTTCTGTAGTTACAAGAGTCTTCAACATTTCAATTCCATTTTGCATATGAATTTACAACCAATCCTTCACCTCTGCTCTCATAGCATGTTATTGCTCTAGATATTGCTAGTTCCGTTCTTAGCTTAGTTTATTTTCTTGTAGGTGTAGAAGAGTAGAAGTTTATTTTTAATTCAAACTTAGTATTTTCATTTAAGTTTCAAAGATGTCATAATTCCAAGTTAATTGTTATTCTTTTCAATTAACCTAGTCTAGTGTAGATTTGCTTTTCAAAATATAGATTAGCTGCATCATCCATTTTGTAATTGATCAAAGTATCTTAGTTTATGGTCTGATTCATTCTAGAAGTAGAATAACAAAAGTTTATTTTTTGATTTGCTTTCAAGTTCAAGTTATTTCAAGTCATTTGAATCATTATTTCATGCTTAGTTATAAGTCTGCTTATATACCCTGAGTTTAGTTGTTTCTGCATTTTCATAAACTAGTTTGAAGTCTTGATTAGATAGAGATTAGATAGGTATTGCATATTCCAATCTTGAAGTAAGTCATTAGAGTGCATGCTTTTGTTTTCCCATCAGTAGGGTTAGATTTCTAAGTAGCATTGCATTTTGACTTGTTTCTAGTATTGTAATTAGGGTTTTTCAAATGTCATTTGCTTAATGGAAAAGTATTAGTTTACCATGTTCAAGTTTTCTTGTAGTTGGTATATTTTAGTCGATAGTTAGTTGTAACTGAACTTGTTTCATAGTTATAATTTTAATTTCGCAAAATAGTTTTTCAATTCTTAGAATAGACTTAGACTTACCCAGGGATTTGATTGATTAATTTTGATTTCGTAGTATAAATTATTTTCAATCAAGTATTATTTCTTAGGATAGTGATTTCATTTCATTTTGCAACTTCAATTCTTGTTCTTAGAATTAGTATAGTGTTAGTTTTATAGTTAGGTTTTACATTTTGAAATTGCATCATGATTCTTTTAAGTTACTAGGTCAAGTTTGAATTCATTCAGTAGATTGTAGTTTAATACTTTTTAACTCAGTTTTTCATTTTGAAAGAAAACATCCCTAGGATCTGCATAGTACATATCATAGTTTCCTTTCTACCTCAACATATATTTTGTCACAACTCTAATATTACCAACCCCGATCGATAATTAAATATTGGAATTATTTAATACATAATTAACACCAACAGTGGTTGATTTTATGTCTAGGCTCACCCATGGACAAGACAATGAATTGGTAAATGATAATTGTCCTGATGAGCATCTTTTTGCAATCTCCACAAGAATCCCATGGTTTGCTGACATAGCAAACTACTTAGTGTCTAGAAAATTCCCACAACATTACAGCCACTAAGAGAAGAACAAATTCATAAGGAAAAGTGCTACCTACACATGGATAGAGGGAATGATTTAAAAAAAAAGGACCAGACCAGATATTGAGGAGATGCATCAGAGAAGATGAAGTCCATGACATACTGCATGCCACTCATAATGAACCAAGTGGAGGACATTATGTTGCAAAGAGAAAAACCTATAAAATATTGAAAACTGGATATTATTGGCCAACACTCCATAATGATTCCTATGAATACGTTTCACATTGTGATGATTGTCAAAGAATGAGGAAGCCAACTCAAAAAGAAGAAATGCCTCTCCATCCACAAATCTCTTTAGAAGCATTTGACAAATGGGGATTTTATTTCATTGTCCCAATCAACCCACAATCAAATCAGAAAAGCTATATCCTAGTATGCATTGACTACCTTACAAAGTGGGCAGAAGTAGCAGCACTTGCAGCAGCAAATAAAATAAATGTGGAAATTTTTTTTTACAGAGCAAATATTCCACAGATTTGGAGTCCCAAGAGATCTAGTTTCTGACCAAGGCAGAAAATTTACATCAAACCTCATAGAGGACCTGCTTCGAAGAAACAATGTCAAACACACACAGTCCTCCTCCTACCACCCTCAGGCTAATGGTCAAGCTGAGGTGACAAACAGAGAACTAGAAAGAATCTTGACAAAGACTGTACAACTCTAGAAAAGAGATTGTGCAGACAAACTAAGTGAGGCAGTCTGGGCTTATAATACTACATGGAAGACAACAATAGGCTTCACCCCATATGAGCTATTCTATGGAAATAAAATAATGTTTCCCATTGAGTTTGAGATCAAAACATTGAGGATTGCAGCCGAGTTGAACATGGAACTTTTAGACATCTAGCAAGAACGAATGCTACAATTAAACCAGCTGGATGAGCAATGCCAACAAGCACTTGGCCACACTAAAATCATCCAGCAACAAAGAAAGAAATGGCATGACAAAAACATCAAGCAGAAGAAGTTCAAAGAAGGTGACTGGGCACTACTCTATGACTCTAGATTTCACACATTTAAAGGCAAACTGACAACCAGATGGCTTGGACCCTACATCATTGAAAAAATCTATGACAATGGAGCTGTTAGAATTACAACAATAAATGAGGAAAAATTCCCCATGATTGTGAATGGACATAGACTCAAACTTTATAAGACACCAAAATCAAGAGAAGAGTTCACACAGACACTCTATCATCATAATCTAATGTTGATAGAAATCCTAGAACATCAGTGAAAAATTCTTGATTTGAAAAAAAAATGATGAAAAAAATAGAAAAAAAATGAAAAAAAAAAGAAAAGCTGAAAAAATACAAAAAATGGAAAATAGAAAATGAAAAACATGATCCACTCAGGTTCTCACAAAAAAATATTGATGGACTTGATCCATCCCAAAGCATAACCACAAGAAATTACAAAACAGAACCAGGAAGAAATGTCAAGCAAGCCAGAAAAGAAATTCAAGCGAGCCAGAAAAGAAATTCAAGCAAGCCAGAAAATATATTTCAAGCGAGCCAACAAACATTTAGCAGCAAATTAAAAACGAGACAACAAAATAAAAACAAACAAACATCATCTTTCAGAATTTACAATCAAGCGAGCCAAGAATCATTCAAGCGAGCCAACAGTCAATTCATGCGAGCCAGAACACCAGCAAGCTACCACTACATAAATTAAATCACCATTTGGAGCATCACTACAACACAATGCTGAACACAATGAAAATTCATTTCAGCAAAGCTTGCAAGAAAATCAAGCAAACAAAGGTAGGAATTCCAACGGAAAAGCAGAAAAAAGGAAATAGGATGCGACTACTGACACGCCCGAAATCACTACAGACGCAGCTGAACTCAACTACAGAATTCCGCGCCCATACAATCAAGAACAAATCATACAGTCAGGTACGCAAAGCATGAATGGTAATCACTTAAATCTTTATTTTATTTTCAAAGCAAATCGTTACCCCCCTCCACAAAGAATATATTTCCCAAAGCTGAGGACAACTTATAACTTAAATTGGCAGCACAGTTCAGAAGTAATCTCACAGAATCATGATTACCTACTTCAGACATGTCAGAAGATGAAAAAATTAGCATCCAACCACTATATCACCAAATGATCAATGCGGCAGTGCATGGTACAATGATGGAAGGAAACGCAGGGTGAAATAATGAAAAGGAATGTATAAGGAAGCAAGTACGATGCACAATGATCGGGATAAGTGCATGAAAACAACTAAATAAGGCAGCATAATCTACAAAAAAGACCTAGTCTTGCAATACAAGCTTTCCAGAAGCAGAAAAACCGAAAATTTGTGTTGTCACTCAGCCAGCAAGCTGCCCTTGAACCTGTGATCAATCCCGTCCAGTTGAGGTAAGTAAGCCAGACTCAAATTTTTTTTGGTTTGTCGATTATAGTAGAAAAATTCAAGATGACAAAGGGGTTCAAAAAGAGTGAACCGGAGGATCACAAGCCCATTTATGAAAACCCACATTTTTTATCAATCCTTCATAATGCGGGCTGGATGCCCTTCATCTCAAGACTGAGAGGGTCCAATACAAAGGTGGCTTTGGAATTGGCAAGGAACTTGAAGCACATCATAGATGAACAGTTTGTCACCCGGGTAAGGGGACTACGTATCAGACTGGATGAGGAGGCAATTGCAAAATACACAAGGCTTCCCATGGGTCTACACTAGAGTAGGGACAACCGGGAAGCCAATCAGAGTGCAAAGGCAGCATTCTTCGGACAAGGAGAAGTTTATGAAGAAGACATGAATGGAGTCAAGAGAGTCACCATGCTGGCACCCAGGGACGAGATAGCTGTTGTCGTTCTGAAATACATAACATGCACAGGGAGGCCGAGCTATGTCCATCTCTTCCACTTCTGAATTTTGGAGCTTCGAAGGCACAGGAGCCATATCACACCGAATAACAACATGAACATTCCCTATTATCTTCTCCAATCTCTGGGAGAAATGAATAAAAAGGTAGTTCGGGGAAAAGAAGATACACTATCCCACCATGGGCTAATCAAATTGATAATTTGTGAAGAATTAACGGTACAGGTTCCAGAACTTTCATGGGATGAGTTTGTGGTAATCTCAACAGATGATGTGCAAAGAATGAGGGGTACACCTAATGTGCGCATACCCCTAGCTTCAGGGTCAAAGGAAAAATCCACTTCCACATCAGGAGATAAGAAAAATATTGAACTGGATATCGACAATGAAGTTATGGCCGATACCCTGATTAAAATAAAACATTCAAAAGAAGCCTCCCACCAAAAAGAATTAGGGGTTTCCACCAGCAAGCAAGGGGCAAAACGACGAACTAAGAGGATCCCACAGCAGCCCAAAAACGAACAGGAAAAGAAGGTAGAAAAAGAGCCCAACCCCATAATTCAAAACTTATCTGATGATGACAAGTGGGTAGATCAAGATGACCCAACTACACCAGAAGAATAGGATGATTACCAATGGAACCTTGCTGGTCAAAATGTAAACCCTGGAGTCACTGACCAACTAGTTGAAGCACTGATAGAACTAGCAAAGGTCAGGGAGGAGTTGGCAGCATTAAAAATTGAAGCAAGAATCCAGAGAAGTCAGCCAGCTTTACCAGCAACCCCACTGTTTGCACATGAAAAGACCCATATTTTGAAAATGCAGCACGCAGGAGAGTTAAAGCTGGCAGAACAACAAAATTTGGCACTGAAGGAGAAATTGGGCCAAGCTCAGGAAGAGCTGGCTCAGAAAGACCAGAGAATTCAGCAATTGGAGGATACATTGATGACCATCGGTAGGGTCTATGATGGTATATTGGGACTCAGGCCCCCATCTAAAATTTATACGATCTACCTAAAGGATAAGTGGGAAAAATTTCAGCTACAGAGGCTAAAGCAAGGCCTGCCTCTAGAGATAAACACTCCAAAGGAGTTTGTTGACACTTCTCTAAGCTGCACAGAGTTGGAAAATGATCAATTGTGCAAGTTTTTCTTGCACAACTTCGTGGTACCGAGCTCACCTAACTGGTCACCTAATCCATACGTAGGCGACTTCCAGCTAAGAGCACTCTGCTCCTAGATGAACCACGAGATCGAGGGATCACAAGATGCTCATCTCTATATGTCTGAGGAGTGGAAAAACCCATTATGGATCAGGGGTGAGGCAACCCATCCTGAAAGAGTAATCCAGGACCATAGGACTATCACCACAGATGAAGAGTTGGTTCCTATCCTTCTTGCAAAACAACAGGAGGCAGTGAAACACTTTGATCTTACCCTTCAATGTACATACAAGGAAGTTCAGGAAGCCATCGGTGAGGGATGGGAAAGAATAGCAGAATATTTGAAGAAGAAGGAGCCTCACTCCCCCCTCAGACTAGAGACTGCTCTCACCAAGGCTAAGTTATATAGGGAATCGTTAATAAAGAATCAACTCAAATAGATTGGCATGAAACTGAGCCTACCATTCTTTCTTCCCTTGATTATCAGAGAGCAGGTCGATGAAGAAAAGGAAAAAATAGCATGGACCAAAGATGATCAGACCTTGGGCTATCATAGGCAGGAAGGAACCCCTAGGGTCATTTCCTGGGACATCAGTGAAGTTGTTCAAGAACATGATATGTCAACCAGGGATGGGTAACTCCTTCATTTTGGGGGAGATTATGAGTCCCCAAATAAGGTACGCTATATCCTTTTTATGCCACACAAGCACAATATTGGATAAGGGAAATACCTCTGTTTGTGGGGGTCAATACATTTGTTTTGGTTATTTAATAGAGTAGTTTAGAGATTATTATTTTATGCTTAAAAGCATTTTCTATGAGCTAATTATATGGAAATAAGTCTGTATGAGCAGGAACAGGTAATCTAAGAGACAACAAGCAATTCCAGCTCGAGGACTGAAAGACCTTAAGTGGCTCAGCGCCCTTTTTCCTGATTTGTAGAAGAAAACTCCTAATCAACAGGATCGGCATTTAAAGCATAGAGTTAGGTTATGTTTCAATATATATATATATATATATATATATATATGGACCTCTTGAGTAGCAAGAGGTTCCTGTTGGCATTTTTGTAGAACTTATCTTCAACATATGTGATTCGAGACAATTCTGTTTTAAGACTTTTCTGAATATGAAGTTGCGATTTTAATGGAAGAAGTGATGTTATTCCAAGCTTTGCATTTATAAGTTTTTTCCCACTTCTGACATACGAGTTGGAAAGGGCCCCTCCAACACGTAGGTCAGGAGCTTCATTTTTATCTCAGGTATTTCTCATATGTCATGTTAATTGATTTAATCATCATCGTATATGAAGTACTTGACAATGGTTTGAATGACATAGTTTTATTTCAGTTCAACACTTTTTCTCTGTAGTTCGTCAACATTGATTCTGTAGTTCTACAATGTGCTTTCCATAGTTTTGTACACGCATTCTCTGCAGATGTATTTACCTTTGTTTTCCAACATGCTATATTAATTTTAGACAATGATTAGATCTGCAATTCCAAACATATTTCCTTTATCTGAGTTCAGTTATATAGGAGTTAATTGTTTTAAGTAGGAGTTAATTGTTTAAAGTTCATTGGATTTGAATAGAGTAAATGATTATCACTTTCAGCATTAGATTCGAATAGATCAAGTTTGATTAATTTTTTAGTATTGAATTCCTAATTTAAACTTCCAGTTTTCGGTACTTTATTTCTAGATCAAGTTTCCCAAGCTTTCAGCATTTTATTTCTTAGATTAGATTTACAGTCTTCCAACATTTAATTCTTAGCATAAAGATCTATTAGTTTCATCACTTCTAGTTCATAAGTTTACAATCTTTTTATATCCTTTCATTCTTGGTTTAAGAACAGATCACTCCCATTTCCTTTTGAGAAACCTTCAAAATACATCCCAACACCCTAAAACGATGAAGACTACCCTATAGAGCACATAGAGTGCTTAGCACCTCTTGAGTTTGTATGCTCCTTGGTCGATAATTAAAGTATGCTTTCGGTTTAGCTACCCTAATTAGGTATCCATTCTTGGAGTCCACCACCGAGCAATGGAATTGAGTTATGTTACATCTTGCAGGTTTATTTTGGAAATGGCGAGAGGACCACGATGCCCACGCACTCACTCGGCACATTTAGAACATCTTATCCCATCGTGCAAAAGTTGCACTGCACGTCTTTGATCAAAACCCTAGTGGAGAAAACCATCAAACTAATTAATGTCTGGTCCATGAAGTCACCGAACAGGGGTGTCCCTAGAGGTGTTCGGATGTCAAGAATCCATCGAAACTGATGATTTTCCCATCTAAGCCTCATTTTTCGATTTATTGCAAATTTCAACTCTCTTCCCAAGTCCATTCAAGGATACCAGGTGGAAATTCAACCAGGGCTATAAAAACCAATCCAAGTAACGAAATTGAGTTTAGTTGTCTCCTGCAGGTACTTGGATAACATGAATCCAATGAAGCTTTGTAATCTTTGTGATTATTATACCAATGATATGATTAATATGTTAAAAACTATATTTATGATAATATTCTTTTAGCCATGTTTAGGAGGATATATTATCAAGCATGTTATATTAAATTTAGTTTTAGATTAAAAATGTAAACAATTCATGAACTTGATTGAGAGATGAAAACCATGGTTAATATGCTCTTAAAGATATAGATTGAATAACATGTTATATATAGAGATTTAATGATATAACAACGTTAGGCAAAAAAATGGTTTGAAGCGAATAGTATATGTGATATCATATTTTCTTCACTTTATATATAATCACCAGGATGTTTATTTTTCCTTGCCTCTATGTCTTGTTCTGTTGTGATATGAAAATTTATGGTGTACATGTGTGTGTATGTGTGAGTGTGTGCACGGTTGTGGATAGACTTTATATGTGTGGTTACTATCTGTTGATGAGATGATGTTTATATTCATGGTTGGAAAACTCATGATAATGCATAAATTATCACACTAATATTTGCAATATAACACAAAATATGCATTATGTAATGAAATTAATACTAATGTTTTAAATTGATTATTTCTTGTTGTTTGCAGAAAAATGGTGAAGATGACTCCTTAGATGATCTAGATTATGTTGTCACCAATGTACCATAGAAAGATAATGTTGATAATGATGCAAATGGATTAGATGAAAATGATGATGAATATGATGTTGGGATAGATGAGGATGATGAGGATGAGGATGAGGATGATGATAATGATGATGATAATGGTGGTGGCAATGATGATGATGATGGTAGCCATTGATGCTACTATTGATATTGTGGATATTTATTACTTTCTCGATGCTACTAGACACATATTGTTATTTTGTGATGATCCAAGTTCATCTTAAATTGTGGGTCATTTTGATTTGTATGGTGGATTTATGTTGACATATAAACTTTGATTACCCTTGATCATTTTGACATTTCTATATATGGATATTAAAAAAGAAATTTCTTGTAATATTGGTATTTTTACTATATATATATATATATCGTTCACTTGTTCTTTTAACTTTAATATGATGATCTGTATGATAGGTTATTGATGCGATGATGTTTTATAATTTCGCTTCTTTTGATGGAAGATAATGGTGATTTTATCGTTATTATGTTGTAAATTTATCTATATTGGAAGTTGCCGATGATCTTTTCATGGAAAATTAATATGTATGATGATGTTACTTTGGATAAATGTTGTCTGTTTGTGTTAAATTTCTTCATAAATGCTACACAATCAATTTCAATAATGGTATCTACAATTAATTTGAATGTTTCATTATGTTATTTCATAACTATGAAGTAAATGATATATGAGAACTATTGAAATTAATGAAATAATTATAATATTTGATATAATAAATATATTAGCACACAATTGGATATAGTTGTAAGTGTTAAATATCAAGCCTAATGTGGTGCTAATCAGGAAGCAAAACTAGGAGCTAAAATGGAATCCCACTATGTCATAGATCTAGAAGCAACATTGGATGCAATACCTAGCACTAAGTTGGAAGTCAATTCTGATGCTATTTTGGACGTCAAAGTAGAAGCCAAACCAGAAGCTAAACTAGTGGCCAACAAAGAAGCAAAATTAGATGCTTAATGGGAAGCTAAATGCGGTGTTCATGAGGAAGCAAAACAAGAAGAAATTCAAGGAGATAAATGGGAATAAAAATTTGGTGATAGTGTGGGTGTAAAAATGGACACTAAACTGGGTGCTAAAGTAGTAGCAAAACATGGTGCTAATGTTGACATCAATAGAGATGCAAAACTAGGCATTAAAAAGGATGCAACACTTGGCGCTAATGAGGAAGCAAAAAATGGCATTGATATTGTAGCAAAATAAGATGTTACTTTGGATGCAAAACATGGCACTACATAGGAAGCAAAATATGGTGCAACAATAGAATAAAAATTTGGCACCATTTTGGTAGCAAAACACGATGCAAAAAAGGAAGCAAAAATTGGTGCAAAATTAGAAGCGAAAATTGGTGCTTATTGGAAGTAAAATGTGGTGCAAAATGGGATGCTAAAGTAGTATCACATATGGATGCAATATTGGATGCTAATTTGGATGCAAATATGAAGTGAATGTAGATGCAAACATAAATGCTAACATGGCGATTTTAAGGATGCAAATAGGGCACTAATGGGGACGTCATTTGGGAGGCACAAGAGGACGATCTCTGGGAAGCACAAGAGGACGATCTCTGGGAAGAAAAATAGGATGTTATTTAGGAAGAAAACCTCGACATCATTTAGGAATAAAAATTGGACGGTATTCTGGAAGCAAAAAAATGGGCGTTATTTTATACATCAGAAAGGATGCTATCTAGGAAGCAAAAAAATACGTTATTTTAGACTCTTTACGTTTTGTACATGACACGTCCCATTTAGCATCTACTTCGACCACTCAATGAAAAACGAATTACACTAAAAAGGGACACTAAATGGGACACTAATTCCAGAATTTGTTGTAGTGAGGCTGTCAACAACGGTTTGGATGAGATCATCTTCATCCACTACAACTCCAATGTTAACAAGTTGATCTTTTATCTGAGAGATCTTAGTGAAGAAGGAGGCCATTGTCTCGTCCTTCTCCATCTTGAGATTTCGTAACTTGTTCTTAAATGCCCTCTTTTGAGATTGGGCCTTCTTCTCATATAGATTGGTCAATGTATCATAGCATTCTTTTGTGGTCTTCTGTGGTGTGATCACGGACATTAAGTTATCTTTTACCGAATCATAGATGATATGTTTTTCCTTAGCTTGATTCTTCTTGAATTTGATGCACCCTACATTATATGTAGGCTCCTCCATAACAGTGGACACGTAGCTATCCAAGTAATGTACCTCTAGGATGTTGAGAATCATAAAATTCCAAGCATTGAAGTTTGAGGTGCCCTCAAGACGGTATTCTGGTCGTACAAATATTGATGCCATAGTATTCAAATCTTGTGCTCAACTTCTCATGATCTATGTAGGCTCTATCTGGTATGCAAAACTGAGCTCCTTCACGCACTAAGCTCTGATACCATGTTAATATTTAGTTGAGATTTGATCTTTAATTCTTTTAGATGTCGAAACTTGAAACAATGAGACAAATCAATCACATGAAATTCATACATCCATAACACAAGATATACCCAGGGGAAAATCATCAAAACAATGAGAAAAAAACCCCCAACAATTCTTCTCAGTATAATATAATGGATATCAAAGAATGCTTTCTTTTATAACATAGCAGATTGCTTTCGGAAGATAAGAGATCACCAAAACACTCTTGGTGAAGATACATAAGCAATAGAGAAGAGAGATCAATCAGATGTGTTTTCCAATGTGCCCAGCACATCAATAACAAGCCAGCAAGATAACCTGCAAAAAGGGAAGTGAATTCTTGTCACATCCCCTCTCATCGATCTAGTGCGATGGAGAGAACATGATGCTATGGCTAGGCATCATGGTATTTTTTAAGGATTCTAATATTATACTTAAGTATAGTATCATAGGCGATTATTTTGTATTGAAAAAAAACATGTATATAGATATGTAGGCAAGAATTAAATATGAAACATACAATTTACTACTAAAATATGTAAATTTTGCTGAATATTATGATAAAAAAACATATTTTATGTAAATATAGGCAATATGAGAGACTAAAAATGACCAAATAGCGAATTTATTTTTTGAAAAAAAACCCGAAAAATAGCCAATTGGCGAAATTTCGCCCTTAAAAATTACCATGATGGGCATTTGGCCCCATGATCATTAACAAAATTCATTGTGTATAAAAATACATATGCAGATGTATAAATGTAAGAAACACAGCGGAAGTAAATTCAACTACACAACTATCATGCATTCCACATATTCATGATAGTCATCAAATAAAGACTTTACGGAATTAACAAAAGAGAGTACTTATCTTGAAACAAAGTAGTCCCGAGCACCTGGCTATGCAACTGCAACATTCCACCCAACCATAGTCCAGTTGTGCTCATCAATATATCAACAAAACTTCCACCCCCGAGCCGGGCATGATTTCTACAAGGAAAAAGGGAACAACAGATTCACGCATAGCCAAATATACACAAAAATCAGCCAAGCCAATCCACAGTTGGGTTTATCAGGATGCCAAGGCAATGGAAAGGAGGAATTGCTAAGCTAGTGAGCTCAACCACAAATCTATTGGTGCCTCCACAAGATATAGCCATCTTGGTACCCACAATACCTACACACCCAACACAAGGAAGTATTCCATGAATTGTTATACAGTCCCTAAGGCCATACCTTCCCTTATAGTGTTCTTCAAGGTGTGTATAGAAAAATAGCCAAGGTCCTCTGATCTTTCTGTGAGGTTACTCTCTTCATTAGGTTTATCAAGCCAATTCTAATCCTCTTCCACTCCTAGATTCTTACTCACAAATTCAACTCAAAACAAGGGTGCACATAACAACATAACATAAGTGTTGGGCATGAAGAAAACGTTTTGATTGTGGGATTCCCAAGATGGGGTTTCCATTAGTTTCAAAAATTGCGGGCAACCAAAAATGAAATGTTAGATGGAGAATCAGTCCTGGGAGAGAAAATCGATTTCAGAAAACATGTATGGGCATTCAAGGGGCAGAAAGGGCCTCTATAAACTTCCAAATCGTGACTCTCTTCCTCCCAGCCACTTTGCAACAAAAAAACGAGTTCCCCGCTATGGAAAATGAAGGAAAATGATGGAAAACATGAAGGAAAATGCCCCATCTAGCTCAGAATGCATGAGTGAGCAAAGACCATGGGTGAAGAATGGCTTGGGCACAATTTTGTGGGTGTTTTCTTGTCATGGAAGCCAAAATACAATTTCCCCAAATTGATGGCTTGCCCATACATAAAATTGGCTGCCATACCTCTTCATTCCCAAGGCATTAACTACCTCAACCAACTCTTGGAAGAATTAAATGGGTGCATAAGTCAAAATGGGTAGTTGAGGGTTTATGGGTTCTCTCATTGACACTTGGGTTGACACTATTGGCTCAAGGGTTTGAATAATTTCCCTCCCTATTCCTTGTAAAAATCATGCCCCCCTCTCTTGTTGCATTGCATAGCTAGTTGTGGGTATTTCATTAAAATTCATATTTACATGATGTCTTAATTTCTATTGTGCGTGGCTAGCACAAGAACCATATGCATTGATTTTTAATTGTCGATACATAGAACGCTAAATCGATGGAGGGGCCTTGGCCTTGAGATCTTCACCATGATTTAATAACGATATTTACATCATTTACAACTTTAATGCAATAGGGTAAAAATCGGGATATTACACTTTCCTCCAATGGAGAAGAGAATTTGCTTCACATTGAATTCATCGATCCCATATAACATATTTATACATTCTTCTCCTGCATCGGCTTATTATATCTTTTGGATGAACTCTCCCTCAGACTATATGTATCAATCTTGCATGAAGAAGTGTGCCCCAATTCTTATGTAGTGCTTTATTTCATTGAACTATCTCTTAGGATGAACTTGCCTTTTAACTAAAAGCTTTCCCACTTAGTTAGGTGGCTAACTTAAGTGTCGTCATGTAAGTGTCGCAACTCAAGTGTCGTATTTTAGTTTAACATAAGTGTCGTCATGCAATAACACTTAGTTAACTAGATTTTCTTTGTTGTCACTTAGTTAACTCTCTTTAACTGATTCTTTCTTGATAACATCACTGTAGTGATTAATTCGAGTTCTGCTTGATTTACTGAAGTGTCGTCTTTTAGTTTAACTAAAGTGAAAACACTTTAGTTAACTAGTCCTTCTTATTTAACACTTAATTAAAACTATTATTAACTCAAATCATGTTGATTGATTTACTTGTAGTGACCACAGTGATTTCTTTAGTTAATTGAGGCATACATTGAGGCTTTAACTAAAGCTTGACAATTTGAGTTCACTTAGTCATCTCCTGATCAAATCAAATTCTATTTTTCTCTATGCATTTATCTTTATCTCTTTATCTTTTACTGCATGGTCAATAATATGTGCTAAATTTAATTATCCATCACATTACATTATACTAAGAAGAATTATCAGATGTTGTGATCATAGTATATTATTCTGGACCAAATGATCATATGCTAAAGTAATTCACTTTAGAGGTGATCAATCTCTAAAGGAGACTTAATAGCAATCTGGTGATCATGGTTAATAATACATCACACAACATTAATTGCTTTTAACATGTAAAGCATGATTTTTATGCAGAAGGTCTACCTCTATACAGGAGGTCCATCCCATGGATACCTTTATACGTAAGGTTCACATGAGAGTCATGACTTGACACACAAGTCTGGAGCCTTGTCCAACAATACTTCACATCATCATTACTTTGATCAATTACCTCTATACAGGAGGAATAACCTTTACACAGAAGGAAATCAAAGTGTTCATTTCTATACGGGAGGATCAATATTGGTTGCACAAGATTGGTTTGGAGAATGTCTCTTGATGTTGTGCATTTAACACCTAGCTCGTTATAGTTTTTAGAAGTTAGAAGGTTAGAAAGGTCATCATTGGAGAAAACATTTTGGAACTGATATCTAATGTGGGTGGAAGCAGGGAATTCTAAGAGAAAGTAATTTTCATCTTCAAAGCTCATGGACTCGCATAGATGGAAAATCCTTTCATCCCAAGGCGTTTTAGCAGTTGTCCAATGCCCAATTTCACTATGAAGCTCATGGGAGTTCGTTTTAATATTGCAAATATTAATTTTATTCTTTGAGCTCGCTAAGATAGAAAAATAATTTTGATCCTCAAGATTAGGGTTAATGATCTCTTTATAATAACACAATTTTTTTAACCTCTAAATATTCCTTACACCACATTGTCTCTTTGAATGTAGAAGAAATAATGTTTTTAATGTTATCGATATTTTGCAGGGTGGTAGTTTCATCATAACTCCAATAATTTAACCAAGTCATGGAATCTTTAAGCCAACCCCGCTTAAGGCGAAGGTGGTGTTATCACTAGAGTTTGCACCCTGACTGCTGAGGTTCAAAGCCTAGAGAATCTATAAAACTAGTTTAATGTAGGTTTGAAAATTTATAGATAGGCAAGTCTCATAGAGATCAGGTTAACACACAGGAAATGGCTACAACAGATATATAAAAGTGGCATGCTGTAATAGAAATATTTGCGAGTATGAATTTATAGAAAGAGTGAGCTAATCCCATTCAGATCCTTAATAAACATGCATATGACTCATAAGAATTCTAGTGTATAGGGAGACTATACAGAGAACAAAATCATGAACATGGCACATTATTTATCAATTCATATTAAAACAAAACTGGGCTCATCTCGACTGTAATCATTCCAAAGCATTTCTTCATATTAAAGAAAACAGTATACATGCCTGTAACCCATGGTAGCAATATGATCTCTATTACATTCTCATCCCTCGGCTGGAACTCTCCTCTCCCTAATTGATTTTATATTCATTATATAGACTCATAGTTTGATTACATGATAGAGATCGGTTTCACAAAATAGTGGATCGAAGATCCTTCTTTCTAAACATAAAAGCAATAAAATTTATCCCAAATCTCATGACTATGAGCCTGAGATTTGAAATTCATTCAAAATTCTATACTAGTGAGAACCCTTTGACAAAGTGGTACTACGATCTCTGGATGATCTCTGATGAATTGAAAAAGTATGAAGGATGATGAGGATATGCCAACAAATCCATTCCACCTAAATAATGTGCCAAAACAAATCTCTATCTGCCACAAAATTTTCAGGAGCATCATCTTCAGTTGCATCAAAACCTGGATCTGCGCCCTTGAATGCTCAACTGCTACTTGAAGATTCTCATCAAACTCATGAAGATTTTGAATGCAATTTAATCTTCTTACTACTGATATATCGCTTTCACTCAAATAAATGTTGATCCTCTTCCTCCCAATACTCTTCCACTTCAAACTCAACGTCTGTCTGAAGTGTTTAATGTGGACACACTTTATGTATGAATTAGTGCACCGATCTTCTCTGGCAGCATATCTGAAGATAACATGTGAACTCTTGAATCCCGAGGTTTAAAAGTTCAACACATGGAAGCTCTGTTGGCATCCAGGATATTTTTGACCATTTTTGTCTCATCAGTTATCTATGGCGAATCATAGACATATCTTCATTTGATAATGAATTTGTATTGACAAACTCCTAATGGAAGTGTGATGAACTTGCAATAATTAATTAATGCAAATACACGAGATATCAGAAATAACAGAACTTAGAATCACTTTTATATTGATTGCAAGCCACTTCGAGGGGGCAACCTCCTTTGAGCAAGCTCAATACAATTAACTTCACGGTGCCTTCATAGGCCTCAACACACACTTATATACTAATTCTAGGCGCCAATACTATGAGTCAAAACCATGGGCCAATACAAAGTATGGATCAACAAAACTATGGGCGACTTACAAAGCATATGCGCCAACAACAATAACACAAACTATGGATCAACAAATACTATGGGACAACTTACAAAGCATATGCGTCCAACAACAATATACTAACAAAGTAAAGACATGGGTTCCTAACATCCCCTCTCCCTTAGAAAAAGCTTTGTCCTCAAAGCTTTAGATGTGGAAATTGATGCAGAATCTGAAGGAGTGGATCCCCTGTAGCATCCTCGGGTTGCATTCCGGGCCATTGGCGCCTTTGGAGTTTCAGGGAATATTGAGTGGAAGGCTGTAGATGAAGAAGAACCATATCAATGACGTGAAAAGTGCACACAGAACGGTGTTGATCGGCTTGTTGTTTCAATCAAATTCTTGCCATGTGAAGATTGTCCTACAGAATGAGAAGAACTTGATCGCGGTTTCGAAGAATTGAGTCAATTGCATGAACTGGGGAGCTGTTGAAGGTGTATGGAAGAAGAACTGGTGGTGCCTGTCCAGAGACTGCTTCATATGGTGTCCTTTTAGATGTGGTACTATACCACTGGAGAGCTTCTAGGAAATCCATAGAAATAGTTGTCCAAATCTGTGGAGGGATGGGCAAGGGTTCAAGCAGTCCCAAAAGGAGTGTCATTTCACCCTTGTTGACTTGGAAAGTATCACAGTCAACCACCATCCGTTGAATTGTCATTTTGAGTACCTGCCAAAAGAAGTTATATTTTTCCTGGTCATACGTTTTGAGGAACCCAGAGTGCCCTATTGATGAAGAAGCATGGAGTTCATAGAAGAGATAGCCCCGTTGAACAGATTGCAACCAATTTGGAACAAGCAGAGAAATAGTTGTAAGAGAAACTGGGTCATCAAATGTGCGAGGAGGAGCATCTACCACCATATTGTCCTTACCCTTCTGGTAAGTGGTCGCATAGTCATAACCCATGAGTTGGATAACCCATTTCAGGTGTGATGGGGAGGAGACCCGTTGTTCCAGGAAAGTTTCCAGACTCTGGAGATCAGTCTTGATGCATAAATAATTCCCCAATAGGGATGGCTGCCACTTCTGTACTACATGCAAAATAGCCATCATGTCCTGCTGAGATGTAGATGCGGCTAAATGCTTACCGAAAAGGTCTTGTGAAGGCGGAAATCCCATTGGTGCAACAAAGACACCTGCATATCTATCCAAGGAAGTAGTGGAGACCGTTGGTGGGTGCATCTGAAGGGAATGGAGATGAGAAATGACACCATGTGAATTCTTCTTAAGGATCTTTTCCAGGAGATGTGAATTGATGATGCGGAGAGACCCTGGTTGTAAGCCCATAAATTTTTGTTGTGTCCCATTGACTGAAAACTGCATCCAAAGTTCATCAAAATCCCATAAGATGGGGCCAAGTGTGCGTAACCATTGAACGCCCAAAACCACATCACATCTTCCTAAGGACAAGGAAAACATGTCAGAGTGTAGGTTATAATATTCCATAGAAATACGCACATTGTGACACTTCCCCTTGCAAGGTAAGGTGCCCCCATTGGAAACCATGACTTCAAAGTTAGAGCAACGATAGACAAAACAATCAGCTTGTTTGGCAATCCGAGGGTCAATGAAGTTATGAGTGCTACCAGAATCAATGAGTATGGTAAGAGGGAGCTTCTTGAAGTATCCTCTGACCCGCATTGTTTGTGGGGTGTTGACGCCAATTACAGCATGGAGAGAAATCTCGGGTGGGTCGTCCTGAGATGGGGTGTCAACAGGCGGGTGTTGAATGTCGACATGATCATCTAGTGTATCTGGAGCTTCTTCACCAAGTTCTAAGGCAGGCGAAGAATCCACATCCAAGAGATAGAGCTTTTGTTGAACACATCTATGTCCCCGAGTGAATTTCTCATCACAATTATAACAAAGCCCTTTTTTCTCGGCGTGCCTGCATCTCTGTTTTAGACAAATGCTTGATAGGAGTTAGTTGAGGAGCAGGCGTGATGGGAAGTCTTTGGGAACCCATATTTCTGAAGGGAACAAAGGAGGGTTTGGAGCGTTGTTGAGTTGCGATCTTGTCCTCTACCAACTTAGCCAACCCTAGGACTTCCATCATTGTGTTGGGATAGAACATTTTGACATCTGAGTGGATTTCATCCTTGAGACCACTGATAAAACAAATCCTATAGAATTCATCAGACAATCCTTCTATGTGATTGGCTAGTTTCTCAAATTATGTCTGATACTCTCTCACTGTGCCAATTTGGTGAATTTTAGTGAGTGCTCCTGTGAAGTCATCAAAAGCACTAGGACCAAATCGTGGAAAAAGGAGTTGGAAAAAATCTATCCAGTTTGGCTCGGGATGAGCTTTGATGTACCAACGGTACCATTGAAGGGCTTCCTGTTCCAAATGAAAGGATGCAAGTGGAACTTTCTGGACATCAAAAGTATTATGCAGACTAAAATATTGTTCTACTCGGTATATCCATCTAGTCGGATTAGTACCATTGAAGCGAGGAAAATCAAGCTTCGGCCCACGAAAATTGCTGGAAGAAGAGAACCCGGTGGCTGCAAAAGATTATGGTTGTCGGTTATTGTTCATGGTTGAATGCTGAAGATGGAGGCTAAGAAATTTTTCAGAAATGGATCTGCAACAGCACGGAAGGGATCGGCAACAGATGGATCTGAAATGGCACCGAATGGATCGAAAATGACTGGATCTAGAACGGCTTTCAGAATAGATATGGAATGGCTTTTAGAATGGATCTAAAACTGCTGGATATGAAACGGCTCGAAATGGATTTGAAACAGCATGGAAGTGATCGGCAACAATTCAGCTGAAAATAGATATGGACCCCAGGTATGTTCGGCTTCCTAATAGTTCAGGTGTTTCACTCGGCCACTAATGATGTCTGACGGCTTGCGCATTGGGGCAGTACCCCTCACTCCACGACTCAGGTAAAACTAATAACCGCTTTGCCACAAACGACAGCTCTTGGTTTACCTCACGGGTGGGAACTAGTCAATCAGGTAGGGGTCATTTCCCTTTTCGCTGGCAGGCCCTCTCAATGGGCTAGCTACTTTGGGGTTCCTGTGGTATTCCTCACAATGAGTTTTAGGGCTTATGCCCAAGTACTTCCCACAGTTAAGCGGATAGGGATTATTCCCAAATCCGAACTTGCAATAGATGCGAAAAACAAATTTGGTAGAAATTCCACCCAACGAGCCCAAGAAAGTGCTCTGATACCAGATGTGATGAACCTACAATAATTAATTAATGCAAATACACGAGATATCAGAAATAACCGAACTCAGAATCATTTTTATATTGATCGTAGGCCACTTCGAGGGGGAAACCTCCTTTGAGCAAACTCAATACAATTAACTTCACAGTGCCTTCATAGGCCTCAACACACACTTATATACTAAGTCTAGGCGCCAATACTATGAGTCAAAACCATGGGCCAATACAAACTATGGATCAACAAAACTATGGGCGACTTACAAAGCATATGCGCCAACAATAATAACACAAACTATGGATCAACAAATACTACGGGACGACTTACAAAGCATATGCGTCCAACAACAATATACTAACAAAGTAAATACATGGGTTCCTAACAGGAAGTACCATCATCATAGTAAAACACTTTGATATTGAAACCGACAAACTCTAAAGATGCAGTTGGGAATTTTTGACATTGGATGCTTGCTTGGTAAACCTTGACATGCTACATATAACCGTGATGTTTATACTCTCAACACTTTGTATCACTTGCTTGATTATTAACTTTTCACATTCGTTGCCCTCGGGTTCCTTTAAAGCTTTTCTTTTGTGGCATATGTTCAACATATATTAGACAAAATTACTTTTTTAATATATTTAGCCAACAACGTTCTTGTTCAACATATGGTGCATGCCAAGCTCCATTGTGAGCTCCTCCCTTGTCACACGCCTTTGCTTTCCCTCCATGAGAGATGTCTCACATGTAATGGGTAGCAAAATATGTATCTACGGCCTTCTATCTGTATATGTTCCTCCTGGCGATCTTCGAGACACTTATCTTTGTATTTGAATAGGTTCACACAAGAAACTCAAGGCTTTGATCATTTTGATAGCAAAAATGGAGATCCCTCTTTACATAGGTCTTGTCGAAATCTAAAATTTTAATGGGGTAGATTTGGTGACAACATCTGGATTCGTCTCGGGATGGCATGCTCCTTGCGAGCTGCCAAGAACAAGTAGACTAAGTTCCTTTTCCATTGGACTAGAGTCTTCATGTTGTTGCAAACCCACAAACTCAAAAGTGATCCAAACTCATACTTTGCAAACTGAAAATTGCAATCTTTTATGTTATATATCAGTGCTCCATTGGGCTGTAGTTTACCGATCTACTGTAAGCCAACATACTGAAAACAAATCTGCTGAAAACTGAAAAGGAATAAATGCTCTTGAGATGAGCTTATTTATGTACACTATATACACTAACCAAATCGGCAACTTGGTCAAGTAAAATCACGCTTTCAGTGAAGCCATACAAGTATCTGAATAACTAATGAAACTCTTAATCTTTGTATTAGCAAGATGACGACTAGAACAAAAATCAACACATGTCTGTAAGTTTGATTTTCAGATTTATCATAAAATGAGTACTAAAAGCTTGAATCAATGAATTCCTCCATATAATCGGTTACTGGGTCATAAAAAACATAATAACCCTCAAGATATTCTAGCATCTGATTATTATGATTAAACAATCCATGCATGCAATTTTTGCCATACCACTTTTTCAGTTTTGAATCATCAAACTTGTCTTTCTTCTTAGAACATTTTTCCATCTTGATATCTGTTAAGTCAGTAAATTTTCCTGCATTTTTGAGTTATTTTCTTCAATTTTGGTTTGTTTTTGAATCTACTTCAGTTAAATTTTTGGTTTTGAGTTTTAGTTTTAATCTCCTTAGAAACTATATGGTTGATTGAATAAAGTTTGAACCCAGTCTTTTCAGATTTCATTTGATTTTGGTGACTTTTTATATTGAAAAGGGGGTCAATGAGAGTTATATTTTCAAAGGAAGAATCATTAATGACTTTAGAGAGTGGTTGAACTTATGTCCTAAACCAAATAGCTACCAGAATCTCCGAAAAATTAGCAGAAAGTGAAAAAACTGCTAAATTTTGGCATAGCAGTTATTCCTGTAGCGCTGGGCAAAATTTTAACACAGAGCGCGCTACAGGAATATCGTGGCATGAGTTTTTTGTAAATTTTCGATCTGATTTCAATCATGATGCAGAGTGAGAGTATCTAATCGCATTATGTGAGTGTTTAACACGTGTTTGCAGCATTTTGAGCATGATGTTAGTTGGTTGTTAATCACAAAGAGAAAACAAGGGCATCATTACAGGTTATGCGGGTTCAGTTGCATAGAGACCAGCCAATTCCGGGTTTAGCTGTCAATTTTCTCTTGTCACACGCATCATCACAGAGGAGGCAGTGTTTGTGCATGAGATTTCACTGTTAAACGGTGGATTGTGTCGCTGTGGAAAGGAGACAGGTGTGTTCTGGCGCCAGCGAAATTTAGGGCTTTTGAATTCATTCACCTGGGGCTAAAAAATCGATATGAGGACACCTGTGCTCGAAGGAGGACATCATTGACACCTCAAATTGAAGACATTAAGCCACATTGGACGAGTAATTGACAGGTATTATGTTATAACCCGTATAGCTGGAAATTTTGGGTTTTTGCTGCTGCACGATTTTTTCTGAAAAAATTGGTTGCTGAGGAGGATGTAATAGATCGTAAGATGAGGAATTCCCCACAGAAATAGTTACCTGAAGCCCGTTAGGAGGAATGTGTATGAATGTTTCTCTCATGCCCTAATGTTTTAAAACATCAGAATATACAGAATAGGGCGTCTTTTTTACACAGGAAAGACTTTGCTAGTTAGTACAGGTGCTACACAGAAAGGTCTGTTAATTTGTGCAGGTGATTTAAATATCACTGAAAATTGTCATAGCCTGCAAAATTACTTGCTCAGAATACAGCTTATAAAACATTTCTGAAACCTGAAACTAGACTTTCCTGTTCCCTGAAAAGAAAGATATGGGAAAAAGCAGTAAAAGTGGTAAGGTTAATAGGGCTGAACCCACAGACTTGACATGGATTCAGAAACTTCCAGATTGTGCAGAGCTGTTCCAACAGGCAGGCTGGTTGAAATTCTTCAAGAAGATAGATGGTTTTAATGCTCAAGTGTCCTGCAATTTTGCCAAAGGACTTAAGAATGAGATGATTATAATGGATCCTTTGAGATTCAAATTGACTGTGGAATTAATTTCAGAAGCCACTGAAATTAGTAATGAGGGCGAGCTCTGGTTTAAGAAGTCTCCTTTTGAGTTTGATCCTCAAAGATACTTATTGCCTAATGTTATTCCTGACTGGAACAAAGGTATTCTCATACATAATTTCAGGAAGGAGTGGATTGAACCTATAAGGATTCTTCAGAGTTATGTAACTTGTGAAGGAAGGTATTCATTAGTATTCAAATATCATCTCAGGTTCCTACAGCACATGGCAGGGGTTTCTAAAATGAATTTGCCATTCTTTATCTTTAAAAGCCTGCAGAAAATGTCAAGCAAAATAAAACAACATGATGATCATACTTCTCAATCACTGTTTCATCATGGTCTCATTAAGCTAATCATCTCTACAGTGTTGCAGCATGAGGAAAAAACTTGGGACTTCTTTTTGTTTTGGTCAGGGATTCATTCTAAAGGAGAAGACCAACAACCCAAAAGACAAACTGATAAGGGAAAAGTAATGATACAAAAGTTAGGGCATTCAGTTAAGCCTGCAAACAAACATGACATTAAAGCTAAAAAGAAGACAAAGCAGGTAGCAGATGAAGGACAAAATGACAGTCAGCCTCAAGAAATTCCAGATCACAGTAAAGCCAAGTTCTCATTATTTGAAGACAAAAAGGAATTGCTTGAAAAGAAGTCACCACCTACAGCAGATTCTCAAGAAGAGAAGAAAGTTGATATCAAAGTGATTCCTGTAGCTAAAGAAGAAGTCCATAATCAGCCAAGAAGCCCCATCACAGTCCTCTCAGATGATGAGGAGTATATGTTTCAAGAAGAGAAGTCTATTCCAGAGATTAAAGTGAAAGATTGATATAAAACAGTCATATTCACTGACAGTTTTCCATTACATTGAATAGTCTGGACATTGCAGTCCTGTGTTGAGTGATTGAAGTCAAATGCAGACCGCGAGCTGATGGAGAGGAATTTTTGAAAACCGAAGGAGGTTTTTGTTCCTAAGATACTCATCTACAAAAACCTCTCTCAGTTTTGCAACAGCTATCAAGGTTTAAAAGATTCGGTTTAATCTTTGCAGCCTATTTTCCAGGGATTGAAAATATTTAATATTTTCCTGTTTTAGTGTTCATTTTGCGGGGCCGATTATGATTGATTGGAGATGAATTTTGAAAAACCAAGAGAGGTTTTTGTCCATCACGGACCCATTAACAAAAACCTCTCTCAGTTTTTACACAGGTGTCATCAATCGAGAGATATGGAAGCTTCTTTAACACCTATTTTCCAGAAATTCGTCATATTTGCCAGTAATCCGATTTGCTATTTTTAGTCAGTTAGTTGAGTTAGTTAGTTAATGTAACTGCTAGGAAGTTTGAATTTCGACCTAATGAGGGGGAAATAGAATGAATTCTTTGTAAATTTAAAAGGGGGATAGAGGGACTGAAAAGGGGTTCGAATTTTTGGAGAGCTTTAGGAGGTCTGCAAGCTGTTATTCTGCCAGACTTGTTCACTGCTAAGTATTGCAAACTCTCATATGTCTTTTTGATGAAACTATGAATATATGACTCCTTGTCCCACTTCTGATATGTATTGGCTTCATTTTGAACTTATATAGTTTCTTGATTGACAAATTCATTTCTGGTTTTATGTGTAATTTCCAGTGATGCTTGTCTTTTATTGTATGAACTTCATTGCAATCTTTTGTTGGATTCCTGAGATATATATGCATCTTCATAGATATATGTGTATGAATTAGTTTTTACTTATCTGCTGAATGTATTCCCTTATGCTCTTGAAGTTTCTAACCAAAACCTACAAAACAAAACCCTAAAAACCTAGTTTGGATTGATTTTATTTTTGAGATTGTGTTGGCTTGTTACCCTAGCCTTAGTAACAATTTCTGACACAAACAATATCAAAAGACAGCTGAAATGGGTTTTAAAAAGACAGGATATGTATTTTGACCTCTAAAGCTTCAATCTCTTTCTCAATATACTTGGCAAATTCTTCTAAAAAGATGACTTTAGATTCTGAGTTACATGAGCTTGACTTTAAATAAGAAGAGAAAAAGGGAAGAAAAATTCTCATCTACTTCCTCATCGGTGCTCATATTATTCCATTCTCTGAAATTTTGAATGGAAAGAGAGTCTTCCCTAAACTCTGTCTTCTCCATCCATGTCCTTAAAAAGACAATCAAAAAATCTGTTATTGATCTAATTGACCCAACAAACAAATCTTCAACCCAACTTTTACACTTTCCTTGTAATGAGTCATAGAATAGTCTAGTGAAGACATCTTCATGTTTAACTTTGAGTAGCTCTGTAAATTCACAGAAGTTAGATACATGTTTCACAGCTAAACTCATATCTTCTCCATTAAATTTAGGACCATTTCTCAACAAATATTCATCTGAAGGAAGAAGATTTGGAAAACCAGGAAGTTTTGTAAAATATAGACATGCATACCTTGAAACAATAGAAGCAACATCTGCAGTCCTCATTAGTCCAATGAAATCATCAGTGAATCTTTGAAATATGGATCCGTAGAAGTTGGAGTTGCCAAGTGAAGAATTTGCTGCTAATATTCATATGCCTATTATTTTTTCACCTTCAAGCAATATAACTCTTCATTGTTGTTTTCCTCGGGGAAGATATCTTCGCTCCTCCGTCCCCAGAAACGGCGCTAGAAGATGTTATCACTAGAGTTTGCACCCTGACTACTGAGGTTCAAAGTCTAGAGCATATATAAAAACTATTTAATGTAGGTTTGAAAATTTATAGATAGGCAAGTCTCACAGAGATCAGGCTAACACACAGGAAATGGCTACAACAGATATATAAATGTGACATGCTATAATAGAAATATTTGTGAGTATGAATTTATAGAAAGAGTGAGCTAACCCCAGTCTGATCCTTAATAAACATGCATATAACTCATAAGAATTCTAGTGTATAGGGAGACGATACAGAGAACAAAATCATGAACATGACACATTATTTATCAATTCATATTAAAACAAAACTGGGCTCATCTCGACTGTAATCATTCCAAAGCATTTCTTCATATTAAAGAAAACAGTATACATGCCTGTAACCCATGGTAACAATCTGATCTCTATTACATTCTCAGCCCTCAGCTGAAACTCTCCTCTCCCTAATTGATTTTATATTCATTATATAGACTCATAGTTTTATTACATGATAGAGATTGGTTTCACAAAATAGTGGATCGAAGATCCTTCTTTCTAATCATAGAAGCAATAAAATTGATCCCAAAGCTCATGACTTTGAGCCTGAGATTTGAAATTCGTTCAAAATTCTATACTAGTGAGAACCCTTTGACCAAGTGGTACTGTGATCTTTGGATGATCTCTGATGAATTGAAAAAGTATGAAGGATGATGAGGATATGCCAACAAATCCATTCCACCTGAAGAATGTGCCAAAAAAAATCTTTGTCTGCCATAAACTTTTCAGGAGCGTCATCTTCAGTTGTATCAAAACCTGGATCTGCGCCCTCGAATGCTCAACTGCTACCTGAAGATTCTCATCAAACCCATGAACATTTTGAATGCAATTTAATCTTCTTACTACTGATATATTTCCTTCACTCGAATAAATGTTGATCCTTTGCCTCCCAATACTCTGCCACCTCAAACTCAATGTATGGATGAAGTGTTTAATGTGGACACACTTTATGTATGAAATTAGTGCACTGATCTTCTCTAGCAGCATATCTAAAGATAACCCATGAACTCTTGAATCCTAAGGTTTAAAATTTCAACACATGGAAGCTCTATTGGCATCCAAGATATTTTTGACCATTTTCGTCTCATCAATTATCTATGGCGAATCATAGACATATCTTCATTTGATGATGAATTTGTATTGGCAAACTTCTGATGGAAGTACCATCATCATAGTAAAACACTTTGATCTTGAAACCAACAAACTCTAAAGATGCAGTTGGGAATTTTCGACATTGGATGCTTGCTTGGTAAACTTTGACATGCTACATAGAACCCCGCTGTTTATACTCTCAACACTTTGTATCACTTGCTTGATTATTAACTTTTCACATTCGTTGCCCTAGGGTGCCTTTAAAGTTGTTCTTTTGTGGCATATGTTCAACATATATCAGACAAAATTACTTTTTTAATATATTTAGCCAACAACGATCTTGTTCAACTTATGGTGCATGCCAAGCTCCATTGTGAGCTCCTCCCTTGGCACATGCCTTTGCTTTCCCTCCATGAGAGATGTCTCACATGTAATGGGGAGATAAATATGTATCTAGGGCCTTCTATCTGTATATGTTCCTCCTGGTGATATTTGAGACACTTATCTTTGTATTTGAATAGGTTGACATAAGAAACTCAAGGCTTTGACCATTTTGATAGAGAAAATGGAGATCCCTCTTTACATAGGTGTTGTCAAAATCTAAAATTTTAATGGGGTAGATTTGGTGACAACAGGTGGTTTTAGCTGGATTTAATAGCAATTTTAGGAAGCCGATCAACCCCTATATTGTTTAATTTGTGATTGTACATTAGATATTTAATCATAGCCATGCTTTCAATGGGAGAGATCCCTGCTTCTAAGAGAAGAATAGGATATGGCGTGTTTCTCTTAATTTCAAGATTATAAGTAATAAACTGCTTGTGGATTTGCTAAATTCTTCTCCATGATTCTCTAGAAATGTTGCATCCCCAAAATTCACAACCATATAAGATAACATGAGTGACAAATATTTTAAAGAGGAATTTATTTTTGTCCCACGTCACAAGGTTTTACGATTTACAGATATTTTCAAGACTGAAGTAGGATTTCCACCCTCAATTTATCCTCTTCTCAATGCTATAGTTCTAGTTGAGCTTGTTATGGAATTCAATTCCAAGATATTTATAAAAAACTACTTCTTCCAAGATCCTTTTCTCATAAACAAAATTGTCATAAGTACCCTTATTAGATTTGATAATCATGACTTTTGTTTTGTCAGTGTTAATGGTCATGCCCATATTGGTGCATAAATACTTGAGAATTTGTAGTTGACTCTCAAGATCATAGGGGCTCCTTGCCATAAGAATGATATCATCATCATAGAGAAGAAGCATGATAACTATTATTTCTAAGGTTGTGCCAGCACAACCTGCTTCTTCTAAACAATCTTCTAGATTATGATGTAAATGTCAAAAAGGGTAGGGGAGAGGGGGCACCCTTACTTAATTCCAATATTACAATTAATATCCTATGAAAATATTCAATGTTTTTGAATTTTGAAATAGCATTCTCATATAACCTTATAGTTGCATCCCTCGGCTCGAAAGTAACCCTTAACTCTTATAATTTATTCCATAGGTTCTTCCTGGGCACTGTATCAAAAGCTTTTCTAGTAAAGTACAAGAAACAACAAAAAAGATTGGATTTATTATTACGACACTCCTCTGTGATGATCCAAAGTGTAACGAGGTGGTATGTGGTTGAGTGGAGCTTTCTGAATCCTGCTTGGCCTTTATCCTGCTTTCCTTATTTTTCTAGCTATATGCTAATCTTCTTTTCAAGGATAATATCATATATCTTGGCTAAAAGAGGGCTAATCATAATGGTTCGATAATTGGAGGGGTTATATTTATATCTTCTTTTAAAAATAATAACTATAAGGCTTTGAGTCCAAGGCTTAGGGAAGCCATGCTTGATTGCTAGATTAAAGAGATTGTGAATATAAGGGATGAGGACGAATGCTCCGATTTTTAAGATTTTTTATTGGTACCCTTCAATTTATTTAGCTTTTCCATTAGCTATGTGCTTAATCCCAAAGTCAATGTCTTCTAAAGAAAAGACTTGCTCAGTTATCATGAGGGTTTGAATGTTATTCACGACGACCCGAGATTCATACATATTTTTAAGGTACAAGTTCCAATCCTCCAAAGATATCTTATTATTTTATTTAGTTTTAAAAGATAGAATTTGTATCACGAACTTCTTAAAATCCGTCTTAGATAAGTCTTAAAGTTCATCCTATCTTTTATTTATATAGTAATTCTTTTTTGTTTTAATAATAGATTTGTACTTATTTATATTTTCGGCTTTCAGTGACTTGTCAATAGCTTCCCTAATTTCTCTACACACATCCTTACATTTGTTATCATAACAAGGGTTAGTTCTTATGTTCTTCTTTTTGCTAGAAATTTCGTGAGAGAACTTGTTGATTGAAGAGGAGAGGGAGGTAGTAAAATTATGATAGAGATCTTCTATATTGGCTTTGTTAGAAAGAGGGAACAAATTCTTCATTAAATAATTTAGAAATCCATCTAAATTATTTCTCTCAAAGATCAATTGCTTTTGGCTCTCAGAATTTTCCTTTAAGGGCTCATTATGCATGACAAGACTGAGGGTTATAGTTAAAGGTCTATGATTTGAATTAGGATCGTGGTCATTTAAGACGTCGAAATCAATTATTTCATTGTATAGAGGGATATCATAAATGACATAATCAACTACACTGCTTCCAAGGCCATGAATGCAAGTCATCCTACTTGAATTTGTCCACTTCTTTAGGCAGTTACAGATTATGAGATCTTGAGCACTACAAAGCTTGACTAACTCTGAGCTAAATAGATTCTCGCTTAGATATTCAGAGATTCCGTTGTACCTTCTAGCTAAAACAAGGTCTTCGTCTAACCAGAGAGGATTACGGTTGGAGTAGTTGCTTAGAATAATAGCTTGGTTGCTTGAGGTTCGAGCATTGAAATCTCCTAATAACATAATATTGCCAACGTTTTTTAGGCTATAAATATCATTCTCTAACCCATTATAGGGGTAATTTTTATCTAAATTGTAATTCTTATAAAATTTAGAATTAATAGGATCGAAATAGCAAATTGCTATGTATGTTTTTCTAGCATTGATGTGCGTGATTTCCAACAAAATATATTGATCGGAAGGGTCTTTCTTATAAATTCTAACATTGGGAGAAATTATTTTTCTGATGTAGCATGTTATACCTCCAATCCCTCTATGAGAGGATCACTTATTCCAAGCCGAGCATACGACAAAACCATCTATATTAGGTACCTTATATTCGTCGTGCTCCCATTGAGTTTCAATGAGAAATATAATATCAATATCTCCTGGTATCCAAACTAACTCAGGGCCTCTATTCTATGGGAAGCCCCGACAGTTCCAAGAGAGGATCGAGAGGGTGTTGAATTGCTATTTAGTGGCATCTTTTTTGTTTCGATAATGATCGCTCATTTTCTTTGTTTCCTAGCTTTTTTTATCTTTTTCTTTGTTTCCTAGCTTCTTTTATATTTTGAACCAATAAAAACACAAAAAGATATATAACATGCAAATAGAGTATGAAAGAAGTATAAAGCTAGTAAAAATATAAATATAAATATAAAAATTAAATCAATTTAAAAATATTTATAATTAATAATTTTAATTTTTTATTATTCCAAAAATATATTTACACTTTCTGCTTATTTATTTACCTATCATTATAATCAAATGCAACTTTATAATGAATTTTAAAACCATAATGTATTCATGAAGCTCACATATTTTGAATATATATTGGGTAGTTGGAATTTCTTTGAAATCAAAATATAAAATCAATGAAGATTGCATTATGTAGATATTAAGATTAAACTAAGTTATTAAACATTATTATTTTTAAGACTAAAAGCATCAAATCTATGGGAAATTTTAAAAATATTCTTAAATCAATGATAAATCTATTTTTTTATATTTAAAATTAATTTTATCTTTATTTTTGAAATAAATTTTAATTTTTTAAATAAAATAAAAAATAAAAAATTTAACTACTTTATTACTAGTACAACCACTTAATTTATGGTTGTTGAACACTAATAAGCCACAAGTGTTACCATAAGTTATTTATTACCACTTATCCATGTATTCATGCATTAACCATCAATTATTTTTAATATATATATTATATTTCTCACATTCTTCTAGGTATCTGTCTTGAGTTGTTTGGTTATCCATTCATCAGCTATGACTACGAGTTATCTATATCCATGCATCAGCTACTAATTATCCATTCATCCTCATACAAATCTAGAAAAGCATAAACTATGGTCCACCCCAAATTCTAAGATTAAAAATGCCTATAGACATAATTATCTAATTTGTAAACCTAAATTCTTTAATATCCAGTTATTTAACTATTCTAATTTAAAAATTCATTACGAGAAAAAAGAGTTTTTTTTAAATTTTTGCTAACACCGTTGCACTACCCAAAATGTATATCCATACCGTGCAATGTGATTTAACTTCTACAGAACATCAAAGAGATGCTAATAATTCTCCTGCAGTGTGTTTGTTTTATTTGATTCCGGTCAATTTCTACAACGTCAAAATCCAATCCAGTACTGAGTCGATAGGCACAATATATCATATTATATATATATATAATTTATTATTAGGTTGAAGTAGTTTTTTCAGTGAGAAAATATCTTTGAGAACTGTATCTAGATTATAATTCATTATATATTAGGTTTAGGCGGATGGCGTTTTCTCAGTGCGAAAATATCTCTGGGATATTGGATTTTTTCATTATACATGTAAGTTTCACTATAATACATTGGAAGATAATTCAAAGCCATATAATTTTTTTTGTTCCTCTTCTAGATGCTTCATATCATACAGAAGGATGAAGGTAGAGTCAGATCAAAAGCAGACTCAGGTAAGGTGGTAGATTCAGATAGCTGTTTTTCTTTAGATTTCCTTTCCCTTACGGTCAAGCGGCTCCGACGTACCTGTTTTTCGACTCATGAGGTAAGGTGGTAGATTCAGATAGCTGTTTTTCTTTAGATTTCCTTTCCCTTACGGTCAAGCGGCTCCGACGTACCTGTTTTTCAATGACTTTTGATTCACTTCCAGTCATTCTTTATATATGTAATTATGCTACAACCTATCACTTGCACAATCCCTGACCTGTATTTATGCCAGCCATGCTTGTAACAAATTTGTAGGGTATAGCACTGAGCTACGTCCTCTCCCTGTACATTTATGCATAAAAAGTCCCGAGCATTGGAATAAAACCTGCACCTATTATGGTTATTATTAGATAGTATCACCCACCTAGTTCCCCTACAGAAGGATGAACACATTCCTTGTCCATTTTTCTGTCTCCATTTCATTATTTTTGTTGCAAGTTATGTTCTTGTAGATCTTGTTTTTAAAAGTGACCAAACTTCTACTCAGTAGACACTAAGCCATATACAACTTCCTATTGAAGAGGCTGACCAGATCCAAACGGGTATTACTATTTCCATATTTGATTTTCTTATCCTTTGCTTTTCTTGGTTCTTGGATGCCTTCAACTTAGATGCAATGCACAAGTGGATAGGCACCTGATACGATATCCAAACTTCAAAAAATGTGCATGTATGTTGGCATTAGAAATATCTCCTCCATGATATGTATATACACCTCTCATCTCTTATCACTTCTAAAATTCTCATGTTCATATCTGGAATAGATTACACTACTTTACTTGCTAAAGTAAAGAAAGCAAATATAGGTCACAAGATACAAAGCCAGTTCTTTCCCTCGGTTATGTCAAATGTGCTGAGGCTAAATAAAACTGAACAAGGGGCTCACGCCAATTATGATAAAGTAGAGATTTCTAATAATATTCTCAGCGAGATTCATTCTGATGAAAATCAGCAGCATTTAAACTGAGAGGCGATTTTTATTGACTATAAATCTGTCTAGATTGAGTGAAGATGAAGATGAGCTCAGTTTTGTAAAGAAGGATTTAAATCCTTTTTAACCCCGTTGTGTAGTAAATTGAATGGTATCTGTTTCTTCATTCTCAGTCAGAATTGAAAAGTGTGTGTTATGAGATTTTTTGGTACACATTTCATAATTGCAAACTAGTTTCAGCATCGTTATATTTAGCCGATTAAAGCTTGAATTTATATATTTGTTTGGATAAGTTAGCATGTTGGGATGCATTATGTGCTATATTAGTTTAGACTTGATTGTCTATGTTGATTGATGAACCCCTTTATAATTATTAAACTAGATAACTGGTTTTTTTTAATTATTGGAATTCATTAAACCATTTAAATTTTCTTCAAAATTTGTTTTCATTCTATTTAAAAAATAAATAGAAATGTTTTACCATAGAGCATGCAAATATTTAATATCAAAATTTATTTTCATTCCATTCAAAATAGTAAATACAATTTGATGGCATTTTGATTGGCTTAGATTTTAGAGTATGCTTACTTTTAATATGCATGTGTAAATCAAAATTCAATTTCATTCCAATATGTATTGATGGGAATGTGATTGTATTAGATTTAATTGATAAACATTTTTAATATAGTAATATATATTTGTTTTATGATTATGGATTAAAATTATTGTAGATATTTGTTTAAAATTAGGTTTAATTACTAGTATAAATTCATTTTAAATTTGGATTTATTAAGTATTGAGAGGAATCCAATTTATACATTCAAAAATAATTTACACCTCAAGTAATTGGTCTCCTTGTTTGATAAATTTGGGTTTAAGATAGATTTATTGTGTTTTTTATTTTATTTTATGAGTAGACATATATATATATTTTATTTGGTTTTAATTTTTAATTTTATGAGCTTATTAAAAAATGTACTTATTGTTTATGGGTTTTAAACACTAGGATGTCTAGCACCTTCCTACTTTCACCTTCCTACTTTCGATGCAATAATATATTAACATTTTTAATCAAATTTAACTGTTATTAATGTAAAATCCCTCACTTACAAATTACGATTCATTTTCAAGGTCATTTTCTTTTAATGTGAAGTCGCATACGTAGTAATATTCATTTTAGAATGGAAGGCGTGACTCATATTAGAGTATTGTTTTGGCATTTGACTATTTTTATATTAATATTTTATAGTATTGTGATGGGTTAATTATAAATAAGAAATGTATTTGATATTATTAAGTCGATAGGTGTATTATTTCAAATTTGGGGTGGGTGGGGGTTCTATGTTTTTTATTTTTTTAAATGTGAACAGACTAGATTAAGAGTAACGTGAATATTATTCATCGCGTTCACTGATCAAAGGGATGAGATCTAATTTTAGGGCTTGATATCCCAATTAAAAATATTTAATTCAATCTTTTCGGAGCAGTTTCAATTTCAATTGTTTAATTGAATCGTCTTGCACGAGATCGACCCTCTTCCACCGCTCTCGGTCCAATCGATCCAATCCGTTGGCTAGGAATTCAATCGATCCATGGGATAAAAATATTTATGTGTGTAATGAAGAGAACGAATTCCAATAGTTTCCCCCAAATCTCTGTAATGCAAACAATTGCCAACGGGTATAATCAATCTTCAATATATTGTAGCAGAAGCTGTATAGTTTAGATGTAATACAAACACTCGTCGATGAGTATGTTAATATTCAATCTATTGTTGGTTTCTTAATCTTCATTTGGACAGAGGGGGGTTTTACGGATTTCGACGTTTCTCGAAGGCGTGCGGTTTGACGGCGAGCCATGGACGCAAGAAAGGGAGGATCAAAGGTTCAGATCGGTGTGAGATCGGCAGCATCCCGATCCCCTTGGACGTAATGGGAGGAGAGGGAACGGGAGTTCAAGGTTCCAGTCCGAAAGAAATGACTGACGATAGACAACCGAGACAATGTATGCTCAAAATGGCCCAAATCCCTTCTATGCAAATCAGGTCAAATAAACTCAAGGATCGCATCCAATATATGAAAGATCATGCCCTAATAGGGAAATTTGTTGGAATGTTTCCAACAGAGCAAGACCTAATTTTGTGGATCAATTCCACCTAGAAACCAAAAGGCCATTATGATCTTCATCTTGGATAGGGTTTCATCACTATCAGTTTCTTAGATCTGGAAGACAAAAATCGTGTTCGTGAGGGGGTCCCTATTTCTTCTACTCTGACGACATGTTCCTAAGGACATGGAAAGAGCAGTTCTGCCCAGAAAAGGAGGACATGAGGGTTGCACCAATTTGGATCAGACTCTACTCCCTCCCAAGCGAATACTGGGATCAAAAAATTCTAGAGGATATTGGTAACAGTTTAGGTTCCTTTATCAAGACCTCGGAGCAAACAAAGGCCTAGATATATATGGCCTATGTTAGGATCTACATGTATATGGATCTATCAAAGGAGCTACTGGAGGCCATCAAAAAGTCTTGGGAAGCCGAAGATTGAATCCAAACCCTTGACTATGAAAAAATCCCCTTCTGATGTCGTCGATGCCATGAGTATGGGAATCCATTTAGAGAATTCCCTCAGAAATCTCCAAAACCCCAACCTAACCAACCTAAGGAAAATGCAGATCAGGGGTTTTTCAAGGTTCAATCTCGGAAGAGGGGAGGAAGAAGGCAGGAGAATACGAAAATCCACAAAAATATTTATGTTTCCAATCAATTTGATGCCCTAATCGACCTGTCCAAGGAATACTTGGGGAAGGAACCCCGAGCAGGAATTCAGCAAGATCAGATCCACACGGAGAAGGAAAAGGGGAAAGGAGGGAAACCTAACAAAGAGGAGGAGCAGATCGGCACACAATGGGAAATGGAAGTTGAAGAAGAAGGAAAATATATGGATATTGGAGACCAAGATCTTGATGGCATTGAACAAGCCTATGAGGACACAGAAAAAGGATACGTTCCTCAGGAACAAGTTATTCTTCTAAAAGAGGAGATTATTAAATATATGTCTACAAGCTCCTTGGGGGTCAACTCGAGTTCCCAGAAGGACAGTAAATTAAAGCACAAGGAAATAGCTAAAAAGTCGAGAAGGAAGCCGAACAGGCAGTGTATTGGAACTAGTGGAATTAGGTCAGTACCCTACCATCAGGGTTGCTCTAGGTCTTTAATAAATTCTTTTGTTATTAATGAAAATTATAACCTGGAACATCAGAGGGTTGAACAACCCTCAAAAAATAAAGATCTCAAGGAAGAAGATACAGAGAGAAACCCCTGCAGTGATATTTCTGTAAGAAACCAAGTGCTTTGCAAATTACCTTCGATAGGTTGGAAGAAAGGCTTGGAAAGGGAGTGAGGGAATGGGTATTGATTCCCATGGATCAACGGGATGTATGGGAATCCTAAGGGACCCTAGAAAATTCTCCTTCTCAGGGTTTGCGGGGAGCCTTCGGACTCTCTCTACATAGTTTCATGTGATAGGATTCCCAATTAGGGGGATCCTAACGAATGTTTATGGTCCTCACTTGTCACAGGAGAACCTGAGCTTCATTGAATACATAAAGAAACTTCACAGTTGGACTGAGGGGAACCACTGGATTATGGGCGGAGATTTCAATCTTATAACATCCCTTGACGAAAAGAAAGGAGGCAGATGAAGACTGGAGGAGGAAAATGCCATCTTCAGAGACACCATTGAGGAAATGAAGTTGGTGGATGTAGTTCCGGATCATATCATTTACACCTAGAATAATGGGAGGGGAGGAGATCGTCATATTTCCTTACGCCTCAAACGATCCTTAGTTTCAGAATCAATAATGGATCTTGGGAGTGATATATCAACCTTGGTTCTTCCTTCAGTAGGATCAGATCATTGGCTAGTTGGCTTATGGTGGAGTGGATTGGATTCTCAATTCAAAAAACCTTTCCACTTTGAACAATTTCGGTTAAGTCACCCTGAATTTAAGGATAAATTCAACCAGTCGTGGGTAGAACATGGTAGAGGGGAGGTAAAAGGTATGTATAAGTTCAAGCAAAAGCTCAAGTCTTTAAAAGAAAAAATTAAGAAATGGAATAACGAGGAATTTGGGAATATCTTCTTTGACCCAAAATCCTTGGAAAAAAGGTTAGAGGAGATCCAAATCCAAGGAATGAGGTAAGGCTACTCGACAGATTTGCTTGATGAAGAATTCTGAATAGAGACCCAGTTGCATGAGAAGGAGTAGCAGGAAGAGACTCTATGGCGATAGAAATCCAAGGTCACATGGTTAAAGGAAGGGGAAAGGAACACTAAATTCTTCCACCGGTTGGCCATTCAACATCGCTCTTAGAACATAATTATCACGCTTTAAAATTAGAATGGAGAGAGGATGGAAACGAGGGAGAAAATTGAGGGGGAGTTGTGTCATTTTTTTAGGATATTATGTGCTATCCTAACCCATACAGAAGCAAGGATATTGCTCGGATTACCCAACACATCCCCTCTTTGGTTTCCCAAGACCAAATGACCTCTTAATGAAGCTAGTGACTTTGTTGGATGTTGAAGAAGCGGTTAACCAGACAGATGATGGGAAATCTCCAGGTCCGGATGGATTTACGGTTAAATTCTTCCATCATTTATGAGACCTCATCAAGAATGAAGCATGGAAAATTGTTGAATATACGAGGTGCATGCAGAAAATCCTTCCATCCTTCAATGCCACCTTTCTCACGCTCATACTGAAAAGTGAGGAGGTGGATTCCCTAGGTAAATTTAGACCTATAGCCCTGTGCAACGTCATCTATAAAATTGTGACCAAGGTTATAGCCAATCGTTTAAAACCCATCCTCCCAGGATTGATCTCCCCGAAGCAATCTGGGTTTGTGGAAGGCTGCAAGATAATGGATGATATAACCCTTGTTCATGAATTAATTCACTCCCTTAAAACAAAAAAAATATTTGGGATGATGTTGAAACTTGACATAGAAAAATGATATGACAAGCTCAGTTGGTAGTACATTCGTGAGGTGTTAAGGGATTTCGGGTTTAGTGAGGAGTAGATCAAATGGATAATGAGTCTTATTTCGTCAGCCTTCTTTTCCATCCTTGTCAATGAGGCACCTGCTAGCCTCATCAAGCCATCCATAGGAATTAGGAAAGGGGATCCTTTATCCCCATTTCTATTTGTCTTAATGGTTGAAGGGATGGGAAGGAACATTAAGACTATGCAGGAAACTCAAGAGTTAAGGGGACTTTTGGTTTGGGGGAGGGACCATCCCATCAAAAATCCATGGATGATACAATTCTTATGGGACATCCATCTGTTCAGGAATCATGATCTATCAAATGGTTTCTTCAAATATTTGGCAAAGCTTTGGGTCACCGAGCAAAAATCTCAGGTTTTTTTCTTCAACACCCCTAGGGTAATCAAGCTCAACATCTACCATATTCTGGGGTTCCATGAGAGATCCCTTCCATCCAAATACCTTGGGGCTCCTCTAGATCTGTAATTCGAAAAGGTTCTTGGTATGAACTATTGGTTAATATGAAGAAGAAACTGGCTAACTAGAATTTTCGTCCCCTTAATTTTGCCAACATGCTTGTCCTAGTGAAGTATGTCCTTCAAGCCATGCCAGTTTATTTATTCTTGGCTATAGCTGACCCCAAGGCTATCCTAAGGGAAATAAAAAACATACAGCGAAAATTCCTTTAGAGTGGTGCTAGTGAGCAGAAAAAGTGGGCTTTAGTTAGCTGGGAGACTATATGCACCCCGAAGATCCATGGATTCCTTGGGCTTTATGATCGAGAAAAGGTTAATCTAGTGAGCGGTACAAAATTTTGGTGGAGGTGGGCTACCCATAACTATGAACCTTGGGATAAATTATGGCTAATAAAATATTTCCAAAAATGGGAAAAGAGTAATCTCATCCGGTTTTAAGAGGAGAAACCTTGTACAGGAAAATAGTTTATGGGAAGTTCGGAACGGGGAGCTTGACATATTCTGGGAAGATTCCTTGTAGTAATTGCCTTCTCTTTCCCAGAATTTAGATTCTCCTCGCCTCATGTAGGCTTGTATGGATCAAGGAAAGTTGAGAATTAAAATTTTTTGGGAGAATATGGAAGCTCATTCGGAATATCGGACATGGATTTAGAGGGACTAGTGGGAGCAGCGTGGACCGAGGGAGGAAACACATCCAATAGTGGAAGCTCTCCAAGTTAGGAATATTCGCTTCCATGAGGGTGAGGAAAATCCTCGATGGGGCTTCAAGCCCAAGGATGTCTTCACGATTAAAGAATCCTATGATATATGGACTGGGTTCACCAACCGGAAACCAGGGCAAATATGGAAAAAATTATGGGAGTCCCAATTACAGCCTAAAATTGCTACCTTTGTTTAGCTTCTTATAAAAAGACGAATTTTAATTGGAGATAATCTCATGAGAAGAGGGATGCAAGGTCCTTACCGATGCTATCTATGTGCCAACAATAAAGAAACGCTAAACCACCTCCTTGGCCTATGTCCGCCGCGAACCTATGGGATTGTGGAGTTGTTGCTTTTAGAAGAACCAGTAGGAATGAAGGACGCTTGGACTTGACCATTAGCTTGTGGCCAAAAGACCCCTTCTAGAACCCCATAGTTAACCATCTCTGGAAAATCTTCCTGGGCTTCTTGGTATGGGAGATTTGGCGAGAACATAACACCAGAAATTTCCAAGGAAATTTAGGTATAGAAGAAATGGTTTAGGGCACTATCAAAATTAGGATGTCGGAAATCGTCAAAATGCAGGCATGGGAAAGGATGGATTGGGAGGCCAAGGGGGATGAATCTTTCATATTGCAATCATGGGGGATACAAGAACCTATGCAATGTTTCAGGTTCCCTATACGTGCCAACCCGGTAGCTTCAAGTACTAACCAGTGGAATACCCCTCCTTTTGGTTTCCACATGCTCAATTTTGATGGGGCTTCTAAAGGAAATACAGGACCGGCTGGGTTTGGGACTATCATCAAATGCCACAATGGAAGAATGTCGAGCTTCAATATGGAATTCATTGTAGTCAAAATGAATAATGTTGTAGAATTCAAAGGGTTGATACATGGTCTGCTAATGGCCCTCTAACATAGTTGGACTCCCGTCTTAGAAATGGCCACACGAATACACAATGGGACTCCAAGCTCAAAGGTGGCATCTTCATGGAGGTTGGAAAGCCGTCTGGAGAGGTTAGCTGATATCCTAAGACCCAAGCTGGACATCACCTTCATCCGCGTCAGAAGGAGCAGTAATAAAGTGGAGGACCTGCTGGCCAACATTGGGACTCAAACCCGTTGATCTGTCACTGCCAACGCGTGGGAGGCATTTAGTGATTAGACGTCCTTGGATAGATGTGAGTTTTTAATCACCCAAGACATGTCATTCAATGATGTAGGTGGAGATCAAGGATAGCAAGTGGGTCACCCACATGACATGTGATTCAACAAACCTGAAGCCACCTTGCATCAACACTAGGTGGAAAAGTACGAACGTAATTTTGATGGCATTAACTTTCAATAAATTTGGATCCTCGCATTCATTTCTATGAGCTTGGAAGCATGTGAGGTAATGAGTTTCGAGGGTGGTAGATCTGTCTCCCTGTAGGGGGGAAATATGAGAAGACTATGGAGCATGGGCATGAAATAAGTGATAATACCAGGGTAATGATGGTTTTCTATATATTCTATAGAAAGGCAGCCGAAAGCGTCGTTGTAGCAAGGAACATTCCTGCATGAAATTTGTGGTAGTTATCCTGTTAACGAAAGGGATGGCTATTAGTAGGTGGTACGATATGGATAGTAAGAGTGATGTGGAAGGAGGGAGTATGGTCAAACACCATAGAATTGGGCAGGGTGCGAGGGAGAAACCCACAGGCGAAAGCCGAAGGGTTACCCTTGCTCAGAAGAAATCCATGTGGGAAGCACTCTAGTTCAAAATGGGACTGCCGTCTATGGTCAAGAGTGAGATGAATTCTATCGAAGCTAGGTTGTGGGAATATCTTGATGATGAAACTCTAGAAGTATATAGTATGAAGGTTGAGGACTAGTTAATGGACCCAAGAAACAATGCGGCCCGCCTGAGTCTCTATGAACGAAAAATTGCTTTATACTGGGTGAAGAAAAACCTCATGGGGCACGTTCTGTGGGAATGTATGAAGAAATAGGAAGGAGAGGATGTCCTGGTTTAGAGATGGAAGGATCATCACACAAAAACTAGTGAGTTGCATCACAAAATAAATGCCATTATGACCTCGTTCGGAATTGGTTGTCCGGTGGCTCCCTTGGCTTTGGCGGGTAACTCCTTGAACGGTCTCCAGGGTCTTTTTCCGGATATCCCCTATATCCCATTGTGGTTCTGAGTGGGTGTGTTGCATGATCTTGTTGTGTTATGTTCTAGATTGTGTACTGGGTTTCGGGTATATAAAGTAGGATTGATGTCCTTAACAATGATAATCTGTTATTTTGTAAGTTTTATGGTTGATGCATGTTGCGAAGGTCAGCCTATCTGGTATATAGGGTTTGTAATTTTTATTGATAAGATGATTGTAGCCCTCGGGTGTTAAGTCATGTATGGGACACATTTTTGTCATTTTGAAGGTCTGGGTTTAGTAGGGATAAGTGTCAGGATGGCCAAACAATTATGGGCCAATTTTGTCCAGATGTAACTGCCTCTTTTTGTATAATATAAATCATTCTTACTTTATAAAAAAATCAATCTATTGTTGCAGGAGTTGTACAGTTTGGATCTGCGTAGAATTGGTATTATAAATTTGTCTCCTTTAGGCTATCTACCCTTTGAAAAAACGTTGCGAATTAAAGTATGTGGAGAGTAGGCAGAGGAATTATATGAGGTCGCAGTTGAATTCAATGCAAAACTCATATCGACTATTCATGCACTGAAATGTAATCTTACCAGACTAAGAATTGTTTCTATGGATTATTACTAAATTGTTTTAGATGCTATAAAAGATTCGGCCAAATATGTTATACTGGAGTTATAATATTTTCTTGTATTTCAATTTTATGTGGTGATGTTGGTGCCAAACAATTTTCCTTATAGTATGAGTCCTGATATAGTTTGAGGTGGTTAATTTAGATGGTTTGAAGTTATGGGAAGAAGTTGTTGTGGCAATGAGCCGATTGTCACCTACTTAAGCCAATTCCCGTTGGCGTTCACTAGTCGGGGAGTCACAGTTGTGCTAGTATATATTTGTTTGATTTATTATAGATTTTAATTTAAGTTTAATTATAATAAATTAATATTTTTATCAAATAAATTCTTGTATTTTGTTTTTAATTGTAAAACAATTATATAAAATTATATGTTTTTTGTTTTTTTTTAAATTAATATTTTGAAATTTTAAAAAGAAAATTAATATCATTTTAATATTGTATGTTTTCACAGTATGAAAAAAAGAGTAGGATGAGAATTTATATACATAATTATATATTCTAATGGATATAGTTAAAATTAATTGATTAAGGGATAATAATTGGAAGGTTAATCAACCAAAATAATATATATATATGTGTGTGGCTAATTAAAATATAAATATGGGAAGATTAAAAGAATGTTCTAAGAAAGAACAAGATGAAATACCCATAAATGGAAGAGAAATAGATACTCATATTCGAATTACATTATAAAATTAAGAAGTAATAAAATGTTGTAAAGAAAATAGAGAGTAAACAAGAGCAACGAGGTGTTAACGTCCCCGATGTTTCCACCTGCTGATGCCAAAGAAGGAATGTGGTAAGAGGAATGACAGGAAGCTATTCGTGAAGGAAGAAGTTATTAGTGATGCTCTGATCTAGTGACCTTAGCTCCTCTAAAATCTTATCCTTTTTTGTGGCTAAAACTGGCAGCACACCAAACCTAAATCAAATTTCTTTGATTGAAAGATCAAATTACTCAAATGTTTGGGGCAAAGATAGTGGTTAACTTTGCACTAAATATAATATTAAAGGGTAGTTGGCATAGATCCCTTCCTAAATACATTAGACATTCTTAGTTTTGAATTTTCCTTGAACAATATATTTGAATTCTCAAATGACCTTAATAAGAATGCTTAAATGTACTTATATATACATAAAACCATCATTTCATTTTTGTCATAAAATTAAATCATGGTTATCAACTTATCAACAATATAATATTAAATTACTTATTTTCCTAGGGACCATTTATGTCAATGTTTGAGCCTACATGTTAGTAATATTATGTATATTGGATAGTATATATGTGAAAATTTCATTTAATATATAATAAATATCTAATCAATAACATTTCATCTAATTTGTTAGGATGTGTCTTCAGCTTGATGGTTAGGATGGAGTGACATCATGCAAATAATTCAAGTTTCAATATAGATCTCAAGGGAAGTTTTTTCACCTCTTAGAATTGGTTTCAGTTTGTTAATAAAGGGGTTTAGCACATGTCAAAGAGACCAAGTTAATCTCAGTGAACCTTTTTCCTTAATAAAGTACTTTATCATATAGAGAGAGAAATCATAATCTAAAATAGGTTCTAGAAAAATTTGGTCAATATGCAATTTGACTCAATTTCTTTAGTGTTCAAAAGACGAGGCACTACAATAGCATTGACAACCTCATGGAAACGTGGTCGATCCTAAGGGTATGTCACAACCATGGAACAATGATTTGTGGTTAATTTGACCATGACCATAACAGAAAAGGCCACAACCTGCAAAGGTTGCAATTGCTTTAAAAAGGAGTTGTCATAAAAAAAGGTCATGGCACGATTGTCATCCCCATGGCAAGCCACACATTAAAAAGAATAACAACATGCGACTACTGAAATAATGTAGCATGTGCCTTTTAAAGGGTGATGATGGAAACAAGAGCATAGCTAAATATAGCTCAAACGATGTAGCTTAAACAACAAGGACCACAACAAAGGCTACAAACTTTTCTTTTCTCAAAACAAGATCAAAATTTTTTGAGAGCATTATCTCAATGGGACCACCTTGTAGAAGATAGCAAAAGTATGAAAATAATATGAACTCTTAAAGTTTCAATACAACCACCTTATCAAAACTAGCACAAGTATCAAAATTATATGAACTCCTAATAGTGCTTGTGGACTTTGAACACAACCTTAGTCTAGCAAAAATCGTGGACAGATTTTACCATTAAAATTTATATAATGATCCCAACCTTCTCACTAAAAACAATTATAAACCTCTCTTGCATTGTAAATCAAAGAGGATTGACTTCATAATAATGTTGAAATGATAACCAAACATTGTATGTTCCATTTTCCATATTTTCAAGGTAACATAAATTTTAAAACTTGACCCTAAAGAGGGAGTGACCATTTTTTAACACCGTGTCTTTATTAAAGTAAATTAAAACATAAGTTCAATCACATAAATTTATTGAATTAGGTGTAAAAATGTAATGGTTATTATCAAATATTTCCTACCAAAGCATATGTCATAAACAAACAAACCTTTAAATCAAGAAATTTTTGAAATAGCATTACAACATAATAAAGTTAAAAGTAATGAATTCAAAATCATGATAAATTCTAGAAGGTGGGCCCACAATCATGTTCCTCGGGTAAAGCATATTTTTAGTTATTATGTGGCTAGTGAGCTTGTTGCAGCCTGCGAGCAATATCTTTCAATATATCCATAATGTCATACATTGTGGATTTTAATGACAAAAAAGTAAGATACGAAAAGTTCTACATCTTGTAGCAGAAGATAGAACATTTGGCATTCATGTTGGATGAAATAATAAATCGAACATTTAGCTCTTACGAAATCTAAATAAATTGTTAATCACATATTCACAATTCAATACAATACCCACTAGCGTGTACTATTCAAGCAACTTTTTAACTCTAGTGCAACATAGTAAAAATAAGCAAATGAGATTTTTGGATTGTAGTAAGAAAATAAATTATATTAGATTTTCACTTTATGATACATAAACAAGAATGGAGCTTTGCATTCACTATTTCAATTGGATTTTAGAGAATATCCAAAACCATGCGACTGCAACATGAATAATCTGAATGCCAAAACAATACATTCACTACAACAAAATAGCCCTTTAGGGGCGGTTTTGGCTTGCGGGGGTCTTGGTAAATCCCCCACTAATTTTTTTTTCATACCTTTGGAGGTGGTCTTTTAAAATCGCCCCTAAAAGTCATGGAAATTGGACTTTTGGGGGCATTTTTTTTAAATCCGCCCCCAAAAGTCCTGAAATTTGACTTTTGGTGGTGTTTTTTGGAAAAACCTCCCTAAAATCCCAATTCTCATAACTTTTGGGGGCGGTTTGTCAACCCCCCCTAAAAGTCATGAGAATTGAACTTTTGGAGGCGGTTTTTTTGGACCCCCCCGTTAAAAGTCATGAGAATTGAACTTTTGGGGGTAGTTTTTGGAACCCCCCCCTAAAAGCCCAATTCTCATAACTTTTGGGGGTGGTTTGTCAAAACCCCCCTAAAAGTCATGAGAATTGAATTTTTTGAGACGATTTTTTTGGAACCCCCTTGAAAAGTCATGAGAATTGAACTTTTGGAGGCGGTTATTTGAAACCCCCCCCTAAAAGCCCAATTCTTGTAACTTTTGGGGGCGGTTTGTCAAAACCCCCCCTAAAAGTCATGAGAATTGAACTTTGGGAGGTGGTTTGTTTGGAACCCCCATTAAAAGTCATGAGAATTGAACTTTTTAAGGCGGGTGTTTGAAAACCCCCCCTAAAATCCCAATTCTCATAACTTATGGGGGCGGTTTGTCAAAACCCCCACTAAAAGTCATGAGAATTGAACTTTTGGAGGCGGTTTTTTTTGGAACCCCCCTTAAAAATCATGAGAATTGAACTTTTGGAGGCAGTTTTTTTGGCACCCCCCTTAAAAGTCATGAGAATTGAGCTTTTGGAGGTGGTTTGTTGGAGCCCCCCCCCCCCCCTAAAAGTCATGAGATTTGAACTTTTAAGCTACTTGCAAGGTTGTTCGGTTAAAATCTTGAGCCTACCGTTATTAGGTGTGACAATCAGAGTTGCATCAAGCTTTCTGAAAACCCAGTCTTTCATGACAAGTCAAAGCACATTGAAATGAATTATCACTTCATCCAAGACATGGTCCAGAAAAGTACAGTGAAATTTTAGTACATTGCTAGTGATGAGCAGATTGCACATGTGTTAACAAATCCTCTATCAGTGATGAAGTTCAGGTACTTCTGAGACAAGATCGGTATGGCAGAGAGGGAGTGTTAAATATACAGCAGCAGGAGACATTCTCCAAACCAATATTTTGTATCAAAGATTGATCCTCTTGTATAGAGGTGAGATCTTTGATTGCCTTCCATGTAAATGTTATTCCTCCCGTATACAGGTAATTGATCAAAGTAATGATGTTGTAAAGTCTTGTTGGACAAGGCTCTGAACTTGTGTGTATCAAGTCATGATTATCATGTGAACCTTCTATATAAAGGTATCCATGAGATGGCCCTCCCGTATAGAGGTGAAACTTATGTATAAAGGTATCCATGAGATCGACCTCTCATATAGAGGTGGACCTTTTGTGTAAAGGTCATGCTTTACTTGTTAAAAACATGTAATGTTGTGTGATATATTATTAACCATGATCACTAGATTGCTATTAAGTCTCCTTTATATATTGATCACCTCTAAAGTGAATTAATTTAGCATATGATCATTTGGTCCGGAATAATTAAATATGATCACAACATCCGATAATTCTTCTTAGTATAATGTAATGTGATGGATAATTGAAGTTAGGACATATTGACCATGCAGTAAGAGATAAAGAAATAAAATATAAAGCATAGAGATCAAGAGAATTCGAAATTGCCCATGCAGACACTTCAACTAATTAAAGAGAACTCGAATTATTAAAGCTTCAGTAAGTTTCAATGCTTCAGTTAAAGCATCAGTTAAAGATATGTCTCAGTTAACTAAAGAACTCACTATGGTCACTTCAAGTAAATCAATCAACATGATTTTAGTTAACTAGGTGTTAAATAAAAGGGACTAGTTAACTAAAGTATTTTCACTTTAGTTAAACTAAAAGACGACACTTCAGTTAAAGAGATTTAACTAAGTGACAACAAAGAAGATCTAGTTAACTAAGTGTTATTGCATAACGACACTTATGTTAAACTAAAAGATGACATGTGATTTGTGACACTTGCATGTCAACACTTAAGTTAGCCACCTAACTAAGTGGAAAATCTTTCAGTTAAGAGACGAGTTCATCCTAAGTGACAGTTCAGTGAGATGTAGCACTGCATGAGATGTGGGGCGCACCACTCCATGCAAGATTAATACATCCGGTTTGAGGGAAAGTTTATCCTGAAGTTAGAAGTTAAAAATAGAAGAGAATAATGTATAAATATGATATATAGGATTGTTGAATCCAATGTGTAGCGATTTCTCTTCTCCATTGAAGGAAATGCGATTCTCTTTGTGCAGGGTATTGTTCGTGCTTGTTATTGTTGTGTTGGGCACACATCTGATTGAACTCTATTCTATATTGCTTCTGTATCTTCACCAAGAAGTTTGGTGATCTCTTATCTTCCGAAATCAATCTGCTATGTTGTAAAAGAAAGCATTCTCTGCTATCCATTATATTATACTGAGAAGAATTGCTGGGGTTTTTGTTCACATAATTTTGACAATTTGCATTTCATAGCCTTTTCATTGGCTTGCTCCCTCTTACTTTAGATTTGGCTTTGATAACCTGGGATAAGGGAACTTGAATTTTTGCAAGGGGAGTATTTCCTATATTTTCCATTTATATGGAGTATTTTATGAAGGATGGGGGTAAAGAAAAACCTACAACCCTCAAACCCTTAAACTCCCTAGCCCACTATAACCCACTTGCAACCTAAGAAACTAACCCATGAACCTTAGCTCAAGCTAGTAACTTACTAATCCCAAGACTCTAAATCAACCCTTGAACATGTTATCTAAATTTCAGATTGAAGGATCAAATAAGGTCTTTTCTTTTATTCAGGATGAAGAAAAATGAAAAGGAAAAATAATATAGGGAAAATAGTATAATTGGTTTTCAACAAAAAGTTTGACAACAGTAACAACATAATGTTTACAATGGAGAAATGGCTCTATTATTATCAAAATTGAAATGCTTCATTTAAGTTTCTACCCTATCAAATTTTGATGGTAAGATATAGGACTACCATGGAAAGGATGGGTGATGGAGAATTCAGGGTTCCATTCTAGCTAGGGAACATTAGAAATGGATACCACATCTATAGAAAGAAACATGCATACAGATTACTAAATATTGACATGGGGAGGTAATTTCTCTTGAAAAGTTGCATCTTCAAAAGAAAAGGATGAATAATTGCCACACATGATAACAAATCATTGCTACACACAATGAGGTTGCATCATATATGACATGTATCACATGTGCACATGTCACAACATTGGTTCCTAGCATACTGATATGTTAAAATTTAGATATAGTAAAATGATAACAAAATTTAGGAGCAAGACCAAAATGTTATGGTTTAAAAGATCATGCACCAACCAATAATTAGATTCAATGAGATGCTACAAAGGAAAATGACCAAGAGGATTATAATTGTAGTTGATACATATCATATGTTTCTAGGAATACATGGCAAAAAACAAAATGTCAACTACTTGAACAATGACTCAAGGGAAAAGTTTGGATGTATGATATATGAACCTTAGAATATTCCACCATGCACCTTAGAATGTTCAACCTTAGATAATCTGGAATAGATCCTTCCATCTCACATGTTATTGAGAAATCATGTTAAGAAGTGGAAAGAGGGCATACTGATAAGATTGGATCATTAAGATCACAATCCAAATGAGAATGAGGGGATTCATATGAACTTTCTAGCCACCAGCTTAGATCCATTTTAACTCCAGATCTATTTGACACAACAAGGGATAACAAAATAATTGTGATGCAATTATCTCGGTGTCTAACTATTTTGTTGTCAACCAATTACTAATTTCTCATTGGCCAACAAATTTGTTGACCTTTTCCCAATTCTACATGTAGATCATTTTAAGGCGTGATGACACCTTCAGGCATGCAACATCAGGATAGTAAATTAGTTGATTGTTCACCTACATTAGTTGTGTTAATGATGGATTACAAACACATATTTCTAATACTTATAGATGGAAAGAGACAATCACTTTGCAAAATAATGATGTAACTATGATGGTATATTCACCTATGCAACATCAGGACAATAAATTACCTCGCTATGCATCAATACATTTTAAATAAAATGCCAATAACAAAAAATCCAAGGGCATAGTTTCCACAACCTTCAACAAAATTTTCACCATCATTTAGGACCAGCCATCATCCACCATCGATACGTCTCGAAACAATATCTCATAGTGTCCCTCTTTTACAAATTTAGTATATGTCATAAGGATATATTGTACATCTCACCAAGGAAAAATCACTTGTCTTCCTCCCAATTGGAGAAAAAACATAATGGATTAGTAGGACACATCTACAGAAGAAAAACATTAGAAACATATGATGGATCCATATAGTAAGAAATATAGTATAGAGGCATATTTGAAACAATATTTGTCCATATAGAAGTTGCAAGTGACTATAGGAGAGCATGATCAATATCCCAAGAAATACCCTTCTTGCATGGTGAACTAGTCCATTGATGAAAGTAAAACATAGAAGAAAGAGGAACAAGAGAAAGAAGAATAAAACCAAGATGAATAGATGGAATATATTCTACCGAAGTGAGGTCACCAATGGAATCAACTGATAATATCAACCTCTAGATAAAACAATCAACTAGATGTAGGCACTAGTAGATTATCATTTTCCAGTTGGCTCAAAATCAGTAATATCAATTGTTGATCATCGAAGAATGATAATGGAGCTTTAACATTATCCAATACCTTTCTCTATAGGTGTAGGAGTGGTTATGCATGGTATTCAATGCACTAATGGAAATCAATCTTATTGAGCTCACCATCAATTAAGAAACCACCTTAGGTATGTCACATACTCTAAAAAGGATGGACACCATTGAAATACTACATTAGCATGCTTGTCAACCATATGATATAAACCAAGTCCCAAATCAACACTTTTTTAATGAACTAAACATGGAACTAGCTAATAATACATGAGAGAAATGAACTAAACATGGAACTAGCTAATGATACATGAGAGAAATGAACTAAACATGGAACTAGCTAATGATGCATGAGGGAAATGAGCATCAAAGATATAAATACAAAAGCTATCCATTAAAGTTTAGTTATATTAAAATTTAAAAATAAACCCATTTCACTAAATTCAAAACACAAAAATCCTAAAATGTGGGTGGGTGCCAAATTTTGTCAAAATTCTCTTCCCCTGTCATCTTCATGGAAGAAGAAAGCAGCGTAACTCAATCTGGAACCCAGATACGAGCTGCAAGAATGTCTCAGTCGAATATTTGGAGGATAGGTGCCTCTGGCTATAGAGAATCTAGAATGAGAAGGATGGGATTTCATCCATTTATCTCACCATTGGCTATGAGGCCATGCTGCAGCATCATCCGCTGGAAATCTATGCAAGAAGAGGTAAGAATCAATGTCTCATCTCGTTTAATAAAAAATGGCCTTTTCATTTTGAGTGGTTTAGAAATAAGAATGATGAAGAGAATTGGGATGAGTAGTTTCGTAGTTATACTGATTCCAAACCCTGTCGTCCCCAATCTATTAGCCTTGACATTTCTTTTCATGGGGCTAAGCATGTGTATGGGATACTCGAACATGCAACTAGCTTTTCCCTCAAGCCAACTAGAGATCTTGAGGTTTATTTCGAGCCCTATTGCTTATTCAATCTCGATGTCTATGAATACATCAATGAATCCCCTTTGGACTCTATCGTTCTATTCCTTCCATGTCGTCTCATAGCAAGGAATATGCACAGCTGGTTTGTTCTGGCTAAATTCTCCCGAAATGAAAATAGATGTATTCGCTACTGGTGGGATGGGGATTCTACTTCCGATTCCAATGCAGATATGATGTGATCCATACCCTCTCTTTTTCTCTTAGCTACACTCTTGGGTTTAAACCACCTCTATTTGCACTCAAGACTCTTTGAGCGGATATATTACATGTCCCAGAAATCCTTCCCCAGGCTCTCGTAGAGTTTGCACGCCTAACTCTAGTGGTATCAATTGGTGGAAGCTTTTGCCCCTTGGATGTTGAAGAAGGAACAGTTGTGCCATCATTTGGCCCTTTGAGGAAAGGAGAATTGAAGTTAACTTTCTTGTTTATACTTTGTCGCAATCTGTTAAGTGTGTTAGCATTCCTTAGCCCCCTTAACCTAACAGGAGTGGCAGTTGGAAACAAGATAGGGTCCTTATTAATAGTAAAAGTCTCTTTGCTATTAGTAGTAAAAGACTCTTTGCTATTAGCGTGTTCATCCTCATTTGTTTGAGAAGATTATGTGTTCACATCCAGTACCCCCTCATTCCTTCTGACTAGCAAAGGTACCATGGTTAATCTTCTTGTAGCGAGAGCAACTATTGATGTACTTTGAGTTGTTGTACACATTCAAGCTCTGTCTATTCTCATTGGAATGGGATTCATATTTTGATCATCATATAGCTCAGATTTATTCTCTTTTTGCCCCTTTGAATAAGGATCTATCGGGCCATTTTTCAAAGGGAACTCACCCTCCTGTGGTTTTCCATTGCACATTCCATAGCATTAATCATTTGTTTGTTTTTATTCAAAGCATTTGAGAGGTTGACTAAGTCCTTAGAAAATACATTTGTTTCATTGACAGTCCTCACACCTCCAAATTGACGTATGAGAGGTGGTGTTTTAGCCACTTTCCCTGCCTGTTGTTGCTGTTCTGAGTTTGCTTTCCAAATTCAATTGATCCTTTCTCTCATTTGCAAGTTGTCCTTCTAGTTCCTTTACTTGGCACAAGGTAATTAAGAAATTTCATTGATTTTATGTCATGGAAAATATTTCGGCCTATTTTCTATCTTCTTAGATAATAGGAAAACATTTATGAACCTTATCATGAAGAAGTTTGTTTGCTTAGTCTCTTCCTTTCAGTTTTTCCTCCAAATTTTGTATGGTTTCTTCCATTTTCTTCATTGAACCTTCCTTTGATTTTCCATCTTGTTTGGCCTTTTCGACCTGCAAACTTTAAACAATGAGTTCATCCATGACAAAAATTCAAATTGATATGTGAAGAAAAAATTCATAAAAAAATTCTCCTCTACTAGCATTTGCACATGTAAAAGGCCATATGTTCCTAAATTACCATTTGTTTATACTTTAGTAGTTCAATAGAATCAAATTGCTTCCTAGCAGGACCCAGCTCTATTCCATGAAATCTACTGGCAAAATTCAATTAGCGAAGTGTTTCTTAGCTTACAAGCTATTGCTACAATGGCATATCACTATGGGATTTTGTTCCATATTAATATTAAATACTTTAGTCTTGCCATGTGTATGTTGTGGATAATACCACATGGTAACAATTGTGAGACAAAGGTGGCTTACGATGCATTATCTGCAGCAAAAGCTTTGCCAATCTGAAAGACGGTTTTGGGGTGCAAGTCCCTGGGTTAATGTGATAGCACCCTTCTTCTCTTTTTTTGCAGTTTTTATCTATGATTTGGTGTGATGTATTTTGCAAGCAATTTTTTCAGTGGCATGCCCCTATGGTGGATTTTGTTCCACATTATTACTTACTCTACTATTGCCATGTGTGTGTGTGTTGTGAATAAGCTCACATGGATAACAATTGTGAGACAAGGGTGGTTTATGAGGTATTATACACACTCAAAGCTTTTCCATTCTAGGAGTTGGTTTTGTAGGGGAAGTCCTTGGGTTGATGTTATAGCATTCTCCCTTGTTAGAAAAACAGGATCGCAGATCAATAACAATAAACAAGATGCAAATACAAATTACACAAACACATTACAAGAGAGACACCAATATATCGTGGTTCACCCAAGATGGGATATGTCCACACTGAAATTGCCAGTCCTTATTATTATACCATCCAACAAATGAAGGGATACAACCTGCAGCACATCCGCTGCACTTCCTCTTCAGTTTCTCACAGTCTCTCTTCACGATCTCAGATATCTTTACAATGCACAATACCTAATACATCAACCCTAGCCATGTTACAATGTCTTTCTTTTATATGGGAAATACAATGAGAAAATACCACGGGTTACCCAAAACCATGGGACCGTAAACTGTTGGCGAAAACAACCCCAAAAAATTTTCTCAGGGGCTTCACCCCTGAACCCCAAGGATGGGGAACGGGTGTACAGTAAGCCTGGGGTACAAACACGACTGAATAACATCTCTAAATCTAGAATATCAGGCTCCACAACCAATAATCTCCCACTTGGAGACTGATCACAACAACTCCACCGGTGCTGGACTTGGACTTGGAAAATTTCTCATCTTCACCTTCATGATAGAAGGCCAACTGAAACCGAGCAAGAACTCAATTTCTCTCTGGTCACTACCTTTATGAACATGTCTGCAGGATTCTGGCTAGTATGTATCTTTTCCAACTTCAACAGTTCATATTCCATAATAGAGCGTATGAAATGGTACTTGAGCTGTATATGTTTAGTCCTGGAATGGAATGTTGAGTTCTTTGCAAGATGAATGGCACTCTGGCTGTCACTATACAACCTTCTATCCTTCTGCTTCTTACCCAATTCCTCCATAAACCTCTGCAACCAAATCATATCTTTACTAGCCTCTGTAACAGCAACATACTATGATTCCATTGTTGAAAGTGCAACAACCTTTTGCAGTTATGAAATCCAACTTACTACTGTTCCACCTATAGTAAACACATACCCTGTGGTGCTCCTCCTGCTATCCTTATCACCTACCATACCTGCATCATCATATCCCTATAGAATAGTGTCTGGACCTCCAAAACATAATGCATGAGTGGTAGTACCTCTCAAATACCTGAGAATCCATTGTACTGCCTTCCAATGTTCTTTACCTGGATTGTTCATATATCTGCTCACAACTCCCACTACATGTGCAATATTTGGTCTTGTGCACACCATGGCATACATAAAATTACCAATTGCTGATGAATAGGGAATCTTGGACATGTAGTCTATCTCTTCCTATGTCTTTGGAAACATTTCCTTACTTAGATTGAAATGGTTGCCCAAAGGTGTACTAACTGGTTTTGCATCCTGCATTTTGAACCTCTCCAACAGCTTTTGTATGTACTCACCCTGAGACAATGTTAATTTGTGATTTTTCCTGTCTCTTGTTATTCTCATACAAAGGATTTGCTTTGCAGCACCCAAATCCTTCATCGCAAATGAATTAGCAAGCTTCCTTTTGAGAACATTTATATCCTGCATGTTAGACCCTACAACAAACATGTCATCCACATACAATAACAAGATAATATATATTTCATTGTCTAGCCTCTTGAAATAAACACAGTGGTCAAAATGACATCTACTATAACCTTGTTCTGTCATAAACCTGCCAAATTTTAAATACCACTGCCTTGGAGCTTGCTTCAAGCCATACAAGCTCTTCTTCAACCTGCATACTAGATCCTCCTTACATTTGACCTCATAACCTTGTGGCTGCTGCATATATATGTCTTCCTCCAAATCCCCATGGAGAAAGGTTGTTTTTGTTAGGATATCTCATCATTCACTTATGTACTTTGCATGCATGCACCCGCATGCTGCCCAGTCACCAGTATGATGTCTCCAGCACCTAGTCCCTAGTCTCCCAGCACTCGGGAGCTACTTTCCACTTAGATTCATCCCTCCTAGCCTTTCATGCACCCAATTCTCACCTTCCATTGTAGAAGGGCGCCTTTCTCACCTACCAGTCCAGTTTACTTCAGTTAGCCACCAGTCTTTCCTTGATTTGAGGCTAGAATGACTCCTCACTACAGTTATCACTCTGATTGACCTCTGATGAGACATGACTACCTATTCTGAGTGCAGTTAACTCCTCATACGCCCTGCACTGAGCCTCCATCCCTATATTAGTGCCACTTACTATCAATTACACTTATTACACTCAGTTAGACTCAGTTTGACACCTATTTGACAGTGACTTGTGCATTGATGATGAGGACTCCTAGTTGGAGCCAAGCTATGCCATGAAGTATATTCGAATGAACTCCTTGGATAATTCAAATTTCTCACTCATTGTGATAGTATTGTATTGTATTTCCATTATTCTGGATTATAGAGCACTGATGTATCTCTCTTGCACAGTTTATACTCCAAATTGTTTTACATCTTTGTGATTGATATTCTTGTTCAATAGATCTGCTATGACTAATTTTACATGGTATCAGAGCCATTGCAGGGACAAGATATCTCTTCTACAGGTGTTCTACATGATGATTTGAGTGAATTTGCTCAAAATTACTGAAGTTTTGGCATGAAAGATCTCATATGCATTCGCTCATGTGCATGCAAAGCAGAAAAATACACTCCAATCCACTCCAGAAGCTTGAGTTTTCCACATAATTTCTGGATATGATACATTGGACCCATTCAAATTTGCTTGATCTCCAATCCTAGGTGTGATGCAACTCTAAAAAGGTGGATTGTTCGACCTTACTGTTCTTGTTTTGATTGTGATTTGCAGGTTAATCTTCTCCATCAAGTGCATTCACTATCTCTTGATTTGCAGGTTCTTCCTCAAAGATTGCACTTGTTTTTCAGTGATGGAGTCCTCTTCTTCAAAGCCTATGCTAAATCATTTCAATTATTTTGATTGGAAAGATGACATGGAGATAATATTGCGCTCAAGAGAGTTTTTTAGAGTCACCATGGGCCTCGAATTGGAGCCAAACACTCATTGAAAAATCAAAATACTTCAATAAGCTTGATGAAGCTTATGGTCTTCTTTTCCTCTCCATCTCCAAGGATCTTCACTTCCATCTCAGCGGATTGAAGTCTCCAAAAGCATCATGGGAGCAACTTGACAAACTTTTTGGCAAGCAGGATGAGCTTATAGCTTTTCAATTGGAAAATGAATTGATTGCTCTTAGTCCTGAGAATTTTGAGACCATCAATGAGTTTTTCACAAGATTCAAGCACTTGGCATTGCAGTTGAAGAATAGTGGTGTTGTGAAAGAGGATAAGAAATTGATCCTCTCCATTCTCACAAATCTTGGTAAAGATTACTTAGTATTTGTCTTTACTTTCAATTCCGGTCAGCTAACTACCCCGAATTAGAAGATGCCTACCTTGAATGCCTTCATTGAATCCGTTACCAAAGAGCATGACAAGTTGATTCAAATGGGGTCCATAAACTCCAAATATTCAGCCCTATTTGTTCAAGGATCCAAGAATTCTAATGGCAAAGGAAAGCAAAATAAAGAGAAGCCCAAATTCAAACCTAACAAGCAAAGAGAGAAAGGCAAGCAATCAGATGCACCATCTGGTTCAAGGAACAAGCATAAGGGTAAAGAGGGTAAAGAAAAATCTAAGTGTTCTTATTGCAACCGTGGATTTCATTCTGAAATTTTATGCATGAATAAAACAATAGATCAAATGGCCCTCCTTTTGGAAAAGAACAACATATGTCTTCCCAATGATGCACGGAAAAAGGATAGAAATGATGATCATGAAAGAGGTCGAGCACTCATGGCAACTGTATCGAAACCCACCACTCTACTGATAGATTCTGGTGCCTCGAATCATATGGATGCAAATATTGACTCTTTTTCCTCATTTGATCCAAATAGATCCATCCCCATCCATTTGGGAGATGACTCAAAAATTTCATCAAAGGGTAAAGGTACCATCCATGTAGAGCATGGAAGCTTCCAGAATGTTCTCTATGTGCCTTCCTTGGCTTCAAATCTACTTTCTGTGTATAAAATGACACACAATGGTGAACCAAAGCAAGTTACATTCATCCCTAACAAATTTTAAATTTCTAATATTGAAAGTGGAAGACTTATTGCAGTCGGAAAGGCAAACCATTCTGCAAAATACTATGAGTTTTCTCACTTTGTGCCGCTTGAAAATCCCACTACTCTCCTCACTCATGGAAACGAGGATAGTAGGATTTGGAATGAAAGGTTTGGACACCTTAACTACAAGTATTTGTTGTTGTTAAAAAATAATTCCATGGTTGAAGGTCTTCTGCAACTCCATTCCTCGAAGGGAATATGCCTCGGTTGCATCATTGGGAAGCACCCTGAGCACAAATTCGACCACGGCAAAGCTAGTAGAGCTTCTACCATTTTGGGCCTCATACATTTTGATATCAATGGTCCACTTCCAAATATGTCCTCGAATGCTTCAAGGTATGTTTTGACATTCATCGATGACTTCTCCTGCTTTACTTGGGTATTTTTTCTCAAAAACAAGTCAGAAGTGCTTGGAAAATTCAAGGATTTTAAGGCTTCTGTTGAGACTGCTACTAAGAGCAATATTAAATCTCTTAAATATGATAATGGAGGAGAATATATCAATACTGAGTTGCTACAACTTTGTTCCGAAAGCAGAATTCAGATCCAACATATAGTTCTCTACACACCCCAGCAGAATGGTGTAGCGGAAAGGAAGAATCGGTCACTGAAAGAGATGGCTACCTGTATGCTTGAGTCAAAAGGTTTGGCTGAAAATATTTGGGCTGAAGCCATTAATGTTTCTGCATATATTCAGAACCGAGTTCCACATTCATCCGTGAAAGAAAAAACACCTTTCAAAGCATCATTTGGTCGCAAACCGGATGTGTCCAATTTGAGGGTTTTTGGCTCCACTGCATGGGCTAGAATTCCTTCTGAAAAGAGAAAATATTTGGATCCACAAAGTACTGAATGCATCCTAATAGGATATGTAGAAGAATCAAAATCATATAAACTCATGAATATCAGATCCAAAAAGATATTCATAGAGTGAAGTGTAAATTTTGAAGAATCGCTTCCAGATCTAAAACTAGTCGAGGAAAACACTGCCGATCCGCAGTCTCTACAAGAAGAAGTTTCAAGTGAATATGAAGAAAGCATTAGATATGATATCTCTGATATTATATCATAATTTGATGGCCATGACATATCAGGTTCGGAATCAGACCATAATGATCCTCCTCAGTTACCAAAGTGGGCTCAAAACACTCTACAATTTGTTGCTCCAAACATTGGAAATCCTGCTGATCCAAGGAGAACAAGAGAAGAATTTCAAAGAGAAGGTATGGCTCTTTCATTTTTTGATCCATTATTATCTGAGAAATTTTATTTGATGATTGGTTCAGATCCCAAGTCATACATTCATTCCCACCAATATCCACGATGGCAAACTACCATGGATGAAGAGTACAGTTCTCTTCAAAAGAACAATACATGGGAGCTAGTTTCTCTTCCACCTGGAAGAAAATTAGTTCAATGCAAGTGGATATACCGCACTAAAGTTGCTGCTGATGGTTCTATTAGCAAATACAAAGCTAGGCTAGTGGAAAAAGGTTTCTCCCAAGTCCAAGGAGTGGACTACACTGAGACTTTTGCACCGGTTGCAAAGATGGATTCCATCCGCCTAGTTTTGGCCATTTCCGCATCCAAGCACTAGGAAGTGTACCATATGGATGTGAAGAGTGATTTTCTACATGGAGACCTTGATGAAGAGGTATATATGAAGCAACCAGAAGGATACATATCATATCCATCATTAGTTTGCAAATTGAAGAAATCTTTGTATGGATTGAAACAGGCCCCAAGAGCTTGGTACGCAAAGATGGACTCCTTCCTTCTTTCTAATAATTTCGAAAGATGCAAATCTGATCCAAATGTGTACCTACAACAAGTTAAAGGTAATTTGTTGATTCTGGTTTTATATGTTGATGATCTTCTCATTACTGGTAGCACTCTCCTTACAATTAACAAGCTAAAAGCCGCTTTAAATCTAGCTTTTGATATGAGCGATTTGGGTTTGCTTAAGCAATTTTTGGGTTTGGAGATAGCTCAAAATTTTGATGGGATAACATTATCTCAGCAAAAGTATGATTTAGACCTATTATTGAAGTTTAATATGGCAGAATGTAAGGCTGCCCCATTCCCATTCCTCTCAGGAACTAGTCTTGAGGAGGGAAATTCCACACCACTTGTAGATTGCACTATGTATCGAGAGTTGATTGGTTCACTACTCTACTTGACACACTCAAGGACTGATATATCTTATTCCATGAGTGTTGTATCAAGATATATGAAGCATCCCCATGAGCTTCATTGGCGGGCAACCAAGCGGATCTTGCAGCATGTGCAAGGTATGAAACATTTTGGCATACATTATGCTGCAGATTCTGAGCTAGATTTCATTGGTTTTACTGATTCAAATTGGGAAGGTGATAGCATAGATTGGAAGTCCACTTCCGGATATGTTTTCATGATTGGACATGGGCCTATTTTCTGTTCAAGCAAAAATCAGGAAGCCATTGTACTTTCTTCAGCAGAGGCAGAGTATCGAGGGGCAATCAATACCTGCATTCAGGCATTTTGGTTGCAGGGTATTCTTTCCGAGTTTGATTTTGGTAGCACTATTTCAACTGTCCTATTTTGTGACAATCAAAGTGCTATTAAGATCTCCACTGATCCATTTCAGCGGTAGAGGATCAAACACATTGAGATTCATATGCACTACATCCGAGAGTTGGTGCATGATCGCACCATCATTCTACAATATTGCCCTACTGATGAGCAAATTGCAAACATCTTCACCAAGAGCTTCACTGAGAAGAAGTTCTCTTACCTCTGTTCACTGTTGGGGGTGAGTTCCATCATGGTGGAGACAGATTAGATCCTTTTCATGTTTAGCTTGAGGGGGGGCTTTCTTCCCACTGGGTTTTCCCTCTTTCCTCACTTAGCTTATTTTCAGCATTTTTTGGATTATTGTATTGGGGTGACCTTTGGTCTCAGTAACCAGGGCCCTACATTTTATGTTTTACATCATAGTATAGCTTGAGGGGGGGTGTTAGGATATCTCATCATTCACTTATGTACTTTGCATGCATTGCATGCACCCACATGCTGCCCAGTCACCAGTATGATGCCTCTAACAACTAGTCCCTAGTCTCCCAGCACTCGGGAGCTACTTTCCACTCCGATTCATCCCTCCTAGCCTATCATGCGCCCACTTCTCACCTTCCACTGCAGAAGGGCGCCTTTCTCACCTACCAGTCCAGTTTACTTCAGTTAGCCACCAGTCTTTCCTTGATTTGATGCTAGACTAACTCCTCACTACAGTTATCACTCTGATTGACCTCCGATGAGACATGACTACCTATTCTGAGCACAGTTAACTCCTCATGCACCCTCCACTGAGCCTCCATCCCTACATTAGTGCCACTTACCATCAGTTACACTTATTACACTCAGTTAGACTAAGTTAGACTCAGTTTGACACATGTTTGACAGTGACTTGTGCATTGATGAACACCACTGATTGATGATGAGGACTCCTAGTTGGAGCCAAGCTATGTCATGCAGTATATTCAAATGACCTCCTTGGCTAATTCAAATTGCTCACTCATTGTGATAGTATTGTATTGTATTTCCATTATTCTGGATTATAGAGCACTGATGCATCTCTCTTGCACAGTTTTTACTCCAAATTGTTTTACATCTTTGTGATTGATATTCTTGTTCAATAGATCTGCTGTGACTAATTTTACAGTTTTTACATCTAACTGTTCAAGATGAAAATATTCTACCACCACTAGACTTAAAATAGTCCTAATTGAAGTCATAATAACAACAGGAGAAAATATTTCATCAAAATCTATACCTTTCTTCTGTGCAAACCCCTTTACAACAAGTCTGGCCTTGTACCGCTTCTTACCTCCTTCTTCTTCCTTCAACCTGTAAATCCATTTGTTCTCCAATGCTCTTTTACCACCGAGAGATTGAACCAAATCCCAAGTAAGGTTTCCTACCAATGAGTCCATCTCCTCATTCATGACTTGCTCCCACTTCTTTCTAGTTTCCACCTGCATTGCTTCTTCATAACATTCTGGTTCACCAGCATCAGTCATCAATAAATAATACATTGAAGGAGAATATCATTCATGGATTCTACTTAACCTAGTAGTTATTCTTACACTTGCAGGAGTTTCAGGTATTTGCTGTTGTTCTTGATTTTTTGGTACCTTTGGAACTTCATTTTCTTCAATTTCATCAAGTACTGTGTACTATGTGTTTTTCTTTTCCTGTTTATTTCCCTGCAACTAATATTTATACATGACCTTTCAATTGAATATCACATCTCTACTCCTAATGATTTTGTTATTTTCATAATCCCATAAGTGATAACCAAATTCATCAACCCCATATCCAATAAAGGTACATTTCTTGGATTTAGCTTCAAGCTTTGTTCTATTTTCTTTATGAATATGGACAAATGCTTCACAACCAAACGTTCTAAAAAATGAGTAGTTTACCTTTTTACCTATCCATGCCTCCTCTGGAATTCCACCATCCAAAGCACTTGAAGGCCCTCTGTTTATTAAATAAACAACAGTATTTACAGCATCTGCCCAAAATTGTAAGGGCAACCCTGCATGCAATCTCATACACCTTCCACACTCCATGATCATTCTATTCATCCTTTCTGACACACCATTTTCTTGTGGTGTTCCTCGGACTGTATTCTCTCTACGAATCCATTGGTATGAACAGTAACTGTCAAAATCCTTGCCGCAGTTATCACCTCCATTATCAGATCTGAGACACTTCAACCTTTTTCCTATCTCATTCTCAACCAAAGCTTTCCACTTCTTAAAAGTAGCAAACACATCAGATTTATATCTAATGCAATAAACCCAAGTTTTTCTAGTTGCAACATCAATAAATGTAACATAATAATGAGAGCCACAAGAGATTGTACCTGAGCTAATCCCCGTACATCTGTATGCAAATGTCTAACTTTTAATTCTTCTTCTATTTTCCAACCCTGAGAAATTCGACTCTCTTATGTTTTCCATAAACACAGTTCTCACAGAATTCCAAACTTACCTGCTTCAAATCTGGAAGCACTTCCTTGAGTGGAGAATCTGCATCCCCTTCTCACTCATGTGGCCAATCCTATGATGCCACAATGTTGTATTTGTTCCTGTGGAATCTAAAGAGATCATAGAATGATCAATATTATGAGGACATAAATACAACATACCTACTATGTCTCCTTTTTATATCACCATTGATCCTTTAGTGATACCACCACGTTTCTCCAAACGTAGAGAGATATCCGCCATCTCCAAACTTCCCTATTGAGATCAGATTTCTTTTCATACAAAGAATATGCCTTACATCTTTCAGTAACCAATCAGTTCCATTCTTAAATTTTATCCATACTTATTCCAACAATTTTACATGGCTCATCATCACCCAATAAAACGTGTCCAAAATCGCCAGGAACATAATCATGAAAATATTTCCTATGGGGTGTAGCATGACATGAAGCCCCTGAATCTACTACCCAATAATCACTAGTATTATATAATGCAAGAATCAAATCATCTTGTAACACATCCTGCTACATTTGCTTCCTGGGTAGTTTCCTGCTGTCCATCTCCTTTCTTCTTTAGATATCTGCAGTCTTTCTTCATATGACCTTTCCTTCCACAGTTCCAGCACTCTATTTTTCCTAGTCTGGACTTGGATCTTCTCGTTTTAGACTTGCCACAATTACCTTGGCGCTTTCCTTTCTCCCTTTGTATTCCCCTTCTCTCCATGGTCAACGCATTACCTGATGTCCCACATGTGCTTTTTCTTCGCATTTCCTCGCTAAGAATAACACTAACAACATCATCAAATATCAAGGTGTTTAAACCAGAGACAGAGTTAGTTACATCCATGACCAAGCCATTCCATCTTTCTGGAAATGAACACAAGATTAGAAGAGCCCTAACCTCATCATCAAAGTTCACACTTATAGAACTTAGTTGATTTGTAACTATATTAAATTCATTTAAATGATCAGCAACAGATCCACCTTCAAACATCTTCATATTAAATAAATGCTTCATTAGAAATACCTTGTTGGAGGCCGAGGGTTTTTCATACAGCTTACCCAATGCGCTCATCAAACCCTTCGTTTTCTTTTCTTTTGAGATATTGAAAGCCACCGACGAAGCTAGGGACAACCATATTGTTCCCAGTGTCTTTCTGTCAAGAACCTCTCATTCTTTGTCCTTCATAGTCGCCGGATGCTTTGCTCTTCCTCCCAACGATAGGAATAGATCCTTCTGGTACAGATAGTCCTCCATTTGCATCTTCCATAACTGGTAGTTTTGGCCATTAAATTTCTTGACCTTAAAATTTTCTTCTTCCACCATTGCTCCCACTCGAACCAAAAACCCTAGTTTCTTGCGAGTTTATCTGCCAAATAGACCTTTGGCTCTGATACCAATTGTTAGAAAAAACAGGATCGCAGAGTAATAACAATAAACAAGATTCAAATACAAATTACACAAACACATTACAAGAGAGACACCAATATATCGTGGTTCACCCAAGATGGGATACGTCCACACTGAAATTGCCAGTCCTTATTACTATACCATCCAACAAATGAAGGGATACAACCTGCAGCACATCCGCTGCACTTCCTCTTCAGTTTCTCATAGTCTCTCTTCATGATCTCAGAGATCTTTACAATGCATAATACCTAATACATCAACCCTAGCCGTGTTACAATGTCTTTCTTTTATAGGGGAAATACAATGGGAAAATACCACGGGTTACCCAAAACCATGGGCCCGTAAACTATTGGCAAAAACAGCCCCAAAAACCCCAAGGTTGGGGAATGAGTGTACAATAATCCTGGGGTACAAACACGACTGAATAACATCTTTGAATATAGAAGATCAGGCTCCACAACCAACATCCCTCACTATGGTACTAAACTCGTTTGCAGTTATTGGTGTTATGTATTGAAAGTGATTATGATAGCATATTGATATTCCTCTCGAGGGCTTTTGTTCCTCAATATTACTGGCTCTATTATACCATGCAAATTGGTCATAAATTTGCTCTAAATATTCTACTCCATTTCCTTGTCCAGATGCATTTTGAATCACCTGATTTGGACATACTAGTCAAAAGTTGTGCCCAAGTTTAAGTTGACCTGTCACTAGACCCTTATGTGGTGACTGGTCTATGGTATGACTTTGAACTGAATATCTCTGCAATTTCTGCCCCGGTTTTCATGAAATTTCAACCTGAAGCAGTCTGAAATGTATTCTCTCTTGTGAATCTGGTCTCGATCAATTTGGATAATCCAAATAGGAGTCATACACACTCTATTAAGCCATCCTAATTTTGATAAATATCTAGAGGGTGAACTTGTATGGATTGTATCTGCTTGATTTACCCACCAACTAGTGTGAGATTTTAACTCGCAATAGCTTCAAATTTCATTTTTGGATGAATCAGGGCGCATTGAAAGATGTGTGATTCTTCCTTGGAAATAAATCCCCAGGACACTCATGGGATCCTCCCCTCATTCCGAGGATGGTGCCTAGTGTGAAGTGGGTAGTATAGAGCAAGCGCACCTAATCCTGTTGGAATTGAACTGGGACCTGCATAGCGTGATGGATTACCGACAACATTCTGGAAACAGTGGCAGCAAGTGATTGGGATGACCCTCGGGGCTTAAAAGATATGTGTGATATCATGTGTCCTACTATTTATTGCTTTTATTTATAACTAGATTTGAACTCTAATTGTATATGTGTGGTATACTGTGATCTCCTAGATTTCTATTTAAAATCTACTGAACTTTTTTTTTTTTTTCAACAAATCAAACTTCACTTTGAATCTCCTGAACAAAAGTGATAACTGCAGTGAGTTAGTGCATTCTTTATGGTTCTGGTCTAAGAATTGTATGCTCTTATACCACGTGATGTGCTCCAAACTGCACAAAAAATCTGTTTATACCATAATATACTCAAAATAACAGAAATATCACGAAATATTCAGAAAATAACACAACTGTCATCAAACTTGTGCAAGATACAAAGCATATGGGAAAGCGTCTGAGGTGATGGGTGACACACTGGTTGCTCCAAGATGATAAATTAGGACACTCTGCCCCAACCAAATAGATTTACCCAAAATAACATAAATATCATGAAATATTCAGAAAATAGTTGTAATATTCAGAAAATAACACTATTATCATCAAATTTGTGCAAGATATAAAACATAAGGGAAATTTTCTAAAGTGACGAGTGACATGCTACCTGCTCTAGGATGATAAATGAGAACACTCTGCCCCACCCAATTAGATATACAACATCCCACACCTGAAAAGTGAAAACCCATGAAATACAAGAGAACTGATTGTTCAATGATGCCTTCTAATGAGATAGAAGTCATATTTTTATAGTAGAAAGGAGTCCTATCCATAAACACCCAAACATAATAAAATAATATAATGGGCGTTTAACAACATGGCTGAACACGAATAGTTTTAATGACCTGACATCATGGCTGACTACATAAAAATTAAAATGGCCTTAATGACCCATCAAATTGGCTTACATGTCTCAACTATCCCTTGGGGACCTCTAGGACCCAATGGAAGGGTTGTCTTATATGTTATATATAGTGTGTTGTGCTCGGGGCATACTCTATAGGAAAGTTTTGTCTTGCTAACTAGACTTTTATAACACCAGCATAGATCCACCTTAAATCTGGATCTATCAAGGACTGCGACTCACATAGATGTCATCTCTTATGGAATATGTAGAATGAAAACACTGTATGTAATTTTTTTCTTATTCCATTGAAATAATGAATCAGTTTTAATTTTTTTTCCAAAGGGTACTTGGAGTCTGGACTCTAAACACTGTTTTCCTTGGGCATTTTGTTACTTTAGCACTTTACAAATCTATTTTTTACACAAACGTTGTTAGCATCTACAATCTTTTGTTAGTTTGAGATTTTTTACTTTGCAATAAACAAGATGAATTAGTGAATTTAATAGATATGCATATGATTTTTTCCTACTTGATAACTTTTGGTAGTGCCATTCACTTTATGTAAAATGTAATATAGATAATTGTGGAGTGGAATTTTATTCTTGTCTAATGATGATATCAAAGAAGAGAAACGATCCATGATCCACACCAAGTGACCAGGATGTGTTGTGTGTGGACAACTCCAAACCCAAAAAGAATTTAGAGATAAAAACAACCATGACCAATGTAAAGACCCAAGTCCTAATTTCTCTGAGTTTGTAATAATAAACCATGCTTACTTCCGTTTTCACATTCGTTTAAGTTTTCCAGTTTTTTATTTTTATTTTCTAACTTATGTCTATTTCTATGCATGTAAGATATATCAAGTTTACATTTTCTGTTGATCCAATTGTAACATTTACTTCTTATGTGCAGGTGAAACAACATATAGGTTTCATTTTCATAACTGGAAATAATAATTTGACAGAGTAGAAATAAGAAAATATACCTCTATGAAAAAAATACCTGGTGAAATAGCTAGTAGATCCCCCTTGTTTTGTTGTTTCATTTTGCTGTTCCCTACAACCAAAACCTTCCCCAAAAAAACTCTGAAACTCAACCAGCCCAAAACAGTTTTGCCACCCTGCCAACTGGCGAGGTCTCGCCAACCACCCAGCTCCAAAGGTACCCCTTTGGACCCCCGAGCCCAAACCGAGTACAAGCCAACCTGCTCTCCTTTCTGAATTTTCTCCAACAAGAACCTCCTTCTCTTCTCTGCAATTTTCTCCCTCAAAAAATCTCTAACGTAAAGATGCCCCCTTGTTTGCCCCACCATCCTTCCACTTCACCCCTCTTCTTGCCGACTCCATGCTCCCCATTACTACCCTTATCCTCTCCATTCAATTCTAGCTAAGATGTCAGTCCCCCTTTTCTCCCTCGAGACATGTCCACATTTATTGATACCGTCAATACATTAATTAATTTATAAATGAATTATAAATATTATCCCTTTCTTTTATGCAAACACCGTATGTAAAAGTCAACTAAATTATTAATGCAGTTCCACCGCCCTTGTCTTTTCAAGTGGTCATAATTACAATTTAATTAATATTTTAATTTATTAACTAAAATATATTATAATTATAAACTTTGATATAAAATGACATAAGGTAATGTCTTCCTTAATTAATTCATAATTAATTTAGAATTACTTTATAATTAATTCATAATTAATTTAGAACTAATGCATAATTAATTCAAAATTAATTTGTAATTAATTCATAATTAATTCGTAATTAATTCGTAATTAATTCACAATTAATTTATAAATAATTCATAATTAAATTATAATTGATTAACTTATAATTAATTTATCATTTTCATGAACAATTCCCAAGTGTGTACCCGACACTTGTTTATAAATTTCATATTACATCTATTCGTAAATTATCCTATGTTCCAATTAGCTCCTACACGGTCATCATAAAATTTAATAGATATAAATTAATTCTTATCCATACGGTTTAATTAATTATCTAACCTTGCAATTAATAGTAACTTATCAATTTAATACTACTTTAATTATCACTACAATAATCATTTAACATGTTAACCCTTAGTCTTTACTAATCAAACTCATTAACATTTAATTAAGCTTACTAACCAAATGCATTATTTACTATCTAATTTAACTGTAACTTGTTTATTAATCATTAATGTACAGTAATTAATTATTAAGCGACACCAATTAACATTATTATTCAACAGTATTTCATGCAAATCATAAATATGTAGGCGAGTTATGTAAGCGTAGCTACTGCTTACATACCTCGCGTAAGTACACTAACAGTGATAGTTCACACACATCAATCATAATCATGAAACCTGTTGTTCACTGACACAAGTTTTAAACGTAGTTTGCAAGGTACAATCCATTAACTAACTGAAATCTTATTAAGTTACAACAATTCGTACATTACTGAGTTACGACACATACTCAATCAAGGGTTTTACACACATACAGTTAGATCTTGTTTTCACCCCTACTTCAAGATACACCTATCTACCTACATCATCACTAACTTCCACATCCTATCCTTTCCTCTACTGGACTACCCTGAAATGTCAATCCATGACCGGTTCCAGCTAGAACCCATAAGTAGAAGTGTCGAATACATCGACCAAGCTTCCCGAGCAGGAAACCACCAGTCATCATCACACACCTTGGGGAGCGCGCCGTAGCACAGCCCTCCCATGACTCTGGGTTTCGGGGATAAACGATGGGTAAATCCTCCACCCCCGTAATGGAATGAGGGACTATGTCTTCCCGACATAACAACAGCGTTGCACTTGTACTCGGTTTGTCATCGTATAACCAATCTGGGCGATTGAGTTTCCTGAAACCCTTCCCCACCCATGTCATAATATACATCATCCTAAACAACATAATAAACATGCGAAAGTAAATAATGCATCACGTGCATACCATTTTATCTTTCGAAGTCCATGTCCCCGAGGTCCTCCCACCTCGTAGGATCCAGCTATTACTTAGCCTATTAACCTGTAAGTTAGTCACTAACATACAGTCTAGAATATTGTGCATAAATCCACAACATGTACACATACATTTCATCATAACATAACGACAATAAATTCATTTATTTGCCATGCACCTGGCATAACATTCATTTATTCAACATATAACTGTAACGGTATCCACGTACCCATCATTCAGTAACTTGTATATCTAATTAACACATGATACATATCCAACATGACTACCGATCATAATACTAACATATCACACACACATATATATAAATCGGCAAAATAATAGAACCATATGTCCACAGTGTCGTCAAACCGACGAAGTCTCACAATCAAACAATTTACAACATATACTAGTAGTTCAGGTAGTAATGTCAAAACGGGGCGTTACAACCAATAGGCAGACCCTTCAAGTACCATGCTTTTTCTTTTTCAGGGAGCCTCTTATCTAATATTTGTCTATTGGTATGTGCTTAAATTATCAACCAATTATTACCACTGGGAATGTATTAAGAATGTGCTTTTAGCATTGGAACATGACAAGAATTCCAAGTTACCATTTCAAATCAAGACTCAAACATTTCAGTCTTTGAAGTTTCGTAGTCTTTGCATCAATCTCTGGAGGGTCTTTAAGAGACAAATGTGGGGTCAGGATTTTTAACTTGTCGGAATGGAGAAACTACGCGTGGGGAAATGGTTTAGAAGGGTACAAGTTGCCAAATCTTCCATGTACTAGATGCATGGGATCATTTTAGATATCATGTTAAAATGTGGAAATTGCTTTGTCAATTAACTCTGCAATGGAGTTGTTTCACATGATATGTTATGCGCTGAGTTTGTTTTTCAACAGAAATGATGTTTTGATTTTCTTATTAGAGGGCCTAAGTTCAAATTTAAATTAATTAAACCTAGAATTTTTTAAATTTAGGATGGAGTCATTCTTGGAGCAGACACACGTGCAACAGAAGGTCCAATTGTCTGCGATAAGAACTGTGAAAAAATACATTATATGGCACCAAACATTTACTATTGCAGAGCTAGAACAACTGCTGATACGGAAGCAGTGATAGGTTCTCTTTCCATTCCTCTATAGTATAGTTCTTTATAGTATATCACCAAGTTAATGGACAGAACTGGATTTGCCATAAACTGAAAGAAGAGAATTTTGGTTTTGGAAATGATCAATGTTTTGTTTTCTCTAAGATCATTCATTAGATTATCGTGAAGTATTCAAAGCTCTTATGTTTGGTGTTAGATATGGTTAGCTCCCAACTAGAGTTGCACCGTTACGCAACTGGTCAAGAATCAAGGGTTTTCACTACTCTTTCCCTTCTCAAATCGCATCTTTACATGTATATTTCCATCTCTGTGGTGCATATACGAATTGGTATTTTCCTTTGATATTTTTCATTTGAATTTTGAACTTTGTATGGACTCTAGAGTTGTCTTTTCTTTCTAGAAAACAATAATTGTTTTCCCTATTTCCATTTTTGAGCAGTTACCAAGGTCATGTGAGTGCATCCCTGGTACTTGGTGGTGTTGATTGTACGGGACCACATTTGCATACAGTGTGTGACTTATGCACAATGATTTTTGGACTTGTGGGGTCTTGCAGTTGTATATCATGTTCTTTCTTATAACAAGTGTGAACAGATAGATGTCATACTTGTCATAGAATGGCTTCTTGTGATGCAGATTTATCCCCATGGATCAACTGACACTCTACCTTTTGCTACAATGGGTTTTGGTTCCCTTGCGATGATGGCTATGTTTGAATCAAGATACCGAGAAGGCATGAGTGCAATTTCTAAAGCTTATTATGTTTATCTTTAGTTACTGTAGATCAATTTGTTACAATGGTTTCTGGCTTTCTTGTTACTATGGCTATGTTTGAATCAAGATACAGAGAAGGCATGACTTTAAGTTATGAAGCTTATTATATTTATCTTTAGTTTACTGAAGCTCAGTTATTTTTTTTTTGAGCTGACTGACATCGAATTTTGAATTGCAGTGGCTTCAGTGTGGGAGTGTCTGTTAGATATATATATGACTTATAAATGACCTGTAGAAAGTTTCAATTACTATTTTAATATTCACATATTATGAAATTTCTAAAATTATATTACTTGATCCATCTATGGCTAATCAAGTTACAGAGAAGATACGTTGAGCTAACTAATATTGAATGTTGAACTATTGTGCCTGTGCTTTGGGAATGTTTGTTATATGTATATATGAGCTATCAATGATCTGTAGAAAGCTTCACTTAATATTTTAGCATTCATGTATTAATGTGTATATCTAAAATTATGTTACCATATATGGAGGATCCAGGATTGGTGTTTTCTGCAAATATAAATCTAGATCCGCTTAGGTTCTGTTTCTGGTTTTGAAATACCAGAGAATCTGCTCAGGATCCATTTCTGGTTCGGAAATGCCACAGAATATGGTCATGTTTTGTTTCTGGTTTGGAAACACTAGCGGATCAATCCAAGTTCATGCAGAATAAAATAAACAAAAGGCAGTGTGGGGGTTGTTAAAATCTTATTTTTTACTTATAAAAATTCCCCCCCCACCTTTAAAACACATAAATATGTGGATTTCATAGTGGTTTGCATTTCTAAGTTTGAGAGTGATTTGGAGAGATATATTTGCAGATTTGAATTTACTCCTTTATTTGTTCATGGTTATTTTGTTGATATATAATGTATATAATCCCAAGGGGTTAGCTCAACCTGTTGTTGTCAATGTTGTTGAGCAATTGGCTATTTATGTGCTGGAAGGTGGCTGGTTTGGAATCCCCCTTGGTGAGGTGTAGTAGTTTATGTCAATGGGTTTACTAGGGATGCCATCCATGAAGTGGTGGAGCATCCCTTGGGTTTCCCCTTGAGGTTTTCCTTGGATATATATATATATATATACGTAGCATCCATTGGGTTTTCGTTGAGGTTTTCCTTGGATATATATATATCTATATATATATATATATATATATATATAGAGAGAGAGAGAGAGAGAGAGAGATGGTTTTTGGTTTAGTGGCAACTTGGAGTAGTTGTGACAATTACGTAGGTTTAAATCATAACAGGATTCTCCTCTCCAACATGGGGTTTGTCGGATGTGGCTATTGATATATTGAATATTGTTGATGTGGTTTTCAGGCATATTATTTTAATAGCATTGGCAAGGTACTAACAAGCATTATTCTTCACTTAAGTGTGTTAGGTTGGGTCAAGCGTTTTTCCGAGTTTGGCATATATAAAAAGATGGGTTCCTTAGGTTTTTCGTCTTCATAGTGTATGGTCAGTGTGGATTTCTTATAGGTTGTGGGTCTTTGCTTGGATTTTCATATATCAGGGGATCCTATCTAAAGCCAGGCTGGATAAGAGTGGTCTATTGGATCGCCTCTATCCAGTGTTGCAGCGGTCAAAGACCATCAAGCATATCTTTTGGGATTGCTGGTTTGCCAACCGATATTGGAGTTTATTTGAGGATTAACATTCTGCATTGTTTCAGAGTAGGTTTCATTGGCGCACTAGTTTGTTTGGGGATGATCGCTTTCTTGTGTGTGACTCCTTCACTAGTATTTGACATTGTCTGCAGATCCCGATGCTTTTTGTGCTTTGGAAGCTCAAGTGTTAGTTTGTGTTTGATCAAGAGATTAGTTCTTTGGTTGTATGGAAAGATGAGTTCCATCACTAAATTTGGCCAAGGGAACATTGTTGATCAAAGATGCCAAGTATTTAGATCCTACTCAATGTTCTAATTTTATTTCTGCTTTAGTCATTTTCAGGAAGAGATTATGAAACTCATTGTATATACCCTTCCATTTTCTGCATGTCTGTTTGTAAATATTTTTCTATGAAGATAAGTTCTATTTTAAAAAATATATAATTTTTTTTCCAAGGAAAAACTTGTGGAGAAACCCAAGGGATGCTTCACCACATTCGTAGATGGCATCCCTAGTAAACCTGTTGGCATAGATTAGTGCACCTCGCTCAGGGGTATTTGTAAAATTGGCAACAACCTGCTAAGCTAACCTGCTGAGGGGTTTATGAAACTGTACATTGGAATGGAAAATCATTTCCATTTTCTCATACTTGGAGCTCACAAAGCTGCACCAAGAAGTTAAGAAATAGAGAAAGAGAAACCATCCATGCAATCATAACTTGAGTAAAAGTATTAAGGTAAACATATATTCATCTAGTGCAGCAAATGAAAATGAACCATAAATCACAGTACTATCCAACACTATTTGTAGAATAGAAGAAAAAAGAAGGAAGGAAGGGTTTGCTATAAAATTTGTTGCCATGGAATCAATTGTTGACTTAAAATTCCATGTTGGAATACTGCTACTATGTTCAGTCTCCTGGACCGTGAGTGGCTTACTGAATTGTTGGGTCTTGTCAGGTATCGGGGATGGACTCATAATATTCCTATTAGTTTACCTGTTTCTCTGTATGTGTCTCCTTCAATGGTGGTGTAGCGGTCTCCAGCAGATGCAATTTCCAGTGTTGAAGTCTATGCAACATTGACTGCTCTGTGTGAATTACACTTAATGAAGGTGTAGCTTTAGTTTAATACGTAGTATGTGTGAGGTGCACACATGCTAGATCCTGGATCGTGTGGTTTGTTGAATTGTTGGGTCTTGTTAGGCATCTACGTTGGACTTGTAACACTCCTTTTAGTTTACCTGTTACTCTGTATGTGTCTCCTTCAGTGGTGGTGCAACTATCTCCAGCAGAACCAATTTCTAGTCTTCAAGTCTGTGCAACATTGATTGCTCTGTATGAGGAGGTTATGGTTAACGAAGGTGTAGATTTAGTTTAATAGGCAGTCTGTGTGTGATTGTTCCATATTTCACATGCCTTTCTTAGATGTGTTTTCCAGTTAAGGAACAACTTTCCTTTCCTAATTTAGAATATGCTTTTCTGCCCTAGTATAGGCATATTTCTTTAGTCAAGTGTTGTTATTCAATTAGGAAAAACACATGAGCGTATTTATCCTAGGTGCTTTGTTCTAGGACAAGGGTTTTGGGCATGGATTCTTCATAACATGGCGTACCATAAAGATGGTTCTATTTTTGTAAACCCTTGTCCTCTTAGTCTATAAACAAGAAATAGGGTCCACCAGACACAATTGAGTGAGTTAGATAGTTTAGGTTTGAGATATTGTATTGTATTTTCTTCCCTTAGTGAATAGAAGACATATGTGATCAAGAGCTAGTCTTGTGTTTGCTCTTTTTATTTTCAGCTTGATTGTGTGTGTGTAGATCTACCTCTTAGATTCTACTGTTTTGATAGGAGTTTGAAGCTTTCAGTTTCTGAGGTTTTAAGTTTAAGTTTTGGAATGCAGATTTGTCTAACCATGTATTGAAATTTAACATGGTATGAAAGTTGTGCATCTGAAATCTCCCATATCCATGTATGAAATTTGTGATGTTTCCAATGAGAGGGAGCTGTCAGAGAATCTCAATGGGTGTGGGGCCCAAGAGTCTCCAAAGAATGGAGTGATCCATCCCATATAATTGTACAATGGCCTATGAGGGGTTGTGGGTGAGATGCACATGTAGCTGTAGTGATTGGAGTGTTGATCTACACTTGTGGTGGGTTGCTGATTTTTTTGTTTGAGGTGTGTTTCAGGACTTGCAGGTATGGCTAGTGCCAGTCTTCGAGAGTGTGATTTGTTTTAGAATGCATCCAATTTTACACCTTGGAAGTGCAAAATGAAAATGTTGTTGGAGTAGGTTGATTTTTAAGAAATGGTTTTGGGATAAAAAAATTGTCGATATGGAGAGTATGGAGGATGGCTATTTGGAAAAAAACTATCCATGGTGACGGATCAAAGGAAATTAAAGTTTGGGAGCTATACTCAAAATCATTAAGAAGTCTTCTTCTCAGTCTACGGTTGCAATTTGAATTCTCTATTTGGGTTTAGAGTTGGAAAAGGACTATTTTTTACATCAATGTGTGAATGTGTTGGCGCATCTAGATATTTTAACAGTTTGTGCCATAGTGAACTCGTAGGTTTTATTCAAAATATGGAAGGTTTTATTGTACTGGTTTTGAATCAGGTTATAGAAATTATGGTGGAAGATGAGGATGACATCGAAAAATTCAAGGAGTACACACCCTCGAGGCAGGGAGCTACCATTGAAAATACTCCTTCAAAGGAAGCTTCTCCTCCACCACCTCAACCAAAAGAATACACTCTAATTCCTGTTGCAACTTCTGCAGCTTTGGAGGACATTTGGATTTGATAGACAGTAATCAACAAGTTCATGGTTACCTTCGTAGAACATTTGATTGAATCATACTGCACTATATGGAGAGGTCAAATACAACTAATAGTAAAAAACAACTAGTTTAGATCCATCTTTACCCCAGTATAAGTACTGAATGAAGGTGAGTTCATTAACAATTTTATGATTTCTTTCATTTCCTTTCATTTTCATTGGATTAGTATAATCTTGTAATGCTTTTATGGTTATGGCGTTTAGCAATTTTGAAGTATACCCTATGGATCTAGTATATGATCAATGTTAATTATCTGTAAACGAGGGACTTAAATCCTGGTTTCTTTACCAACATAGATCCTATGTGAAATTAATTATGTAGATTTTTGTGGTTAGACATATTTGGGGTCTCTTTAAACAGTTCCAAAAGTTAGAAGGAGCTCTAGGCTTATTATGTTAGATTTTTGTGCTTATCAATGTGTCTTGAAAAATAAATTGGATTTTAAGCATGGTTGTCTTTGGATATTATTGTCTTTTCTTAGAATTACAAATGATGCAATATGGGTGTTCATATTCTCCTCTCCCCAGTTCTGAAAGGGTTCTATCTCAATGGAAGAGTGCCTACCTTACAAGCAGGAGGTTGGTGGTTCGATTCCTCCATGCCCTATTGATATAAATATTGGTATTTTTAATAAAATATATTTTATTATGATTTATTATGGCTATAGAGGGGGTTTCAAACCGTCTTTGTATGTTGCTACGAGGGGGGTTCTAAACTACCTTCATATCTCACTACAAGGGGGGTTTGAAGTTTCCCTTGTATGTTACAGCGAGGGGGGTTTAGAACCACCCTTGTAGGTACCTACGAGGGGGGTTCCAAACCGTCCCTATAAGCATCTACGAGGGGGGTTACAAACCACCCCTATAGGAATCTACGAGGGGGGTTCAAAACCGCCCCTATAGGCCTCTATGAGGGGGGTTCCAAACCACCCCTATAGAACTATACGAGGGGGTTTCACAACCACCCCTATAGGCCTCTACGAGGGGGGTTTGAAACCGCCCCTATAGTCCTCTACGAGGGGGGTTCCAAACCGCCCCTATAGGTTTGTATTAGGGGGCTTATGAGGGGGATTCACAACCGCCCTTGTAGGTATCTATGAAGGGGGTTCAAAACCGCCCCCGTAGGTATCTATGAAGGGGTCTACGAGGGGGGTTTAAAACCGCCTCCGTAGAGCTTTACGAGCGGGGGAAAAAGACACCCCCAAAAATCACTTTTGGGGGTGGTTCCAATTTCGTCAAAAACCACCCTTAAAGGGAAATTTTTTAACATCAGTGCCTTTAGGGGTGGTTTTTCCAAAACCGCCCCCAGAGGCACCCCCCACCCCTGTAGGTCACTTTTGGGGGCGAAAGACAACCCCCCCTAAAGGCCAAAAATGTAGTAGTGATTCTTCCTCGGGCGACATAGTACATTGTACATGGGCACTTTCATAAACAATTCCCTACACATATATTACAATCCCATGATTTACAAGTATATAAACCATTTTCCATAGCTTCCCTCTTGAATTTTTCATATGGTGTCCATCAGTTGCCAAAATATCGTCTTCACATAAAGAAACCTCTTCCACATAATCGTTATATGTGACATTCAAATACTTTGAGAAGTTACGACGACCATTGCATCTCTGTTGTAATACGAAAACTGATTCAAACCCATGGCCAACTCATCAGTAGAGTCGAGAAAAATATTAAAGTCAAACTCTCCAAGAAAATTTCAATAAGCTCGCAAGTCCCTAACATCAGAACCATCGCTAATAGAAGAAGATGAGTTCATCTCCTTTAGTATTCCACCCATCTTAGCTTCTTCTGATGATTTGAGAATGCCAAAATCTCTTTTCTCATTCTTGTTGAGTTGATATTCCCTTGATAATTCGTCCTTCTCTTTGTAGCTCTCCATCTTATCGATTCTAACAAGGAGAGCCATGAGGTTGGCATCCTGTGCGAGCAGTTCGACATTGTGTTTCTTGTTTTCTGGAATAACTAGTATCCCCAAATCCATATTATGATCATCAGATAAAACGCTCTCCATCACAACGCAGGATTCGTCTCTCTCTCTCGTCCCTCTCTCTCTTGCATGATAGAGGGTTTCCACTTCTCTCAGAAACAACATATGAATTAGTCATCTCCTGTGTACCAAATCTACATACAAGCACTGTATTGTAAAAGGGATTTTACATATCAAAAGATGGTGGAAAATGGAGCACACAGCTCATCCCAGGATGGAGCATGATGGTTAATGCATATGACAGCAGCATTTAATGCCTAATAGATAGCTTCGTAATCCGCAGCACTCGCTTTGTAATCATCTCGTCCACAACAGTAAACTAGTGGTCGAGGCCTGGGACCCCAAGGAAGAAAATCCATTAATGCACTTATGCCAATGCAATGCAGGTGATTCTAAGTCGTGACATCAGCCCGCCTCCTCCTCTTGGGAAGGGAAGAAAGAGGACGAAGTCATCTACCGTCACACCAATCAAAATTTTAAAAAATAATGTTTTAACAATTATGGTTAATACAATACATTAGAAAACTATAGACCCAAGGAAAAATTTTAAACTTTAAGGGAAAATAATAGGGGGTAGATGATATATATATATCCCCTATCGGGAACATAAAAAAAGGGGTAAAGATTCATGAAAGAGAGGAGATTAATAAAAGGGTTAACTCTTAGGTGAAAGAATAGGGGCCAAGGAGGTAAATTAATAAAGTAAAAATGATAGACATGGATGAGAGTAAAAGAATAAGTTAATTACCAAGACAATGATTAATGCTTTCTAACATTGACTAAGTATATACCCATTTATAGCCATCTTCTCTATTAAAATTATTAGGATGTTGTTCTATCTCAAGAGCTTCTCTAATGACAGGATAATGAGAAGTGGAAGCTAAAATCTTAGTTTGGTTAAAGAGGATGAGTAGTTTAGTGTTGTGGGAGTGTTATGCTATAGTTGATTTATTAAGGTGGATATCATTAGTATCAACAAAATGCTCTTTTAGTGTGGCTTAGATGGATTTCTTTGTTTGTCTAATGTAGGATTTTCCATAGCAACATGGAATTTGGTAAACCCCATGAGAAAAAAAATGAATTGGATTTGGGTGTTCCCATGAATATGGGTAACACTTTTTGGAAAGAGGAGGGCATGAACTAAAGAAAAAGAGAGATCGGTCGAGCTTTTTTTAATCCTTTGATTGAGCTTAACCAATGAAGGGTTTATATAACCATATCGAACTTTGTATCTTGATCGAGTTGTTGCAAATAGTTTAAAAGATAAAAAACAATCCACAGGAAGAGTTATTCCACCCACGTGACTATATAAAACCAAGATATACCAACCAACCGCACACCTCCTACTACCAACAAATGGCCTCCACACCAAGAGGTTAACCACTCAGAGGCCAAAAAAAAAAAATTATAATTTTATTTCAGTAATTTTTTGTTTCTTATAACTCTTTGTAGGTTCTATGGTGTTTTTTTTAAACAAACTTCCATATCTAGAATTCTTTGGACCATCTCATTTTAAAAAAAAATGTATTCTAGACTATATAGTAAGGCCACAACCCCCCCTTTTATATTATATAAATAGTAACCATTTATTTTAAAAAATCAATAAGCTCATAACACACAAACTATATAGGGGAAAAGGATGAATTTTTAAGCTCCACTAATTACAAATGCTTCATGGTTCCACCTACGTTGTTGATGGGTTTGTAAATAGTCCTCATGGTTATGTAACAATGCTCATGCTTCGACCACCAGCTATCTTTATTCATAATTTTGGCATCATTTTTCATGGTTTTTTAAAGAGTGCCCATGGTTCCTTAACTTATCATGGTTTTGTATGAATTACTCACGGTTCCATAAATTATGCTCATGGTTCTACCATCATTCTTTATTGTTCCATAAAATATGCTCATGGTTGGACCACTAACATTGTTTTGTAATAGTGCCCATGGTTCCACTAACATTTTTTTGTAATAGTGCTCATGGTTCTACCATCATTATTCATGGTTCCACCACATAATATTCACAATTCCACCAACCTTGTTTAAGGTTCCTTAAGTACTTTGGTTCTATATGCATTGCCCATGGTTTCAAAAACATTGTTCATGGTTCTATAAATTGTGCTAAGATGGTTCCACCACCAAATGTTCATGCATTAAATTTGTTTTAAGTTCTATTAGTGTTGATGTTTTAGTAATATTTTTTTTGGAAATGTTACTAAAATTTATCGTAGTATTTAATTTGACATTTAAAAATAATATTAGTTTTTCAATTCTATAAGATGTATATATTATTTTTCAAACTAAAAGTGCGAGAAATGTTTATGGAACCATGAATAATTACTGGTGGAACTGTGAATACTACTAAAGAAACCATGAACAAAAGTAGTGGAACCATGAGCATTATTTACATAAGCATGAATAATGTAGGTGGAAATATGAAAATTTGATGATGTAACCATGAGAAATGTTTATATAACCATAAGAAACACATACACCAAACCATGATATTTAGACATAGATGTTCATCCAATGAGTACAACATTCCATAGTTTCATAGTGGGAATACACCAGGCTTTCCAATCTACGAATAATTTCTATTAGAAATGGTTGTGAAATAGAATTTGTACGTAAGAATATTCTAAAGTGGATATAATCTAAGAAAATGGGATCTAACAGAACTTGAGGTTGATTCGAACTCAATAACCTTGATGTGGATTTGATTCTGAAATGTGTTATTCATAGAGGAGTAAAAATACTACATCTTCATATAGAGACAAGAGAAGAAATAATCCTTGCCTGTGAAAACCTAGAAAGAAATAAAAAAAATTATCTATGAATTAAGATCATAAGGGAAAATATGTTATTGTAAAATTCCTATGTGAAAAAGCATGAACTTAGTTCTGGATGACTAGTAGAAAAATGAGAAAAATAATGAAAGTTATTCAAGGAAAAGAATAAAAACCAAATGGAGGAACTAATAACCCTTACTAGTCCCTATAACTTTTGCTTTTGATATCCTTTGACTTTCTATTAATTGATCTTTGACTTTATATATTTGTTGATACATTTTAATTTTTTTGGCATACATTGTTAATTTGGCCATTAATTATTCCAACACATATTATTTTTGTGAAATAGTATTGGATGGTACTTTGACGCATCCAATACATATTATTTTTCTTAAATGGTATTGGATGGTACTTTTAGGCATTATTGTTGCACGGTGGCACAGCTCTTGGAAATTGAGGTGGTTAGTTAATGCACATTTTAACACATCTGATTATGTGTAAGGCGTAAGGTTCAAGCTTCACACCAACTTGCATTGCCCTTTACCATTCGCACCGCCCTTTTACCGTTCACTGCTCATCGCCATTTGCATCTCAAAACTTTTTGCATAAGCTTAACTAAATTTGTGTTACATTGTTGTTATTGTTTCTATAACCGTTAGAGTTGCTTTCAGCTTCAATGATTTAAGGTATGTACTATAATTGTTTCATTTAATAGCTATTATAATAGATAATTAAAAATTGTTTCATTTACTTCTTGTTATAATAGATAATTGAAAGCTGCTAATTGATGTGTGATCATATGTGCTTGACTTAAACGTCAAGATTTTGATCATCTATGCTTAAGTTGAAACATCAAGTGTTAAAAATATTTCATTTTGGAAAAATGTTTAATGTTACAATATTGATGACCACGTAGCTTGATTGCTTTCAGCTACCTCATTTGCTAGCTACTTCACTTCCTTCCAGCTATCTCACTTACTGGTTGCTTCCCTGCCTAGCTAGACTATTTCACCACCCATTTTGATTGAAGATCAATGTTGCAAGGTCCATGCCATGGGCATGTTGATGATGCTGGCTAAAGGATTGAAGAAGACCCACGCTCCTCAGGTACCTATCTCTTATTTTTCTCTATACATTCATAGCATTCATATAATCATCAAACTAGTCTAGTTATATCAATATTCAAATATGGAAAAATTCATTGATTTTTAAAGCTTGTATAAACTTATAATTAGATATTTCATTATTCATAGATAACTATAACCACCGTTAAAATCTTTCTGCAAATCAATTAACTATTGTATTAACAATAAAAGACTCAGTATCTGAAAGGATGACTTGTTATTTCTTCCTGTCATGATGAAACGACTAGAGAGAAGAAACAACATAATTTGAACGTATCTCCCTTTCATCATTTATATCTCCTATATTGTTCCAATACTTCTCTTTCATTTTGCTAAAACTCATGCATTTTACATATAGGAAAAACCATAAATATGGCCATGAATGCACAATCAAGAATCTTAACAAATAATTATATGAAGCAACAAGATAGAGCCTTCAGTGGTAGGATAGATGTCGTGTGAACCCTTCTCAATTTATGTGTATCAATTCTAGGTCCAGACCCAATAGTTTCAAAACCAAATGTTGAAGCGGTAATAAAGGCGATTAAGAACCTATAGATCCAGGTGCATGAGCACCGGAAGCTTCATATTCTTCTTTTGCTCTTATATACATCAATACCACCAGTACACAGTGTACTATGATTAAAACAAACCAAAAAATAGGAAGACAGGGAAGGTCGATCTATTAGAGAGGTCCAACATTGCAATATACCTTCTAGGTTATAAAGAGCCTTGCAAATCTTGTTTTCGTAGCCACTGCAACATGTGTCTTTTATCTCCACAATATGCATTACTTCCAAATAACCTTATGTCCTTAAAATCAGTGGACATCAACGGGGATAAAAAGAAAATCTCATACTTGTTGAAGGATTTAAGGTAATTGAGATGGATCTATGTTATTTAGTGGTTTTTTTAATTTGATATAAATTATAATTAGCTTATCTTCCATTCTTCCCTTCGAAGGATAAGAGTTCCTCGAGATCTTTTATGCGAATAAAAAAATTTAAAAAACAAATGCAGAGAAAATTCAAATATATATACCTTGATGCAAATATTTCGAGGACTAATAATATGCTAGATTTTTCTGTGTATGATGTCTTGGTTTCTTCATGCCTGCATTGTCCATGAACTTTATTAGCATCCTATAACAGTTTTCCTTTCCCTTTGTACTTTGCACATGACACATTTTGATCCATGGATTCATAATACTTCCCTCCAACTTTACCCAATTCTCCTAGAGTCCCAACCATGCTCTTTGAGACACCCACATTACCTATTTCCATGTCGATGGATTTCAAAGAAAAATAATCTTTAATAATGAATCCCACCTAACTATTAGAAGCTTTACTCTTCCCCTGCCATCCTTTGTTGTTGGATTTATTGCCTTTGTTTCCCAAATCCACAAGAGAACCAAAGAAGATGTGAAATTCCTTGTTGAACATTCTCCATTTCGAAATACAACTAGGTAGAGACCACCTTCAATGGGAAATACACTCCAATTTTTTCCCAAGCTAATGATTGCATATTTAGTTTATAATATTGGTTCTTCCATAAATTTTCATTCATATGTCCCAATGTTGATCCTTTGGATTATGTGTTTAATGTTCAGGCTACATGTTATTCAATATGTGAGTCGTTGATAGAGGCTTTGGCAAAGTGTATAGTTGCGATTATTAAAGACCTGTATCCCTATGAAAACAATAGATTCTTTTGTGTTGAGTGTGACCATTCAAAAGAGGTCTATGAAGACTATGAAGCCTAATAGTCTGTCGGCTTCAACACAAAAACACATTTATGAGGATTCAAGCAGATCTTGTAGTGGCGATGCCGTAGAAAAATAGCTCTAAGGTGTTATGGATGATCGTCTCAGCGAGTAGAATGAGCGGGTAAGCCATCCAAATAAGGATCCACAATATAATTGATATCATGAAATGCATAGGACATGGCCCATTGAAAAGTAGCCCCAACGTTTTTAAGGCCAAAAGGTAACTTTTGATATGCAAAAGTTCCCCATGGAAAGATGAAAGTTGTTTATGTTGGTCAGACGGGAGTATCTGTATCTGATTATAGCTAGAGAAGCCATCCATAAATGAAAAGATGACACTACCGGCATAGTTATTGATTATTTGGTCGATGAAATGGGTAGGGTAGTTGTCCTTAGGAAAAGCCTTGTTCAAATCCCTATAATCAACCCAAACCCTAATAGTGCCTTGTTTCTTAGCTATAGGAACAATATTAGACACCCAAACTGTTAATGGGACATGATAGATAAAACCATCTCTAAGAATATTTTCCACTTTTGCCTTTATTGCCACAGTTTTGTTGGGGTGAACGAGTCAGAGTTTCTACCGAACAAGTCTTGCATCGAGATAAGTTTTGATTTTGTGGACCACGATAGAAGGGTCAATTCCCGACATTTATTCATAACTCCAAGCAAATACATTGCAGAACTCCTTAAACAAGGCTATACAAAATTCCACCTCAGTGGGTGTACAAGTTTTGCCTAGTTGGATATGTTCCACGATACCATGTTTCACTGATATGTCTATAGGAAAAGTTTCCATAATATTTGCTAAATTTCCCTCCAATAACACATTGCGAGTAAGGATGGAAGATTGAGTATTTTGGACAATATCAGTCTCTACCATTTGGAGATTGGGAAGGAAATATGACGTATGATGGTGATATTCCCATGGGGGTTCATTAATGCTCATTATTTCCATTATAGACTCATTTAAGGGAAAATCTTGTAGGATATGATCATCAAAAGGCAAAGATGAATCCATCCAAGAGAGTGCAGGATCAAGATTTGATGCCACCAGATGGTGGTCATCAGGATTGATACTGCCTAAAACAGACTGAATTGCATCATATGTGGCCAAATTTAAGTTAAAAGGCATGCGGTCACCAATGGTTTCACATTCAGATGGACTCTTTACTACCCAAGAATCATGAGATTCATGGGATTGTTGTATGCTAGAAGAGATCATGTTGATGGTGGAAACCGGGGGCAAAAGCTCCGAGAAGACTCCAATGATGGAAGAGTCTTTCAAAAGTCCAACACCAACATCTTCATAATGATGTTGGGATTATGCTAACAATCGGACATTGTTAGTGTTGTTGGGATGAATATATGGGGTACAAAAATCAAGTTGGTCAATGGTGACGATCTTTCCTTGATGAGGAAACTGTACCAAGCGAAATACCGAAGATGCTACTGAAGGCATGGCATAAAACCAATTTTGACCAAGAATCAATAGGAGATTTGTCCTTAGAACTTATGTTTTGGTTTGAATTTGGAACAGGTTCAAAAGTCTTTGACCTGGAATAAATATTAACAGTCTCATTACTCATCATGAGAATATCTCGGGTAGCAGATGACTCGGCTTGATAGAAATTGTTTGTAGTGTCCCCTTGCGGGGGAGTGTGTATGACAATTTGCTACTGTTGAGGTGGGAAATGGTTGGTTAAAAATGTCGGGAAATAAGAACATTTCACAAACTTATTGACTTCCTCGTGGTAAGGATAGTATTTCATGTAGTGGTCTTCCTGAAATATTAGGAAAGGAAACTTAGCTTTCCTCTTAGGTTGATTATCAACGTTGGTTTGTTGAGGTTTCAAGTTTTCTTGCTGAGTATAAGGTTTCTTGGATTTACCTTTATTATTATTCTTCTTACCTCTGGATTGTTGTTGCGAGGATTGAATTGCGTTCACCTCGGAGGTCTAAGCAGGAGAAGCATTGTTTTTAGGTTTGGAAGCATCCTAATTTTAGGGTGGAGTTGAGGTAGACGAAATTTTTTTCCACTCATTTTTTATAAAGACTGGGCCTTAACGAAACCAACTATGCCATCGATAAGAGGATCAGTAGCGGGCCTAGAAGGATTGTTGGTGGGACGAGGAGCATTGGGGATCAAGTCATATAAAGTTCCATACTGGGAATAGACCAAGTCCAGATACTGAGTGCTATTGATCCCCCTACTCTTCTGTAACAACCCCTCCCATGGAAACATCCCTAGCAATAGGTGGAAGTAGTAATTTGGTAAACCAATCAAACTTTATCAACCTTCGGTTCCTACTCCAATCATGTATATGATTAGAAATGTGAGTAGAGGTGGATTGTCGCAATGAAGTCAATAGGTTCGTGCTAGTTTTGTACCTAATAAGTAACTAAAAATGTGTAAGAAATTCCATTACGAGGGATTTGAAGTCTCTGAAAGAGTGTCGTGGCAGCTCAATATACCATTTAGTTGTTGTCCCAATGAGTGTTCGTTGGAAGAGCCGTAATCGTATGGAATCATCCATCAATGAGTTGGAAGAACACCAAAGATGGAATGTCATAATGTGTTTTTTTGGATCTTCCTCGGGTTTTCCATCAAATTTTTGGATATCCGATGGTAGTTTTGTAGGGATGGGTGGCCAATGAGGTTCATGCCAAATGGGATCATTGACTAATCTCGACAAGTATGGAAATTCCAATGTTTCCAGGAAGCGAAGTTTCCTATTTGGTTGTGGTAATGAATAATATTGATTGGGTTTTGGAATGACTATAGGGCCTTGCACTAAAGGTTGTTGCATGTTATACCCATATGTGTTACCGGCGGGGTACTATTTGAAGCCTTGTAGATTGGGGACCATAGTATTAACCGGTTGTTGATTCAGAATCATAGGATTAACTAGTTGTGGGTTATGCGTCATGGGGTTAAAAAGTGGAGGTTCAGGAGGGTGTGGATTCCATTGATTGATTGCAAATCCTAAATTAAGAGGAGGCATCGTAGGGGTGGAATCCACTAATTATTTACAACTCCTTGATGAAGGGGATGCATCAAAATGGGTGGAACCCAATGATTGTTTGCAATACCTTGATTAAGAGGAGGCATTAGAGGGGGTGGAATACAATGATTATTTACGATTCCAGGGTAAGGTAAAACAGGATGTAGGTTAGGGTTGGGGGGTAAAAAGGTTGAAATTGATTTGTTTCCCCCTTGGAAAAATTCCTGTTACCTAATATAGGTTTCCCCCCAGCAATTGGTTTGTGTTGTCCCCATGAGGCAGATGGTCCTACCACCATAGGTTGACTAGTGGCCATGCTTGGTCTAGTGGTAAAATGTTTTCCTCCATATATGGTAGAAATTGTAGCTAAAGATTGACCTCCAGTCACAACTGACATTCCAACAGAAGAAGTACGCGAAATTCCAACTAGAGCATTAAAGGGAATTGATTGGGCATTTTGGGTGACTACGGAAGTGTTTGTGACTCACGAGGATGAATGTGCACCTAATATAGTAACTATGGGTGATGAAGAGACATTAAGATAAGTTCTTTGGCTAGGAACAACCCCTAAAGAGTGACCAAGAATTTCACTTGGTAATATAAGTGGGAGAGTTCGAGGGGGAGGTTCAGGAGTTAACTGCATGGACGTTGGATAAGTGCAAAATTCATCAAGCGCTTGTCCCAAAGTAGTGTTACATAATGACGATGACGGACCAAAAATATTTTTCATTTCTAGGTCATCAAGTAGGGTTTGCGTAGACACCCAATCTGTGGGCGCAGATAGACCTACAAACGACATACCATAAGTGGAATCATAGGAATCAGATTGGGGGATTCTTACATCAGAAGGATCTACCACTTCATAAGTGGAAGGTAATGAAATTCCTGAATTCATCGCCGCACGCTCGCGGGATACAGTAGCGATTTTTTCTCTTATGGATGCCATAATTTCTTCACATGTGCAAAGTTCAGAGGTTGGAATTCCTAATGTTCTTATACTAGAGAATTCAGATTGGAAGTTGGGTATAATGGTAGCAATAGGTATAACAGTTGGTGCTACAAACTCAACTAATGGTTTTTTAAAATTTCCAACTAATTGAATAGTCCTAGAAGGAAAAGGATATGATTCTTAAATGAATTCGACGTACCCTTCGTGCAGGTCATCTTGTGATGGAATATCTAGTATTACACTACTTTCCAGTGTGACACTAACTTTGGGAGCAATACTAAATTTTAGTGCAACGCTAACCTCTAGTGTTACACTAACTTGTGGTGCTGCAGTACCTTGTGGTGTTGCAATAACTTAAGGTTTTGCACTAGATTGTCTCGACACAGCCTCCCGGCCAGTATTTCTCTTGGTAGGAGGAGCTTGGGTATGTGGGGGTGGTGGTCGACTAGTCCTAGGTGCAAACAGTTTAGGACACAATCCTTGTTGTCTTCGGGAATTCTGTGGATCCGCCATGGAACAAAACTAAGTGGTATGGGATAAGTTTCACGAAAAGAGCTCAAAAACCCTAGAGCATCCGAATGTGCAAAAGGGGAGCTAGAAGAAAAAGAGGCACATAGTCCAAAACAACAAACTCAAAAAAATTTACTACAACTGACGTCACAATAAGCGAGCTACAACAAAATGGCCAGAAATCCAACAAGCAACACTACCTAGAAATAAAAAGACCCTTTATAAGGTAAAGGAGAAAGCAACCACCTAACTAAGAGCTAGAAACCTCAACAAATTGTATCCTCCATGACGTGATGAAATCCAAGTCGGACAATACGAAATGAGAGACCAATATAGGCCAAGGGATATCCCTCTACCAAAATGGATCCCAGGTAAAAGAGTCCTAGAAGAATGGTCACTAGGATACCTCGTTCATGACATGCATGGGAAGGTTTACTGAAGCTTTTGTCTTTTATCCCTTGTACCACCAGTATGGAGGCCGAAAAATACAAGGAAGACAATGGATTGATTTCCTTAGGTACTAAGTGGAGTGCGGTATTCCACAAAGTCCGTCCATAACTAGTCCTCGCTGCTTACCCCCGTGGAACGGGAGGCCTGCCAACAAATTGGCTTATACCTGTGTCAACAAATACTAGAGGATTTTAGTTCCCTAAGAGACAACTTCTATGTTTCAGATGTAAAGTGACAAGGGGGATTTATTTGGATGCCTATCCCCAATGTCCTACCTAACTAATCAATTCTTTTAGTTTCCTCAAGTGAGGTTATTGTGTGTTTATTTAAGGTGTTTAATTTTAGAGGTTATTATTTACTCACTGTAACATACCCAATACTTGAGACATTTTATGTTTGAGGAAAAAAACATTGTCTTAACTTTTATTGTAAAGTTTTATATTTTACCAAGTGGACAAGGATGACTGTAAATGCATAATATTATTATTTAATAAAATAAAATAGGAGACACTCACCCAAAGAGACTGTTGAAAGATTGTTTACTGACCCACTAGGAGGAATGGAATCTGGGGTAGAAAGAAATGGACAAGTGGCAACATCATGAACTCAGTAACTAGTTGTTGTTATGGGACAACTCCCTTAAATTGTGGTCAAGTTCCCTGGGATGTGGAACTGGAACTTGAGGCTCATTTATTGAAAACTGACGACCAAAAGACCTAGGCATCTTTTATAAGCCATCGAATTTGAGTAGAGGCTCACACTTTTTATGACGAGAAAATTTACCTTGTGGTTATGTTGTATGCACATAAGAGATTCGATGAGGGGAAGCTATGTTTTGAGTTGTAGTGTAAGACTGTCTTACTTCTACTGAGTCCAGAATTTTCCTACTAAGTGCAGAGGTTTTGACATGTATGCAAGTCTCCATTGATTGTTGAAGTACAACCTGAGTACCTTGCTTCTACACAGAGTCTTCTTCCTAGTGGTTCAATAAACAGGCTCGGGGGTCCAAGGGAGCAAGTGATTTGGCTGCTTCTTCTGGAGAAGGTTGGGAGGAACAGGGCTCTTTGGGTGTTTGTCCACCCTATCAAGTTATCAGGTTTTTATTTGTTATGTTTTTCTTTCTGCACTAGTTCAACTATGCTGTTAAGATTGTTTAAAACAAAAAGTTATTTTCTGGTTATCAGTTAGCTGAACTAATGAATGATCTTTTGAATAAGTTAAATTTGTTTTCTACAGATTTATTGAATGAATGAGATGATAAAAATGAATGAACAAAATATCTTCCTGTGTTTTTCCTTTTGTCATAGACGATGTACTCTAGTACAGGAAGTGTTTAATTAACCTTGAGGATGAGATTGGAAAATAGCAGTAAGTTTATACTTCAAATAGAATAAGTCTTTTATGATATACTACTCCTGCAGCGGAGAAAAATCCATACTATATATTATATCAGTTCCGGGTTTTTGTTTATCAATGTAAATGTATTTAGAATTTTATGCTTATCTCTATAAAACAGATAGCATAATCATATAGGTTTTTATCTCAGAATGCAAACCAAAATATTTAGTTATACATTTAGTATTCTTCTCATAAGATAAATTTAATGTTTTAAAAACAGAAATTGAAAGCTTCATATTACAGAGTATCAACTGTAATACAAAGTAATGATATAAATACATATATTGCTTAGAATAGGAACATAGTGTATACTCTTACATATCGTTATTCTATATTGAACATAAATACAAACTTTAAACTGTAGAATTATCATTTTTAAGACATTTTCATAGTCATTTATATTTCAGGACAAATACTATTTAGTATTTCATAGCTCATGCAAAGGTTATAGTATTTCTTTTCAAATTAAATTCCATTAAAATAGTAATACCTATATCCTAATCATCAAGAATATGACTTTACAAACCAGTATTATAATCACCTGGTATGTTTGGTCGATTTTATCAAGGGTTATACCCTATACAGTTAATAGATAAAGATTATCATAGCACTATACAAATAATACTGTAGTCTATTTAACCCTATCTATGTACAGACAAGATTATTATGGAAACAACATGTATTTACCTTTCAACTTTATCGTAGGGTTCTCATAAACACTTAAATAAAATTAAATACATGTAAATGGAAAAGCCACGGGTTCAAGCCTCAATGAGAAGCATGCCCAGGTTGGCTGATGTTTACATTAAAATCCTAACTTAAATACAACAAAAGTCGGGTTCGAGTCTTACGAGCTCACCTGAGTTTCTTTAAACCAATATAATATAAACCCACAATCATTAAATGTAAAATGAAGTATGGATAGCACGCACAGGAAGGCGTGGAGACCGTAATGGTCTATTCCAAATCTATTTCTGCTAAACCCTGGAAACTAAATTAAGATGTGGCTTTACCCTTTCAAATCTGAGTATAAAACAATGTTGAATTAAAATATTACAGACGGATAGGAAAAGTCGATGGTATCCTACAGATACATTCATCTTTTAGTCTTTTTCATTTAAATAAAAATTATGGTAACATAAATACATAGGTTAAACAATTATCTTAACACAGTTACAAACCTAAACTGAGGGTACGCCCAAGTAGGGCCTTTACATTTCTTAAAATACAAAACATCATAGCAGGGATGTAGAAACCTTGACAGGAAACAAAAATGACAAAGTCGGGCTAAAACCATTAATCTTTTTACTATATATATTTGTCGTAATACACAGAGTTGTAGACAAAGGCCGAGGGTTCAAGTCTCATGTGGAGAGTTCACCCGGTATATATATCAGTTTATCCAATTTACAAAACTAAGTAATACGAAAGCTCCAGGGTTCAAACCCTATGAAATAAAAGTAATAGTATCCAACTACCAAAATTAAATAACATGACATTTCTGAAGTCGATGAGCAATCAAATTATTACACAGTGCTACAGTATTTTAAATCCAGAACGAAGAACAACAACTAAGAAGCTAGTATTCTTTTATTCCATAAGATCTTTTTTTACAAAAACGCAGTAACACTGCCAAGGGTTCTCTATCCAGAGATCCTATCCCTTAAAAATCCAACATCAATAAGTAGACGAAGGCACAACCACGACCCTAAACCAATATCACATCATTCAAACCCTAACTCTGTCTTAGGACCTTGTTTTAAAACAAACATTGCAGAAGAGTAACTTAAAAACCCTCAGGACTTGCGTTGATAGAGGTGACACCTGAGGATGAAACCGAGGCTTATCGTGGCTGCCACACCACTGGAGGAAATATCCACACCTTCACTCGGGACCAAACACCATAGACGTTGACTGTAGTCCCTTCCATTAAAAGACAACAATGTTAAAAACATCATTAATATAAAAATTGAAAGATGCACTGTAAAACAACGAAGGTTTAATCTTTAAGAACTTACCTTACAGGAATGGAACCCTGGCCAAGAGGAAATCCTGAGTAGTTATCACAATGGAACGACAACTCCACATTAAAAACCCATCACTGTGGTTGTAACAATCTATTTGGGTTTCTTGCAGAAGGCGTAACCCTGGTGTTAAATTTTTAGAGTTTACTTCAATTTGATCTAGGATCTTAACTGAGAGAACAACATGTACAACAAATCTACAGCATATCAATCATGGACACAATAATGCAAGCACACAAGAGACACAAAGTTTACTTGGGGAAAACCATAAAGGTGAAAAACCCCAATAACTTCCTCAGAGATAGATAGAGCAATGATACAACCAGAATACAAGAGATAGTCTTCTCTTAGCAGTAGAGCCTCCTCCTCATAAGTGCGCCACTTTCTGAATGAGAGAAGTGTGTGAATGAAAATGATCAAATAGAGATCTCCCAATCTCTATTTATACTTGTTCTGTCCTGCCCAATAAACTAATAGGGCCTACATGTCTAGCTTAACGCATGGTTAACTTAATCCGGGCTGACCCCACACTTGGTGGCCTAATAACCCTTTGACCCACATGGACAACCCCCAATAGGGTGTTCTAATAACCCTTCGACCCACATGACTTATACAGGGCCGACCCCAACAAGATGGTCCAATAACCCATCAAGTATAAGTTACGACACTTACAATATAAATGACGACACTTCTGTATAGAGGAATAATAACATCTCTATAGGAATATAATATACATATATGAAATACATTCCAAAGTTACATATACATCAACACTCCCTCTTAACTAGGAAGGTATTTCTCGACACAGATCTGCTAGCACAAGTCTTCTTTTCTGGATCATCATCAACGAATCATCATCCTCAAATCATCGTCATCGTCACTACTGCTACTATCTAAATCAATCTCTGAATCTACTCATCATAGGAAGTTCTACAGAGCCAATCCTTTTTCATATTGGATGTAGTCCCACCACCTGCAGGTCTTCATCATCTATGCGAACGGTCTGATAGAGGTGGTCTCTTAGGACTAATTTTATGTGCGGATGCAATACCGAAAAGAGCATCCCAGGAACATTTATGTGCCTAAGCACGACCAACAAGATCTCCTAGGACTGATTACATGCATCTCCTTCACAATACCTTTAAAGAGCATCCCAGGAACATTTATGTGCTGCAGCACGACCGGCAAGATCTCTAAAGAGCATCCCAGGACTTATTACGAGCACACAGCTCAACCTCTCGGATCTCCAGGACTGATTACATGTGAATAGAAAATACCTTTAAAGAGCATCCCAGGAACATTTATGTGCCACAACACGACTGGCAAGATCTCTAAAGAGCATCCTAGGACTTATTACGAGCACACAGCTCAACCTATCGGATATCTGAGGACTAATTACATACTACATAGCAATACCTCATCCCAGGACTGATTATGAGCACACAGCTCAACCTATCAAATATCTGAGGACTGATTACATGTTATTTGCACAACCTACCACATATCATCTCTAACCTCCAAGTATCAACCTGATACTCATGATCCAACGGATCATCATCGCACGAAGCATCATCCTAATGCACTTGATTATATTGATCATCATCACTGTACCGTCCTGGTACATATCATCTGGAGCAACATCCTGAAGCTCGTCATCATGATCATCCTGATCATACAATGCATCCACTTGATGCATACCAAGTATCTACCTGATACATATCATCATACATGATCCACCTGATCATACAATGTATCCACCTGATACATACATAGATACATGATCCACACAATGCATCTAACTGATATATATCAACATACATGATCTACCTGATCATACACAGTATCCACCTGATACATATACAGATACATGGTCCAAGCATCCAACATGATGCATATACAAAATACATACAAATGATCCAACCGATCAGATCTAGCATCCAACATGATGTGTACATACATATACATATAAATGATCCAACTGATCATATCCAGCATCATCCTGATGCACATACAGAGTAGTAACTGGAGCATCGTCCTAATGCTCATCATCCATGATCCTCCTGATCATCATAGCATCGTCCTCTTCAAATCATCTCATCATCCACGAAGAACAGCCCATATGCACATCATCCAGCAATTACACCATCGACATGGGAGAACACATCTACCACCATTTGGGGAAGACTCCAGCCCTTACTTTTTCACCATAGGAGAACACATCTACCACCATGTGAAAAATGGCTTCAGCCCTTACATCTATACCATGGGAGAACACATCTATCACCATGTGAGAATGGCTCAGCAATTACATCACGACCATGGGAGAACACATCAACCATGTCAGAAAAGCTCATGTGCATCTGCATCTTCTGGACTCATCACTTCCCTTTGGAAGGAACCTCGATCTGAACTACACCAAGCCTCTCTCTGAAGTACTCAAAATTCACTATGTCCAATGGCTTGGTCAATACATCTGCAACCTGCTCATCTGTCGCAACATACTCTGCTTCGGCTATACTCAGTGCTATGCAGGACTGCTTCCTGCTAAACCAAGAGATCACACCTGATCCCATACTGAAGCAGCACCCATAAGTGCTCTTCCTATTTGCAGCACTGCCTACTCAATCTAAATCAACATAACCCTATAGGTTAAACTTTTGATTTGCATCATACTTGAGCCCATAATCAACCGTACCCTTCAGGTACCTAAGAATATGCTTTACATCAACCAGGTGAACATCTCTCCTATCCGTCAGGAACTGGCTCAATGTGTTCACCGCAAAGTAAATATCTGGTCTCATGTTCGTCAGGTACATAGAGGACCCAATCATCTGACGATACATCGTGACATCAACCGGATTAGATGAAGCATCACATAGAAGCTTCAGGTTTGATGCCATAGATGTGGCCATAGCCTTGCAGTCCATCATCCCAAACCTCTTCAGGATCTCTACTGCATACTTCCCTTTTCCAAGGAAGATTCAATCTGCACTCTGCCACACCTCCATGTCAAAAACAAATAGTGCATCATCCCCAAGTTCTTCAACTTGAACTCGGCAGCAAGCTTCCGCTGCATGTCGGCAATCAATCTATCCTCACTTATTACAAAAAGGTCATCCACATTGAAGTATCACTGGATTGCCTTCCTCAACCTTGTAGTAAAGGTTGGAATCCACTTTATTCTTGGTAAAGCCCAAACTGGATAGAAAGTTGTCTATCCTAACATACTAAGTTCTGCACATATATGACTCCCTGTCATGTGTCTTAGAACCAAGTGGCTGCACCACATACACTTCTTCTTCAACTACACCATTCAAGAAATTGTATCTTCCTCTTCATCACTGCAACATGCTTGATCTTGTAGATCCTCTTGGAAGTCACTACAGACTCCCCTTTAGGTCTTGGGACTGCATCCCGAACATCTTCATGATTGACTGGTACTCCTCGATCATGGCATTCTTCCTAGATCCTGGGAACTTCAATATCTTCAATATTTTAATAGATAACTTTGTTGCTGAACAAATGTTGTAGTCCTTCTTTTGTAGGTGATGGTATACAATCTTTCCTACACAACCAATTAAATTGCATGATTAGAAAATATCTCATAGTTTTCAGAACAAATTCTTACACATAAAAAAATATGTCATACAGTCATGCAATTATCTTAGCCAATGCTTCAATACAACATTTATCCATATCCTGTAACTTTCTAGATGCCTTCCAATCTCTACCAAAACATTGTTAAAGGTTTGCACTACTCCCAACATGTCAGCAAAGAGGTTTCATTCTAGATAAGTAGCAATAAAATGTTGCAGAGTTCCATAGGCCACTTACCCATCACATGCATATTAGTAGTATACTGTTCATTAATGCAATTATTCTAATATGCATAATACACAACCTAAGCCTAGGAACATGAGCATATACATCATTGAATAACATTATTTAAACAAACAAATATGTAAGAAATGACAATTCAAATACTTATCTTTGTTTGATTGTTGGGTTGACTCCCTCTCAGTCTTTGCTTCTTTTCTGCAACTCCATTCTAATGTGGATTGTGAGAAGTGTTCAACTCCCTCTGAATATCTACATCCTTGCAGAAACTACTGGAGTGTGCTCCCTCTTGATCTTTGCTTCCTGGATTACCTATTCTTGAACTTATATTCATTCTCGATCCCTATGCATGCTTGTTAGTATCATCATTGTGGTATCCTCGAGGTCTCGTACATAATCAAACATTCATTAGTATAATCTTAACATTATCAAAACACAATAATCTCAAGCATGTATAGTCAGGATCATTTCAAACATAGATAATAAACATTAGTATTCAAGGTTTCAGGGAAGTCTTTCTTTTACTCATACATATTCTTATTTGATCATAGGACTCTTTTGGTTACTTAAATCATCAATCAAGATAAGAGATATAATATGCATAAAACCCGTGATTACTCAAACCTATACCTTTATGATTCTTCTGGTTAGTCATATCATCAATTATGGTAAGAAACATAATATGCATACAACCATGACTATTCAAACCTATGACTTCATGAATAATCATTATCAACAACACAAAAGTATAAGATCCTAACACAAGGTAGGATTCTAGCTTGATATAGGAAAAACATACCTAGATTAGCATGCTAGCTAGTTATGTCTAACATACCCGGATAATGTCTTTTGGTTCTCTTCAATGACTTGTGCTAGTAACCTACATGTATCATAAGTTATCCATTGTAGAACCAAGTTATACATACCTCGTAAGTAGATCTTCTAAGTGATCCATGACAATGGATGAATCTTTGTACTCATGTCATCATGATCATATGTTCTTGAACTAGAACATGATTTGTCTTTCTTGGTGTACCTTTCATGTTAGCAGACAACATAAACCTCATACAACACCATAATGCATTAGTACAATCATAAGTGTCAACACCCTAATCAATGAATATCTTCTATCATGCATTCATAATTTTGTTAAGGTGATACAACAAATCTAAAATCAAGATTGTACTAACCGTAATAACATGAAGACAAACATACCATAAACTTAATCATGAACAAATCTCGAAACATACCTCGATGAGTCATACCTATCGAGATCGCTTGTAATCTTCTTATGTAAGGCCTTAGCCTCATCTCCCTCTGAAACATTAACTTCTTCACTTATGCAGGTGACCAATCCATCTTCTTCTAGGATTAACCCAATCCACTTGATTTGCAAGAACTGGATCTAGAGATGGATTAGGGTTTGTGAGAGAAACCCCAAAAATTCAAACTTTGAATTTCAAACTTCCGAAAGGATAGAAATATACGCCTTGATGAGCTGATCAAGCTGGTATATTCAGAATTTGAAAACTGCAAAGTTTCACTCCTCAATTTTGCCTTTGAAACTTCCGGATTCACTGGACGTGACCCCGAACTGGGGTTTGATGAATCCCACTCTTCTACCCAATAAAAAGGTTTGATCCAAATCTCTAAGCTTCTGTTTTTCTAAGAAGCTTCCATCCATGGTTACAGATTTCAAAAAATTTCCATTTTTGCAGAAGGCCTAATTTTCCACTTTTCCAATCAAAGTCCCGAACTAGGGTCTGATCAAGCCCGGTCTTCTACCCAACCAAAAATTCTGATATTGGTCTCTAAATTTCTATTTTGATGAGTATCATTCAGTTGTAGTCTTTGATTACAAAAATTCCAACTTTCTCCGAAACCCTAAATTCCGGAAGCCATGAATGAAGGTGCTCAAAAATAATTCTGTTTTGACATAAATATGTACCTGATTGTTTCTAGTGTAACCCCGCACTTTTCGATCCACAGGGTCTAAATTTTTTTTTTGTGGTAGCGTGACCTATCATCTTTCCATCCCGACAGGTCTGATCTCAATTGGATTCTCTGAGAGAGAGTTATTCCAAGTGTCGCAACGTGATCTGTTTATGGGATAAAACAAGAGAGCGAACTTGTATGGAATTCCACGTGTCACTAGTTCAATTTCGGCCTCTGAAAACATTTCCTGCGATAGTAAAGTCTGTGTATTACCTGTCACTTTTTACGAAATTTAATTTGGAGCTTCCTAGCCCAAGTTATGACCTTTTTTCCAAGGTCACCTGTTTATGACTGAGATCTGGAAGAGGCAGAAACCCTATATTGAACAAATCATAAATCACAAAGTACAAAGAATTAGAAGTTTTCCTTTGGACACAAGGTACATGGAGATTTGATCTTCGACTTGTAAAATTTTCAGATCCGAAAACTTCTCCAAAATGGATTTATAGCGAAAGTTCTACGATGACTAGTTTTTGCTATATCAAGCCCTATCATTGGAAGTGCAACAAGTGTCATACATGCCATATCATGCCTTCTTTCAGGCTAGCTCTGATACCATGTTAAATTTTCAGAGTTTACTTCAATCTGATCTAGGATCTTAACTGAGAGAACAACATGTACATCAAATCTACAGCATATCAATCATGGACACAATAATGCAAGCACACAAGAGACACAGAGTTTACTTGGGGAAAACCATAAACGTGAAAAACCCCAATAACTTCCTCAGAGATAGATAGAGCAATGATACAACCAGAATACAAGAGATAGTCTTCTCCTAGCAGCTAAGCCTCCTCCTCACAAGTGCACCACTTTCCGAATGAGAGAAGTGTGTGAATGAAAATCATCAAATAGAGATCTCCCGATCTCTATTTATACTTGTTCTGTCCTGCCCAATAAACTAATGGGGCCTACATGTCTAGCTTAACCCATGGTTAACTTAATCCGGGCTGACCCCACACTTGGTGGTCTAATAACCCTTTGACCCACATGGCCGACCCCCAATAGGGTGGTCTAATAACCCTTCGACCCACATGGCCGACCCCCAATAGGGTGGTCTAATAACCCTTCGACCCACATGACTTATACAGGGCCGACCCCAACAAGGTGGTCTAATAACCCATCAAGTATAAGTTACGACACTTACAATATAAATGACGACACTTCCGTATAGAGGAATAATAACATCTCTATAGGAATATAATATACATATATGAAATACATTCTGAAGTTACATATACATCAACACCTAGCAGCCGAGAAGGCCTACCTTCCTTCCTCCATGACGAAGCATAACAAATGCGAAGAGACCAAAACCTGAAGAATAGTTGTAGGGTTTTGTTAAGACCAAGGCACATTAATGGATGGACCATATGAAATTCATAAATGTCGAACTACCACTATCACCAAGACCCACCTTGTTTAGTTTTCAACATATAACATGAAAACGTTTTAATATAGCGTGGGTGGTAGACCAAGAACAACTTTTATATAGTTCCATCCACACATTTTAAACATTTCCAAGAAGGAATGCCTCTAAACCATGTAGTTACATAATGTGACAATCTTTTAACACATGCCAATGTTGAATTCTTCTATGGCTAGTCATCCACCATAATCTTAGTCAAGACCTTGAAAACATATCACCACCAATACTAATGTTGTATCAGACGTAACCTTTAAAACTATGTTATAATATTTGCCATAAAGAGTCTAACGCTTGTTTTACTTTATGAAATCCCTTGCCATGAAGTCAACCTGTAACCTGTTCATTTAAGAGTATTTATGCATTAGCATAAGCTAAGTAAGCCATAAGTTTCATACCAGTATACACATGCCAACTCAAGGTTAAAACATCCTAACCTATTAGGGTTAACATTTAATATAAGTGTGGTAAAGTTAAGTATCAAACACCTGCGATAAATAGTATTATTAAGACGTTATCAAGACATAATTACTATTACAAGTACCAAATACAAGTTCAATAATGTTGGTAGAGGTACAACTAAGATGTAAAGTGGAGTTATAAAATAGTCGCAACCTCCTTCAGACTCGTAATCCTACTATTTCACCTTACTGATTAAGTGACGACTTTTATATAAATAGAGTTGTAGTATCATCTAGATATAGGACCTTTAGACATGAATGTTTTCTGCAGAAAGTAGCGACTTAAAAGTGCGCACAATAGTTATAAGAGTATTTATATACAATAAATTATCGATAAGACAATCAAGTTATTCAATTACTATAAGTGTCGCAATTATTAATTAATAACTTAGACGCGATGCTTACACTTATTTACTTCCGCATAGCAGATAATGTTAGATAGAATGCTTAGAAAATTTTTAAATTTTTACGTAATTTTGGGGATGTTACACTCACAAGGGAAGCATAAGTGCAACTAATGGTGTGTGGACTTGACTCAAAACCATGCAAAATCAATGAGTATACAAGTCTTTCTCTTCGATGAAGTTCTAGAAAAATGAGGGAGAGTTCTTTTCTTTTCCCAAATGAAAAAATTCTAATGCAACTCTTCCCAAAAATGAAATATCAATTTTCACTTTCAATTAAATACCAAATTGACCATGAAACACTCTTTCACACCAAACAAATCCAAACCTTTTCAAAAAATACCAAAAGCATTTTTTTGTTTTCTTTTTTCTCCAAATGAGCCTAAAATGACAAACTAAATGAAGTAAAATTCACTTAATCACAAATTTCTCTGATTTCAAGCAAAGAAGGAAAGGAGTTAAAATATTCTAAACATTTTCCAAGTAATTGCAAAAACTCAACAAAGTATAGATTTTCAACAACCAAAGTAATGGATCTTTAGAATGCAGAAAACTAAGCTTTGATTTCCAATGATCTTTCAAAGATGCAATAATGCTCATAGAGGTATCCTCCTTGTTTCAGAGTAGATGCAATAAATTAGATGCCTTTGCAATACTTAAATCAAAGAAGCTTCAAAGAAAACAACTCAGCTAAAGCAACAAAGCATTCAAAGGATTAAAGCCTCTTTGTCACTTTCCACTCAAAAACCCCAAAATCAAGCAAGTTTAAGTCCAAGCAAATTAAACACTCTACAAAAAGCTTTTTTAGACCTTAAAATTGGAGGTAAAGTAGCTCAAATAGCTAAATAAGCTTTCAGAGAATCAGAAGACCAATTTCTCTTGTAAGGGATTGGTATTCTTCCCCAAAACAAAATGAACAATTGCTTTGAATACAAAAGATCCAAATGAAACCAAACAACCTTCAATCAATTTCAAAGGACCTAAACTCAATCAAAAATACTTTTGATGGTTCAAGCACAAGATGAAGGATGAATACAAGCTACTAGACCAAATTCAGAGACTTGAGAAGATGATGAAATGCTACAGGAGACAATGACAGTCCTATAATGGAAAACACAGTTCCAAGACTTCAAGAGTGACTCCAAGACTCAAATGAATGTAAAAAAAAAATCAATATGCATAGATGCAATCAAATCCACACACAAATGAGCAACACAAAACTAGAAATGAGAGTCAAACAAAAACCAAGCAAACCATTCAAGTTTTTCCACTACTCAGGGAATGTTCTGTTAGGATAATTAATACTCCATCCTTGTCGTACTTAGCATTATTTTCGGTTTGCTAGTATTTGATGATGTCATTTCCCCCCTAGTGGTGTGCATATGTAATCTAGGACCCATTAGCCACCTAATGAGCCCTGCATGCATCATTTTAGGACCACCATAGTTAGTTCCCTACATTTTAGGAGCCAACTAAGCAATCTGGTTCAGTCCACCCAAGTTAGTGACTCTTGTGGGGGGTATGTGCTTCGATTGCCACTGTTTGTAATCTAATGCACCCTTTTCTGAGTGATTTGCATGACAAACTCACTAATGTTCCCTTCTTGGTCAGTTAACTGAGATTTGGTTTAGTTGAGTTGAGTTTGGGTCTTCCAGAGCACGTGGTGACCATTCCTATGCTAGACAGACTGAGACTCCAATTCTCCTATAAGATTCGAATTCTCTCCATTGTAACATATATGTTGACTATATTGATTAATGGATCATGACACATATTTATGTTTCCATCTGAGTTCCAAGCGACTGATTAATTTTACTGCTCTTTTCACTGTAATTCATCTTTTATGTTCATTCTTTCACTATGAGGTATTCTTAGCTCTATGATATACTGTGATTTATAATTTAGCATGGTATCAAAGCTCAGAGAGAATAGGTTGAGCAACTACTTTCAGTAGTGCACATTAAGCCTCTGGATTTCCACAGCAAATCCTGGTTCCATTGCATTGAATTCATTGGAGAAATCCTTTTAGGTCTAGCCAGGTGTGAAGGATCCGGATAAAAGTGTGTATTGTCCTAAAGTAGTGCTCAGTAGTAGTTTATCTCCAAAATTGAGATATTTTTGCAGGATTTTGAAGGTTTTTCAGTGCAGCAGTAGCAGTAGTTTTTAGTTTGTATTCGCTCCAACAGTTTCAATGGAAATTTGAATGTTCCTTTGTCTCCAAGGATCCTAACACCCTTCAATTATATTGATTGGAGGGATGATATGTAGATGGTGTTGCGCAACAAGAGTCTATACAGGGTCACAATGGGAAAGGAGGTTGAACCTCAGACATTTTTTTAGAAGGCCAAGTACCTAAACAAATTAGATGAAGCGTTCAGTTTCATGTGTATTCATATTTCTATAGATATACTCTTCCACCTTGATGGATTGAAGACTCCAAGATAGGTTTGGTTGAAGCTTGAGACTCTCTTCAAAAAGAAAGATGAGATGAGAGGCCACATTCTAGAGAATGAATAATTGATCTTAAACCCAGTAGTTTCGAAACCATCCAATAGTTCTTTTCTAAATTCAAGTCTTTGGTTATGCAGTGCAAATAATGTGGCATTGAGAAGAAGGAAGAGCAGTTGGTGCTATCCATCCTAAGAAATATTGGTCTGGAATTTTCAATCTTTGTTTCTACCTTCCATTCATGGATATTGCCAATCCCCAACTGGAAAATTCCTTCTTTAGATGCATTCATCGAATATCTCATCCAAGAACAAGACAAATTGATTTAGATGGGCGCCTTGAAGGCCTCCAAAAATCAAGCTCTTATGGTTGGAGAGTCAAAAAGTGCGAATGCTAAAGGGAAAAACAAAGGTAAAGAGAAGAATCAATTTGAATCCAAGTAGAAGGATAAGTCTAATCCATCAGAAGGAGCCTCCAAATCCAAGAAGGATAAGAAAAATAAATTTGAGATACCAAGTGTACATACTGCAAGAATGGTAACCATCCTGAGAGCTCTAGTATGAAGAAGACCATAGATAAAATGGAAAAACTCGTTGAACAACACAACATTTCCCTCCCAAAAAGCACAAGGAAGACTGATACCAGAGGAAATACAGATGATCATGAGAGATGCCATGCATTGAACGTTGGATTCTCCCAATCCCAAGCCTTCCTCATAGATTTTGGAGCCTCCAACCACATGGTTTCCTCCAGAGAGCCATTTTATTCTCTAGATATCACTGATGGTCCTAGAATTCACATGAGATATGATTCTCAAATATTTGCTGAAGGGGAGGGTGCCATACAACTTGATCATGGAAATTTCAACAATGTTTTGTATGTGCCTTCTGTAGCAGCAAATTTGTTTTCTGTTTACCAGATGACACACATAGGTTCACCAAAGAAAGTAGTGTTTGGACCTGACACGGTTGAGGTTGCAGAGATCTCATTTGGAAAGATAATAGCCAAAGGTATTGAAAACCATGACTCAAATGCATATGATTTCTCCTATTTTTTTCCATAATCACATCAAAGTGCTCTCTTGACTCATGAAAATGAGGCAATCAAACTCTGGCATGAAAGATTCGGTCACCTAAATTTCAATTACTTGCAGCAGTTGCACAAGGAAGAGATGGTTGAAGGATTGCTCGACATAAATTTCTCTCAAGGAAACTGCAAAGCTTACTTGGTAGGGAAGCATCCAGAGCGAAAGTATGATGTTGGGAACGCAAGGAGAGCCTCATCCACACTTGATTTGATGCACAGTGATGTTTCAAAACCAATGCCCACAACCTCTATGAATGGATCCAAATACCTTCTGGCCTTCATAGATGACTACTCTAGGTTCTGTTGGATCTATTTTCTTAAGCAGAAGTATGAGGTATTCGAGACCTTCAAATTCTTCAAAGCCTTAGTTGAGAACATTGTTGGGAAGAATGTTAAAGCACTCAGATCTGACAATGGAGGAGAGTACATCAAGAAATATTTGTAGCAGTATTATGCTTTTGAGGGAATCCAAATGCAATATTATGTCCCATACACACCACAACAAAATGGTGTAGTAGAGAGGAAGAATAGGCCATTGAAAAAGATGGCTACCTGCTTGCTTGAAGCCAGCGAAATTCCATCAAATATTTGGGAAGAAGTAGTGAACTGTGCCACATACATTTAGAATATGGTACCCCACAAATATGTGGATGGGGTCACTCCACTAGAAGAATTGAAGGGACACAAGCCTAATGTCTCTCACCTGAGGGTTTTTGGATCCAAGGCATGGGCCAAAATCCCCTCTGACAAGAGAAAAGCACTTCAAACTCAAAGTAGTGAATGCATTATGTTTGGATATGCAGAGGATGCAAAAGCTTACAAGCTGATGGAGATTGCAACCAAAAGATGCTTCATTGAAAGAAGTGTCAAGTTCGATGAAGATCCATTGCATGATCTAAATCCATTTGAAGAACAAGGTATAATTGATTTACCTACACCATTTTCTCCTAATGATGTCTTTTTAGATGATCCACTTTCAGATTCCAAAGAAGAAAACAAGATGAATCAGATCTAGATATTGAGTATGAAAATCAAGCATATATGGATCCATATCCAACACCTACTCCCAATCCAAAGCCTAAATGGGCTGAAAATGGAAAAACTACTTGAGGATGCTGGGAACATTGTTGGAGATCCATCTAACCATAGGAGAACAAGATCTCAATACCAAGATGCAAATCTTGCACTATGCCATACAGATTCACTTCTCCTTGAGAGGTGATACATGATGGTGGGATCTTATCCACAATCATATAGAGAGTACTTCCATGATTTGAGATGTCAGGTAGCCATGGATGAAGAATTTGAGTCACTATAGAAAAATGAGATATGGGATCTTGTCTCTCTTCCCCCACGATGAAATCTAGTTCAATGAAAATGGATATTCAAAACCAAGCTTGCATCTGATGGATCTACAACCAAGTACAAAGCTGAGTTGGTTGCAAAGGGGTACTTACAAGTTCAGGGTTTGGACTACAATGAGACATTCACTCCTATAGAAATAATGGATTCAGTGACACTGGTTTTGGCCATTGCAGCTTCGAATCTATGGGAGGTACATCACATGGATGTGAAGAGTTCCTTCCTACATGGTGACTTAGAAGAAGAGATCTATATGAAGCATCCTACGGGCTACACTAATTATCCATCCTTGGTATGCAGACTGAGGATATCATTGTATGGGATCAAGCAAGCCCCAAGGGCATGGTATTCAAATATGGATTCGTTGTTACTGTCACAGAATTTCGAGAGATGCAAATCTAACTGCAATGTCTACATGCAGCAAAAGGGAGGTTTCCTTATATTGATTGTTTTGTATGTGTATGACTTTCTCATCACCTGTGGCTCATCTACTAGGATGAATAACATCAAGTATTCTTTGAGCAAATCCTTCTCCATGACATATCTAGGGCTGTTGAAACATTTCATTAGTCTTGAAGTAACTCAAAATGCTTCAGGGATCATGATTTCACAGTCTAGGTATGCATCTGACTTGCTCAAAAAGTTCCACATGACTGATTGCAAAGCTGCAACCTTCCCTTTCCTATCTAGCATCAGATTGGAAGAAGGTGGTTCTACTCCCTTGGTTGATATCACTTTGTACAGACAACTTATTGATATCTTGTTGTACTTGACACATTCGATACCAAATCTATCTTATGTTGTTGGTGTTGTGGCTAAGTACATGTAGGATCCACATGAGCTGAATTGGAAGGAAACAAAGAGGATACTGTACCATGTGCAAGGTACTAGAGAGTTTGGTATCCATTATTTTGTTGGTGGTCAGTTAGATTTGGTTGGTTTAACTGACTCAGATTGAGCTGGAGACAACACTGATAGAAAATCCACTTCAGGATATGTGTTCATGTTGGGATCAGGACCAATCTGTTGGTCAAGCAAGAATCAAGAAACACTCGCACTTTCTTCAGCAGAAGCAGAGTACAGAGGGGATGTGAATGCACCTATTTAGGTAGTTTGGCTACATGGGAAGTTATCAATGTGCTCAATGTGCTCCCCAACGGAACCCTTTTGTTTCAGATTTATCAGTTGGCTAAAGAAGGTATTTCTCTTAGTGTCCTCATAATGTGCTATCAATTCCTCTATAAAAATTGTCCAAGTGACAAGTGGTTTAAGAGAGAAAATCCATCTATACCACACAAACTTATTAGGTCCTAAATATAAATATGCAATGTGTACCTTTTTGTGTTGATTGCACCTCGTGTAGATCAAACAACTACTCCATCTATAGTATCCATGTGACTAGATCCATGCCATCAAACTTCCTCATATTTATCTTTGGGATGTAGTTGGTTTTTGATCCCATGTTGGAGTCCCTAAAGTCATGATGTATGTTCCTTTTGTTTTCATCATGAATTTCATGGGAGGTCTTCTCACTTCTAGGAAGCCCTTATTGCAGCAACTTTGACAAAAATTATTTAAAAAATTCCATATCCCCCTTCAAACCCTTCAAATCATCTATGTCCTTTTTCAAATCATACATTTTCACTTCCATTTCATTCTTGGTTTGACCTAGGATTGATATTAGTGAATATTCTGTCACTATTTTCTCTTGTATTTAATCAGATATGTCCTTGCGCATTTCTTCACATTCATCATAAGTCCGTGTAGAATTGTCTGGAAGCTTATTTGTTGTATAGGTTCCCCTTTTAGGAGGAATTTAGAACAATATAGATAGGTATCACACCCTAGGGTTCACCACAATTAGATCCTTCTACTCAAGTTAGTCAAATTTAAAACGATGTACCTTTTTCAACCAACATTGGAAGATTGTTTTAGGGCCGATTTAAAAATTAGGTAATATTCAAATTTTGACTCATTTGGGTCTGAAAATTAAGCTTGTTATATCCTTGTGTGTCCTCTTTTTGATGCCGCATGTCTAACCTAATTCTAATGTGGCAATAGAAATTTATTTTTAATATCCCAACACTTCTTATTTTGTGTCCATTCATAATATCAAAATTATATGGACTGCCATGTGTCCAATATTTTGGATCCGAGTCTAAAACGTCTACCACAAATAATGTGGTATGTACCCTTTCTGATGTAACTGGTCTAACTCAATTTGGATCTCGCATGCCCCTGATATGACCTTTTTCCTTAGAACACCTGTTTTATTCTAGTTTTCGGACTAGTAAAAAACCCTAACTTCCGAGGCCAATATCTCTGAACCTGTGATGTCTCAGGACCTGAATTTTGGAAAAAAGATAGGCCTGTGTTTGAATTTTTTTTAATATCGCTTTCTGAATCCTTGTATAAAAATCATTATAGCGAAAATTCCAAGATGACTTGCTTTTAAGAATCCAATCCTGAGGAAAGAGCTCTAATACCAAATGTTATGCAACCAAGTCCCAAATATAGCATAAAAATAGAAGAAATAGACCAAAATAAAGTAACTCAATGCCTTAATAATGAAGAACTGATATGAATAGCAATCCTCTTCGAGGCAGGAAGATCCTTACACAATGTACATAAGACAAGACAAGATACAATGATGACTAAAATGAAAAGGTATCCTTCCTATATATAGGAGACAAAGGCGTACAATAAAAAATAATAGACCCACTAATATAACCAAGCCAACATAAATAATATGTAATTCACCATAATAAAGGGGGTAATGTGCCACTACAAAGGGGGTGATGTGCCAATATTTAGAGCTTAACAAATACCCCATTATATCTATCAATGTTGTTTGGTTTCACTAGATTATGTATGATTGCAGTTATGGTCATTACATGAGGATTTTGAATAATTGTCACAGGGAATTTCTAAACAAAGGGAAGGTGATTGGGGTGGACACCATTCTCCTAGTGGTTGTAGAGACATATCCTATGATCACCAATGATATCATATAGATTTATTTATGCTAGCATATAATCTAGTGTTGGTTGTGGAGGATGATTATCTTTCTGATCTAGCCGTCTCCAGGGGTTCTAGGGGGGATGATGACAACCTTTTGGATCCCCCTTGGTGGGGTTTTGGGGGAAGCACCCCGAAAGAGGGAATTACATTGCAAGTGTGTGGAGTGTGTATGAAAGAGATTGTGAAGAGAGTGAAGAGGAGGTTGCAGTGCATGTGAGGTTGCAGTGCATGTGATGTTGGAGGAGGAGGTTATAGCATATAGCATCGATGAGTATTATAACTCAAATCAACACTTCTCTTTTCGTGATGACAGTTCAAAAGATGACACTTAAGAGTCATTGATCAATCACAAAAATGAAACTTATGTGGAAGATCCCATGATTTGATCCCTAACGATGGCCCTAAGCTTATGAGGTGAATATCCCAACTCATTCCCTTCATGCTAAAAGTTTCGATCATAAAAGAGAAAATCCGCACTTCCTAAACTAGCATGCCGCGAATCATTCACGTGTTTCCCTTGACAAAGGTGTGAACCATAATTTTGTTCATTCCCTCTTAATTTACTTTTCCAAACAAAACCAATGGGACTCCTACCTTCATGTCATGAGATGAGATGCACAAGTGGCCACTTAAACATTTGCTTGAAAGAGATCGACAAAGGAAATTATATGATGTTGCATACCGCATAGATTGTCAATATAAGAAAGTATATAGTTCAATAGTTCAATCACATACCAAAAATGAGGTAAGAAGTTTGAATTCATGGAAAGATATTTATATGCATTATTATATTTCCAATCTAGGTTCTCTTTTTAAAATAAGTTTTTATGTTATCAGTAAGTTCAATTAGTGTGTGATTTGAGCAATTATGGATGGGACCATGTTAAGGAGGCAACTTCCATATTTTATTCACACAAAAACAAATTGTGGGAAGAGTTATTGGATAAAGTTAAGGATAATTTAGTTAGAGAAAAATTGGGTGTTATTGCAAGCTATGTTTGGGGAGGAGGCAACAAAGAGTCATATCCAAGAGGCAACCATTTTGCCACTGCAAGCTACACCAACAAGTCTCAACGATAAGGTCATAAGGGATACATTATGGTATTTTATTCATTCAAATTGCAATTTCAATTTCATGACATTACAAATTCAACAATAAAAATATTGAACAAAAATTGTGATTTTAGTAACTACAAATTCACATTTTCAACAAGTACATGATTGAGTAGAAATTCACAATTTTTAACGAAAAAGTGCAATTAGAAATGACAATTTCAACAATTGGATAATTCTAGAAATTGCAATTTTTTATGAGAAGATGCAATTTTAGCTTCTAGAAATTGCAATTTCAACAATAAAAAATTTATAGCCTCCATTATATTGCAATCAATTAATTGTTGAAATCGCTGAATTTGCAATCTCCAGATGCTAAAATTGCAATTTCTCATAAAGAAATGCACTTTTTATAATTTTCCAATATTTGAAATTGCAATCAATCAAATGTTGAAATGACATTTTTCATTTAAAAAATGTGAATTTCTTTTCAATCATATACTTCTTGAAGTTACAAATTTGTAGTTGTTGAAATTGCTATTTCTCTTAAATCTTTTTGTTTTTGATTTCTCTAAAAATTCAATGATTTTGCCTATCCGATATGTTTTTGACCAGAATTCAGTGATTTTTTTTAATAAATCTGAATGTCGTGTTGTTTAAATCGTGCTTTTGAATGCATAAATGGATTCATCACCCTCAAACACTCTAGGGCACACATATTATGCAAGTTTAAACATTTTTCTTTGAGATTTTGAAATTTCTTCAAAAAATTTACTGGATTTTTGTCGAAATCATGCCATAAAATGCCGTCGAGAAAGGGCGAAGTTGTCAAACGTTAATCTATGTGATTTGTGAAAGTGTAATTGCAAAGATTGCAATTTCCTAAAGTTGAAATTGCAATTTGAATAAAAAAATTCTTAGAAATGTAATATATACAAATATCAAAATTGCAATGAATTAATTGTTGAAATTGTAATTTCTGGATGCTAAAATTGCATAGAAGGTAATTTTTCAATTGTTGAAAGTGCAATTCTTGATCGCCGAAATTGCAATCAATCAATTATTGAAATCGGAATGTTTAAAAAGGTGAGATTCTCCTTAATCCTTTTAATGTTGAATTTGTACATTTTTAATTGCCAAAATTGCAGAAGTTGAAATTGCAAATTGAATAAAAAAGATTTCAAAATTGAAATAAAGAATTATCGAATATGGAGTAAATTAATTGTTGAAATTGCATTTTCTTATTGTTGAAATTGTAATCAATCACATATTGAAATTGTTGGTATGTAGTGATGCAACATATATATTTTGATATGTAGCGATGCAACATATAATGTTGTGTTTATATTGTTGAAGTAATAAAAATAAACAAATTGCATCTATAATTTGCAATTAAGGTATATGTAACAAGAAGAAAATAGGGAATATTTTTTTTCAAAACTTATATTGGCAATTTCAATTATTGAAAATTCACAATTAACAATCGAATATTACAATTTCAGCATCTACGATATAGAAATTCAAATTCGACAATTATAGAAATTTCACAATTAACAATATAAAATGTTGAGAAGTGATTGCAATTTTAACAATTAAAAATTGAACTTTGAAAATTTGAAGAATTATAAAGATTACACATTTTTTATAGTAGAAATTGCATTTTTTGTGTCCCGAAATTGCAATCTCAACATTTAATTAATTGCAATTTGGATACTTTCATTTTGAAATTAAACAATTTTTTTAATTCAAATTGTAATTCCAACTTAGGGAAATTGCAATTTAGGAATTTGAAAATACACAATTTCAACAATCAAAATATTGAGGAAAAATTGTAATTTCAATCATTTTAACAATTGATTAATCAGAATTTTAATGATCACATGTTGCAATTTTAGGAATTAGAAACTAGAAGTTTTAGAAATAAAAAATTGCAATTCCACATTAGCACTATCAACAATAGAATGATTGATACCACAATTTGAAATTACAAAAATAGTTGATCAGAAATTGCAATTTCAACACTTAATTGCTTACTAGTTTAGTAGTTAGATGTTGAAGGGGCTTGAAGGATTTTCTAAGGGAGGAATTGGGATTCTAAGAACCATGGGTATTTCATACATATCTATAATGATTATATTCACATATTTGAACTTGGACATGATCCCCTCGCATCTATTTCTCGAGGGCTCTTGTAGATAAGTCAATTTGAGGCAATGATAAGGTCTCCAATCCATCCTCGGGGTTATGGTTGAGCATGGTATGTTTTTTTGTTTTCTCTAATCCCAAATATGTCAAGGAAGGAGGATCCAACAAAGAGACATATTTTGAAACATGTACCTCTTCCCTTCTAACAAAATTCCATAGAGCATCCCTTTGCATTTGTTTTGTAATCACTTTAATTAAACATCTAAAGTACCCGATCGCAAGCTTGTAGGGATGCCAAATAAACCCAACCATGATCCATTCTCCAATTAGATGTCTAAATTATGAGATCACAAATTTTTAGGTGTGTTTCATAATTTGAATAGCAATATGATTTAGAAGGCTCTATGTTATAAATTTCAATAAACAAAAGTTCAGAGATAAGATAATTATATTGAAGGGAGGCTATGCTAGTAAATATTGTACCTTGATATGGAACTCTCAATTTTTATTAAGAAAATAGTTGATCTAGATCATGGTATTCTAATAATTACTTGAGTATGTAATTTTACCAAGAACATATCTCAGGATAAGCAGGCCCCCTATCCTAGTATATTACTGCATTATTTCTTAGCTTTCTTTTTACATTTTAGTTATTTTTGTTACATGTTAAATTTTGAAGTTTATTTATAATATTACATGATAAAGTATTAAGTTATTAAACTATATTTGAATCAATAATAATAGAGTATTTTTCTAGGACATCTTAATTTCATGATTATAAGTATGCATGTAATATGTAGTATTATTGCTTTAAGGTTTGATTGATTCCTCTCTTTGTTTGAACAAGATTTATTATATTTCAAGATAGTTTTAAGTGTTTGAAATAGATTTACTACGATCATCTATAAACCATAAAGGACCCAATTCCGCATATAATGTGCATGACACTTCACAAGTACACAGTAACTCGGGGTTGATGATTAAATGAAACATAATTTATATCCATGCATGTAAATTGCTTGGCAAGAAGTATGGGTCAAGAATTATGTTGTTGAAGAAGGCGCAATTCATCATTTAACAACCTATTATAAGTTTTGAAATCATTATTTTTATGCATAACTTTTAAACAAGTGGTCACATCACTCAATGGGCATTTATTTATTTGAATAGTTATTATTTACACAGTGTTTATTAAAGTGTGCATAAGAATGAACAAGTTTTCGATATTCATCATCATGATCCAAGTTACCTTTAAATAAACTCACAAATGTAGTACACATGCACACGATATGGATTGAAGGAACCAATGAATACTTGCTCGGCTTCGTTGATACCCTCATTCAATCACATGGTTAGTTTGGATTGAAGGAACTATTGGATACCTACTAAGGATCATAAAATGATTCTTTAGACAATCTAACAATTAAGGATCATAAAATGTTGCAACAAATTTTTTTGCTATGCTTAATTCAAACTTCTAGTATTCTTATTTTGCATTTTTTTTATCTTATTGAAAGATAACTTGGAATGTTACTCTTATTATTTGTTTGGTGTCTCATATTAGAGAACTTATATATATATATGTTAGCTAATAATAGCAGTGATTTATTTGAAATTAAAAATGCTCAGTGTAGAGAAAGGCCACTTGAGTGGCCATGCCCATTTGAAGGTCTAGTCAATCATAGAGACCATGTTGCAGAAGGAGTTTATTATTATTTTTAAACAATTCCATCTACCTATGTAATATTCCTAATTTGAAAGTTTACCCAATTTGGCAAATTTTTGAACCTCGGACTAGTGAAACCCCAAACTGTCCCAAATGATCCCAAATGGTTTTGAATTTTGTATGGAGGGACTTAGGAGGATATAGGAAACTCTAATACAACCTTTAGACACCCAAACATCTATTATATACATTCATGGTCTGCAATTTTCAAGGAGGGAAGGATTGGAACAAAACTAGTCAATGCATTGATGGAAAACCCCACTAGCTTAGCTACTAATCGGCCTCCCAAACACTGTACGGACTTACCAAATTTTTAATATGAGACTTGTATATGTTATAAGACATTAAGGATAACATTTTTGCAGCATTATATCAGATTTTAGGGATGGATAGATCTTCCAAAAGACAACAGCTTGTAGAGTATATAATTTATGAAAAAATGGTAGACTAGGGGCAATGAATTTGTTAAACATATTTTAAGAAGACTTAAAGGGTCTGCATACAACATTTTGGTCCTTCATTTAGCTCCATATGCATCTTCAAACATAGACAAAAATTCAGAAAATATATGATATCAAACAGGTACAATATCATCCCAAAATCACCATGAGAATACAATGAGGGAAATAGCTCGAATCTCAATATTACTTGGAATTATTACATGAAAGGCTTGGTGTTTCGAGTTGTGGCTCTCATGATTAGTTTATTATAAATTTATTCAATAGATAACATGTTCATATAGTTGAAATATCAGTCCTCCATAAACTATATGCAATAAGGAGTGCGCTATCACACTTGTACATGAACATTGAGAAAGTGTTGAGAGAAAGATAGTAGAGAAAGAAGAGAGAACATGAATAGAACTCAAAGGGGATCGAACCTGCATCAAAATGTATCCATGAAGCTCTTTTGAGAGGTATCAATGGCCTCTTCTTCAACCAACTTGGATAGGAATCTTGCACCCACAAAATTGGTTCAATGGCAGGGAGGATGAACATCTACCTTGTAAGGACAAGCTAAAGCTCTCCCAAATTGCAAATATGCAAATAAAAAATGACCAAAAGCTGCTCCATTTAGACTTGTCCTCCTTTTAATAACTTTAGTTGACTCATTTCCCTCCTTATAACTCAAATTATCTCCTAATTACTCATGAATTTCGAATTAGTGGGGGTTATGACCCTTCATTGGCCCCACATGACACTTGGCTCATCTTTTGTCTGCAACTCCTCCATGAATTCGAATTGGGGAATATTTTGGATGCTTTAGATATGTGTAACTCCTCTCATGTGCCCTCTTGGTGTATTTTTAGCTCTTACATTGTCATAGATGTCATAGAATATGTCATAAGTGTCATAGAATCTGTCATAAGTGTCATAGAATTTGTCATAAGTGTCATAAGGATGAAAACGTGAAGGTGGGTAACACTTTCGTGAGAAACTAGTGCAAAATCGTCTCAGCGGACGTTATTCGGCCGAATAATAAATATTATTCGGTCGAATAATTTATATTCTTCGGCCGAATAATGTAGAGGTTATTCGGCCGAATAACCACAAACAGTTCTCTGTTTAGTTTAACGGGGATCCTTGAAATGTGTGCAAACAGCTGCCGGACGGAAAAAAAAATTCGGGCAATAGTTTATTCGGCCGAACAATTATTCGGCCGAACAATTGTTCGGATGAACAATGTTTCAGCCGAACAATTATTCGGCCGACTAATTGTTCGGCTGAACTATTTTTCTGCATAAAAACCCAACATCGGCTGCCATTTGGCATTCCCTGCTGGAAATATTTGGACCCCGCAAGCGGGCCCACAGTTGATTTGTCGCCACCCTGTGTCTATGCTGTTGTTCCAAGATCCGTTTTGCTCCACGATCCGCTGCTGTTACTTTCTGTTGCTCGTCGACTGTTGCTCCATGACCTGCTGCTGATACTTCCTGTTGCTCCTCCGGTTTCACTGTGTGCTTGTCCGATGTTGTAACTTCCTATGGCAGCTGTTGAAGCTGTGTTAGTCGACGAGGGTTCCAGGCAAATCTGGTAGTTCGAAATTTCTTTTGGTTGCTGATCGGTGTTACGACGTGGAGTTAACCGCTTGAGGGTAAGTAATATTTATCAGTTGTTTTTGGTTTTCAAATTTTAAGGTTGATGTATATACAGTCCTCCGTGTTGTAATGCTCAGCTGAAATGTGTTTGGTTGGCAGGTTTGTTCGGTTGTATTGCTGCGTCGTCGGTGTTGCGGTTTTGTGTGCAGGGTTGATAGCTCGTCATTGGGAGGTACGTTTTTCCGTCAGTTGTGACATTTTGATTCTGTTGTCGTATGTTATAGGTTTTAGTTGCTAACATTATTTGTTGCTTTGTGAAGGACCTAGTTGGTGTTTTGAGAGTTGGTGGACTGAAGCGTCGCGGCATCGTGGATCGACGATCTCTTCACTGCTTGTTTGGATACAGGTATGTATCGTTCCGCAAACTCCTGCTTTGATAAAAAAATGTAGTAATTTGAATGAAATTAAAAAAAATATTTGCCAAGGATTAAGATTTGAATGTTTATTTTTTATATTTTTTTTTATGCTCTTGATCTGAGTTCTGGAACTCTGCTCTTGAGCAGAGGTCTGGACCTCTGCTCAAGAGCAAAGGTCTGGAACTCTGCTCAAGAGTTGTTGGCAATAGGAGAAAATTAAAAAAAATATCTGTTATCGGGGTTAAAATTAGAAGGTTTAAATTTTTTATATTTAATTTTAACTTATGGGATGTCAGTTTTTATGCCCTTGAACAGAGTTCATGAACTCTATTCATGAACACTGTTCATGAACAGAACATGTTCATGAACAGAGTTCATGAACTATGTTCATGAACAGAACTCTGTTCTTGAACACTGTTCAGGAACTCTGTTCATGAACAGAACTCTGTTCATGAACAGAACTCTGTTCATGAACACTGTTCAGGAACTCTATTCATGAACATAGTTCATGAACACTGTTCATGAACTCTGTTCATGAACAGAACATGTTCGTGAACAGAGTTCATGTAGAAAGTCACTTAAAAATTCGCTGTTGTAAGTTCTTAGGTATTTTTTTTTTACAAATATTAAGGAATGTTTGTTTATTGAGATATAGAATGAAAACATAAGTGATCATTGAAAAATTTGGAAGGTTACTATACTATTACAATTAACTGATTATGAGATGATTATTAATGTTATGTTTATGGTGCAATAGTGTTCTTAGAGTTAGGAGAGGAACTTACAAAAGAAAATAAGTTATACTATTTTAGGCAGCTCTACATTTCGTATGCAGATCTTTAAGAGATATGTTTTTAAGTTTGTAGAATTAACATGTACAACTTCAATGTGTGTAAATTGTTTTATCATAAATATAAACTAGAAATCTTTTAATAAGGGTATATATATGTTATACTATTTTAGGCAGCTCTACATTTCGTATGCAGAGCTTTAAGAGATATGTTTTTAAGTTTGTAGAATTAACATGTACAACTTCAATGCGTGTAAATTGTTTTATCAATAAATATACACTAGAAATCTTTTAATAAGGGTATATATATATATTTAGTGAGATGTTTGTTCATTGAGATATATAATTCAACCATATTTGTTGGATTAAAAGTTTTTAAGGTTACTATACTACTTCAATTAACCGTGTTATAACTTATATTTGATAATGAAATGATTATTAAGTATATCTTTACGTTGCAATAGTAGTGATGGTAATGAATTTTAGTTAATTAATTAGAGTTAGGAGAGGGACTTACATTTTGTTGTAGTTTTTTATCAAACATGGCTTTATGCTTGTAGAATAGTCATGTACAATTTCAATATGTTAACGTTTGTGTAAATTTAGAAATTATATCAAATGGAAAGAGAGTTTTCGAAGGGAAAGCGTAGGAGGTCATCACATTCATCAGGAATTGGTGTTCCAATTGGTAGTCAAAGGTTGTCGAATTCACCGCGGGGTTTGAGTTTATTGTATGGGTCCCAGTCATCTGATCACCAACGAGTTCAAAGGGGTACAAATGATTCTCCTTCGTCTTCTGTGGGAGAGCGTCGATCTCAACCTTGTGTTGGTATGAACATTAATGTTTAATAACGTATAATTTGTATTTTTTTGTGTTTTGAATTTATGGACAAGGTTAATTCTTGACTACGGCTATATTTGAAGCAGAGCGAGGTTTAGAAGATGTGCGTAATTCGACAGAGCGAGAGGAAGATCAAGATAGGATTGTAGATGATGGAATAGGTGTGGGTGGAGAGCAGGGTCCTGAAGATCCTCCTAGAGCTAGGACGACATATGTTCCACTAGCTGAGGGGTGTACACCCATATCAACTTATCCATCTGATTTACCTGATGAGATTCCATGGGAAGGTGTTGTGCAACAAACTATTCTTGAAAGTTGTAGATCCCACTATGACAGGTTGAACAATGATCTTTGTTCTTTGGATCTCCCTCCAGAGAGCCGACAAAGTCTAGAGATTGTTTTGGGGTCTTTGCAAAAATTCATTGATGCATACGAGGAACTTGGACCAACTACAAATGGTTTTGTTCATTTGATGCGGATGCGAAGGGACCAAGTTATGGGTCCAAACAAGTGGGAGGTTGTGAAGAAGAGAGTCACCAGAGAACAAGCCAATTCAATGTTCAATTTCAAAGAAGGCCTTAAGCGAAAAATGTTGAAAGTGCAATATTTCAAGCATCCTCAAATTGCACATTTAATATATGATCGGTTTCTTGCAGCTTATGGTCGATTGCCTTGGAACGATGAGGTTCCTAATTATTTTGCTAGATTTTTTTATGCGAAGTTTTTTTTAGGTATGAAGCCTAACTATACTGATGTTCCTTCTGACTTTTATGGAGTTGGAAAGGGTCGAATATATAATCGAAAAGGTGCTCTCAGAGACCCTACGACTACACAACCTCCACCTGAGATACCTCGTCCACCGAGGGTTGTGGCTTTAAGATCAGAGATGGAGACCACATCCCAACTAGGGACAGTTTGAAGGGAATCGGTAGGTGATGGTTTAGCATCATCTCTTGTTGGAGTAGAAGTTGGTTTGGGGCGAGAGAGGGCTCGTGCTATTGTTCGTCAAAGTTTTGTTTACAAGATGAATGACAAGGTAGATGCATTGAGCATCGATGATCTCAGGGCTTATGCTAAGTCTTGTCGAGATATATCTTCAGATGTGTTATCCAATGACACATCGAGCATGGGAGAGGTTTGTTGATTATGCTATGACAATTTATTTGATTTTTTATTATTCATTTTCAATTGAATTTTTTGCTACATAGTAATAAATATATTAAGCAAATGTATTTTGTTTGTAGTTTTCGAGAATGTTAAATGCACATAATTTTTGAGTCTCCAATAGTCAAAACCAAGAGCATCCTAGTCAAAATGAAGAGCGCTTTGGAGAGGTATTTTAATTATAATATTTATGATTGAACTTGATATTTTTTTTGTTTGTTTGAATTTTAATAAATATCAATGTATCTTATTGTTAATTTGACTTATCTATGCAGGTTTCTTTAGATTCCAACTTTTTAGATGATGTACCATCTCTTGTGAGCTAATGATTTTAATTTTTTTGTTTTGGTTTTAAGTTAATTGCTTAATTTATTATTTGTATCTACTATGTTTTATTCATTAACAAAATTTAAATTTTAGGGAAGAGACCATTTGGAAATTGGGGGTGAAGATGTGGGGTCTCTAATGAATGCGGATATTGGCACCGAGCTAATTTTGTTGAACTAGAAATGATCTCTGATATAAGTTTAATGTTTTATATTTTTTGGATTTATTTGAAAATTGTTTTTGTACATGTTGCAGCTTGGCTCTTTGAGATCCTTTGGAGCCAAAGGGAAGGCTCTAGTGGAAAAAAGTGGTGGACATGCATTCAAAGAATTTGATGTACGATTTTTTTAATAATTGAATTGTTTTTTAGATGAGTTTAATATCTTAATATCTTGAATTTAGTTTAAAATTGTTTAAATAATTTATGATCTAAATTTATAATTTGTTTTTTTGTGTATTGTAGGTTGAGTTGAGTCCCAGGGAAGGTCCTAGTGGAAAATAATGGAAAGATATTGGTCTAGATGGATAGTGGTTCAGACTTTATTGTCTTTGTTGATATATATATATTGTAGTTGTTTTGAACATGGAGGGTATTTATTTTTTGATAATATATATATGTATATTGAATTCACATGTTCATTAACTTTTTTTTGGATTATATACATGAGTACATGTTAATTATTTCTCATTTGGTAAAATGTTTAGAATATGTTTTGCATGAATGTTTAAAATGTTTTGATAATGTTTATAATATGTTTCGCATGAATGTTTAAAATGTCTTGATAGGTGCAACCCAAGGTTAGGAAATGTTGAATGATGAGAATGAATGTTATGAAGTTAAGAAATGTTGAATGATGAGAATGAATGTTATGGAAGAATGAATGTTGGGAAAGAATGAATGGGAGGTGTTAGGAATGTTTAAAATGTTAATCTAAGTTAGGAAATGTTCAATGTTGAGAATGAATGTTATGGTAAGAATCAATGTTGGGAAAAAATGAATGGGAGGTGTTAGAGAAAAATGAATGTTGGGAAAGAATGAATGGGAGGTGTTATGGAAGAAGGAATGTTTTCAATTTGTTATGTTGAGAATAAATGTTATTATAATATGTTTTGCATGAATGTTTAAAATGTCTTGATAGGTGCAACCCAAGGTTAGGAAATGTTGAATGATGAGAATGAATGTTATGAAGTTAGGAAATGTTGAATGATGAGAATGAATGTTATGGAAGAATGAATGTTGGGAAAGAATGAATGGGAGGTGTTGGGAATGTTTAAAATGTTAATCTAAGTTAGGAAATGTTCAATGTTGAGAATGAATGTTATGGTAAGAATCAATGTTGGGAAAAAATGAATGGGAGGTGTTAGAGAAAAAGGAATGTTGGGAAAGAATGAATGGGAGGTGTTATGGAAGAAGGAATGTTTTCAATTTGTTATGTTGAGAATAAATGTTATTAAAATGTTGTTATGATGAAACATTGAGACATTTGATAGGTGCAATTTAAAGTTTGGAAATGTTGAATTTGTAAAAACATTTCATTCTGTTATGTTAAGAAATGTTATGAAAAGAATGAATGTTGAGAAAGTATTGAACCATAAGAATGAAGGTTTAATTCATATGTAAATTTGATTCATATGTAAATTTTAAATTTTAATTAATGTTGTGTATATGTTTATTGTTTGATATGCATATGTAAATTTCAAAATTTAACTAATGTTTTTTATATGTTCATTGTTCAGGTACTTTGTAGTTCGTGAATTTCTAAATGTTGAAATCATGGCAAATGAGGATAATGATTTTTTGTTTTTTAATCACAAGTGAGGATTTCCGGATTGTGAAGCTTATGCTAAGTTAGAGCAATGAATTTTAGACAACAATTCGATGAATTTTTATCGATTTGTTGTAAATAATCATTGCTCTAATTTAGCATAAACTTCACAATCCAGGAATTCTTGTTTGTGATTAAAAATCAAATGATTGTTATCTTCATTTGCCATGATTTCAGTTATGTGAATTTACATGTGAGAGATATATTATTTTTGTGCAACAATCATATATTTAAAAATTATATAGATAAACAACTTGTTTTAAAAAATTCATTCAGATCATATTTATGGTGAAGTATATTAAAGAAACATGTTCGATGGATTAAAAGAATAAAAAATTTAATAGGTTTTTTTGTGATTTTTCGTTGGCATCAATCAATCAAAAGTAAAAATTCGGGGCGGAGTGGGGATAGCCACATCCGTTATCTCATCCCTTAGTGGTCTAATAGACATATGGGGACCCGAATAAAGTACTTTTGAATCCTCAAATTATATTTGAATTCATTTTTAAGCATGTTAAAGTACAACCATGTAAGTTCTTATATTCAAAAAAATATTCATAAAAACTCAATGAAAAAATATACTGTGCACAACAATTTTGATACATGGACAAAAAATATATTGCACACAACAATTGACATGAACAAAAATATATTTGATCAATTTATTTTTGATATGTAGTTAAAAACATCGCAATGGAATGCCATCTTCAACTATACGTTCATGGTCATATATGGATAGTTTCCATTTTTTGGTTTTTAACTGTTTTTTGATGGAACTTGTACCAACTTTATTCGAGATGCACATACTAAATGACTATACTGACAACATATAACATCGGGCTCATAATCTTGGAAGTAGACATAATTTTTAGTCATATGCGTCTGCTGAAAAAAGTAGCCTTTTAAAATGATGGATCCTCTTTCATATATAAATCCGTTGTCGTTGTAGTCCTCCAATAACTTCATTTTTCCTTCAGTGCATCGCATCAAATAATATTTGACATTTTCTTCATTGTCTACAGGTGCAATCACAGCGAAAACATCTCCTGCGCAAGTTATAATTGGTGTTGACTATAGTTATGGCGATGGACTAGAATGAACAATTAACTTGAAAGTCAAGAACAAGTTTATTACCTTCTCTGACGAGATCTGAAATTTTATCGCCATCAGACGATATTGCTATTTCTTCTGATTCTAATTCTTCTACACTTGCTAGTGGCATTTTTCCTTTTGGATTAGTCTCTGTGTGTCTCCAAGCTTTTACGTAGTTGTTTGTTATGTTTTCACAAACTTCTGTAGACTCAACATTTTCAATGCAAATATGACAAAAGCATGATTGCTTTCTACTGTCAAATGCAAACACGTTGTGAAATGATTTTGTTTGAATAGAGTGAAGATCTCTAGTCCCATGTATGGTGCTAGCGTCATATGGTATTGATCTATTTATATCTTGGATCCCAACAAGCCAAAAAAACCTACACAGTAAATGATGAATCATTTTCAAGGAACAACTTTTAATGTTAGTGTACATGTACTTAAATGTTAGTACATACATTTTTTTAAATTTCAAGAAATAATATAAATTAAAAAAATAGTGGACATACCTACGCACATCTTTTGATTGTTGATTATAATCATGGCTTAGATTTAATTGACACCATTGGACAACCTCTGCAGCTGAATGAAACCGTGCAGAAGAATAGTTCATTTGCCATCTTCGAAGTGCTCTTTTCACGCATGCTCCTGCACCATCATGCTCACCTTTTCCATGCCCAATTTCAAAGAAATTCCAGCGATGTTTAATGTTCAGCGCTTTGTGAAGTCGACATAACCAAAAAAATGATCGTGAAGATTTAAATTGACCCGCACATCCATCAGACCATATCCAATGCTCATTGAATTTGACTTCGCATTTTTTCAGTGAGTCATAGAAAATATTTTCTTTACAATGTTGAACAAAATGTGTATCGTGTGTACGATCATCGCTGATATAGAAGTGATATTCTTTAATCACATCTCGATTGTCACATGTTCTTTCAATGCCATCAACATCATGTTGAGATTGTCTATATACAACATGGACAAATATCGAAACTTGGTCAGAGTGATATTATTCACTCTATATCTCTTTTTGTGCAGCAAATGTATAGTTTTTAGCAAAATCAACCACCGACAAAATTGTTCCGGGTGGAAAAATTTCACGAGACTGTTTGAATTGAAGATCTTGCCATCGTGCTCTATGTGAATGCTGGGTGTATTTATAAATTTTGCTTTCAATTTTTTTGAGAAAATCTGTGACGCATATCTTGTCTTCTAGCAAATCAATTCTTTTGGAATGTGAATCACTAGAACTTGTACTATAGTTGATGTATTCGTATCTCCTCCAATCAACATTTACATTTGACAACGATTGATCATTATCGATAGGATATTTATTGTGGAATAACACCAAATTTCCACAATGATGACAATGTTTTCCATTGACACATTTCTTTGAATAAAATACTTCATCGTGATTTCTCTCACATAAAATTTGAGATATGAATTCACGTATCGTCGGTGGAGGTGGTGAATTTGTCCAAAACATTTTACCAAATTCAAGAAACGTGTCATAATATAACTGAAATAGCACATGATAACGGCAACAACATGTATCACGTATAGTTATAGGTCGAACATACCATGGTTTTTGTTGCACAAATGTAGTGATTGATATATTAATTCCACGATGATCTTCCTTGAATTTATTGAACAATTGTACTTGTGTCATGTCCATTATATGTTTTGGTTGTCTTTCATATACATTTCGTGATATTCTTTTGCGTATCACATCTCTTGAATTTGGTGAAACTCGAGCATGTTCCAACCAATATTCTCGTACAATATCTTTAACACCTGCTCCTAATCTATCTTTGTAAGGTTGTCTACAAATAATTTTCCAACAAGCAAGTTCATTATTTTCACCTATTTGCATTCTGAATTTGCTATGTTTGTATAATGTCTTTCTTGATGTTCCAACTGCTTTTGCTAGTTCTGTTGTCAAACGCTTTTGTTTAGTACTAGCTGAAAGAATTGCTGTATGAATTGCTTTACGTGCAGCATTGATATCTTTCTTCCTGGATTTTCCAAAAAAATTTATTGCATCGCCTATATTTTCCATCACATTTTGTTTCAATTTAGACTCTTTTGTCGTTTTGTGAATACCCAATAATGATGTAGCACCTTCTAACTTCTTGGACACTAATAAACATCTCAAAATTTGTGCTTGTCCTGCTATTGAGTAATCCTTGAGAACTTCATCATAAATTTTTGTAGCACGATATCGTGCAACATGTATTGGTAGTTTTTCTCCATATTTGTCGCAATCAATGTCTTCTAACATTTCATCATCAATAGTAAAAGTACCTATACATCAAGTTAAATTTAATTTAATATATATCAAAAAATAAAATTCATTATAAAAAAATGAATTTGAAAAATATATGATATATACATACCAGGTCCAATTTCTGGATCTTGAACTTGATCTTCAATATTGACTTTATCGACATTAGCATGTAAATCACTATTTACATCTTCTAGAATGTTCTTTTCAACTTCAATTTGTTCTTTTTGTACTCTATTTTCAATTTCCATCTCTTCAACATTATCATGTAAATCTGTATTTATATCTTCAATAGTTCTCTCTTCCGTTTCGGCAACCCTTTGTTTTTTGGCAATATATCTGAGTTTTTGTTTCTCTCTATTATCATCATCATCACGTTTACGATCAGTTTTTCTTTGACGTTTTCTCTTATTTCCCATGGTTGTTTAATCTATAGATGATAAATTAAAGAATCATGTTACTTTATAGTAAAAATAAATAAATTAAGATTTAAAAACATTTACGGAATTTATAAAAACATGAACTGAAATTTACTTTACCTTATAAAAATTTTGTAAGAGTCTTTTGAAGAAGATTTATTTGGAATTAACTTTCTTTTGAAAAAACTCTCTGAACAAAAATCTTCTTTGAAAAAAACCTTCTTGGAAAGAAATAAGAAACTCCTCGATAATAAATTACCTACCCATTGAAAAATAATAAAAACACCTTGTAAATAAATCTTTGTTGTAAAAATCATTGCAAAAAAACCTCTTTGAAAAAATATCTACGAAAAAAGCCACTAGAAAAAAGTACTTTGAATAAAAACTTATTTGTAAACATATCTGGGAAAAAACCATTGTAAAGAAATAACTCTTTGAAAAAATCCATTTCAAAGAAATAAGAAGTACAAAACTACCTTGCAAAAAATCCTTTGCAAAATACCTTAGCAACATAACTATTTGAAAAAACTTTTTTCAAATAAATAAGAAGTGCAAAACTACTTTGGAAAAAATCCATTTGCAAAATACCTTAGCAAAACAATTATTTAAAAAAACTTCTTTCAATTAAATAAGAAGTGCAAAACTACTTTGGAAAAAAACCATTTGTAAATTATCTTACCAAAACAATTCTTTGAAAAAATCCATTTCAAATAAATAAGAAAAAAAAATACATTTTTTTTGCAAAAATACTTTCGTATACACACTTTTTAAATACAATCCTTGCAAAGAACCTCTTTGCAAACATGTCTAAGAAAAGAAATATTTTGAAAAACTCCTTGCAAATATGCCTTAAAAAAAAACACTTTCAATGTGTCTTTTGGAAAAAAGAAGAAGAAACATACTTTGTAAAAACCTCTTTTTGCAAAAAATGTCTTCTTTGCAAATATGCAATAAGAAAAGAAATATTTTGGAAAAAATCCTTGCAAATATGCTTTAGAAAAAAATCACCTTCAATGTGCATTTTGGAAAAAAGAAGAAGAAACATACTTTGTAAAAATCTCCTTTTGTAAAAAATGTCTTCTTTGCAAATATGCAATAAGAAAATAAATATTTTGGAAAAACTCCTTGCAACTATGCCTTAGAAAAAAAACTCCTTCAATTTGCCTTTTGTAAAAAAGAAGAAGAAACATACCTTGTAAAAACCTCATTTTGCAAAAAATATCTTCTCCTTTCAAAATTAGTTTGACAAAAAAATGCGAAGTTAAAACATGCGAAAATAATGAATTAATTTTAGGTTTATTTATATGAGTATAAAAAACATTTTTTTTTTCTTTTTCCGGCTGACGTGATTTTTTTCCGTTTCATTATTCGGCCGAATAACCTTCACCATAATTTACGGCGCCGTTACGGAAAAAAGTTATTCGGCCGAATAATTATTCGGCTGAACAATTATTCGGCCGAACAATTATTCGGCCGAATAATCTCTGAAACATGAAAGATTCAGATCTCTGCAGAATTTTCAGGTTTCTCCATTTTCGGAAGGGAACAACTACCTCTTACACAACAAAATGAATGTAGGATTTCATACCAGTAGATTCATCATTGAATCTACTTTACGAGGATATAAGTTTTGGTGTATATAGATAAGAACTGATATTTTTTAAGTTTTATTTTCGTAACATGTGTCGAGTTGTGATTCAACTCTTTAAAAAAACGGCGAAAAGAAAAATCCATAACTTTAAAAATACAATACCAAAAAAATCGAAAAAAATGTGGGACTCTTCATTGGCATGTCTACTTCAAAAGGGTATTCGTAGATTTTTTGCTTTTATAGCGGATTGAGAGAAAAGTGGTGCAACAAAAAAGTTGTTGAAAATTGACTAAGTTTTCCCATTGATTGACTTTAAAAAAATATAATAATTAGTATATAGATCCATTGGATGCAAACTTATAGTCAGGCACTAGTACATTGTGTGTAGATTGTCGTAACATTTTCTGTTTTTTCAAAACACAAGTCTAACAACGATTTTAGTGGTGCAACAAATCATAACTCTTTTGTAGTCTTTTCATTTTATAAGAACACACTGTCAGACATTTGCGAAATCGACATATCAAATCTTAATAAAAAAAATTGAAAAAATTATGAGTAGAAAGCTAACATAATTCTACAAAAGTTTTCTTTTTACGGCAAAGTGAAATTTTAAACAAAAATATCACTTTTGTTCGCCCGAAGTTGAAAAACATGAAAAAACCAGAATTATTTTCTCACTAGACCCCCCAAAATAGACACCCATCTTCATTTTTTCACCCATAATGCTTGTCATAGTTGTCATAGAATCTGTCATTGCCTATTTTTATCCATATGACTCTTCTTCTTCCTTCATGAATGTTACCTCTTCCCTCCAACTCGAATTTGGGTATGGATCCATGTTTAAAGGAGGAATATTCTCTCATGCGGACCCCACATGTCCACTTATGCGTCCCCAAGTCCAACTAGGACTAATGCCACTTCATTTTGGAGTATTTAACATTTATTCCATAATTTATTGGCCTATTTTTCCACCATCAATTTAGAATATTGAATTTTCATGAGAAACTATAGACCTTGGGGTTAAATGTCAATATTTTAATTCTTCCACATAACCCTTAGGAATTGGGTAGGCCAACTTAATTATTTATTTGAAAATCATTTAATTAGGGACATGAAAACACATGACAACCTACCAATCAGTGTTTCTTCCATTCAACCATTCTTGATTAATATATTTAATAAATTTAACCATTCTTTTGTGCTAGGGGAATCGACAACTCCATCTACCTACCAATCACTGTTTCTTCCATTCAACAATTCTTGATTAAGATATTGTACTAGGGGAATCGGCAACTGGGATGGGATATGCCCCATTCACACAGGTAAGTTGAGGTGTTTTGTACTCGTGACCTCTATTACAATATAACATCTCATTTTCAAGTGAATCGTTAGTTGAGCTACACCCTTGCAGGTTAATAAATTTAACTATGGATTTAAACATTTTTTCTTATCATTTTAGAGGTGTACATTGATATATTTATTATGTGTCTCATATTGTCTTCTCCTCTTTAAACAATATTGTACAAATTCATCACATTAAATTGACATTGTTGTAAAATGTGGGAGGCACACAATGATCTATTTCTTGTGTGCCTTAATTTGTCTTCCCCTCTTTAAATAGTATTGTACAAATTCATCAAGAGGTGCCTCAAAGTGTACAAATTCATCAAGATGTGCCACAGGACGATTCAACAAAGAGATTGTAAAGGGAGGATTCAAGGCAGTTTATGGAGGAATTATGAAGGATGGTACAACGGTGGACGTGAAATGTATGGTGAACCAGACCAGGCAGAGACAACCAGAGTTTTGTGCAGAAATCGCCACCATGCCATCCATCAATCACTCCAATCTTGTGAGATTGCATGGTATTTGTGTAGAAGGTTTCCATTGAGTTCTTGTGTACGAATCCATGGGCAACGTGTCTCTTGATAGGCCCCTTACGTCCTCATTCAATTCCACATCCTGCACCTCCAATCTCCAGATCTTCAGATTCCAATCCCCAGTGCCACAACGAGCGACTTCCCCGACACCATCGCCACAAGATCACTTGTCGGGCTCCGCAAGTGCACCGTCGGCCTGGAAAATCCATTCCTCGAGGCCTTCCCAAATCCTCCATCGGAGAAATCGAGATTGCATAGTGTGGAATTGAAATGGGTAAATAAGATCTATCGCAACACAAGAGCAGGGAAAATATTATTTAATTTCAAGGTCAAATTTCAAATTTTAAACAGCATGTAATCGGTGGCATGGTAGATGGATGGTGTGTAATGGGTCATTGGGTAAGCGTTGTTTGAGGCGAGTAATAACAGTCCTTTATCTGTTGCCAGCCTCTACGAAATATGGCGCGGATGGATCTCCACGCCGACGCATCTCGATGCATTTTATAATTATCCAACAGAGAGCAGGAGCCATCTGTATCAAAGGCCACAAGTAGGGTTTTTCGACAAGACTTAAGGATTGCCCACCTCAACGCTCCTCTTGTGTGCCTTCCCTCGACGTTCTTTTATGTTGGAATTTGGCGCTATGGCACTTGGGCATTTGCATGATACTTAGACTCGGGCTCCTAACACTTGGAGTTGACACTAAGCGATTGATCCTCGATGCTTGGCATTCTCTCAACATCTCTGGGCTTGGAGTTCTTCTAATCAAAACTCTCACTCTCACTCTCACTTGAGTTGGATTTCTTCTAATTAAGTGCTTTGGCATTTGGATAGGTGTGCCTTTTTTATGCAAGGAGTAATCTAACATGCACAAGAGACAATCAATTTTTATTGTTCAAATTTTCTCGACGCGATGTGCATGGATTTGGCCTCTTGAGAACTATCTCGTTGGTCCTTTTTGTTAGAAGGTGAAACCAAATTTAGGTGATTATCAGCCAGCTCACCCATCTGTTTCCAACTCAATCTTTTTAGTCAGCTGGTAGTTAGAATAGTGATCGATGTATTAAATGAGCAGAGGCTGCTCGATGAAGCTAATTAAATGAGCAGAGGCTTCTCGATGAAGCCAATTTTCTCCACCGGCAACCATGGAAAAATCTAGTAGAGGCTTCTCGATGAACCCAATTTTCTCCACCAGCAACCATGGAAAAATCTAGATGCTTTGAATTCTGAAAATTCTCGATTGTAATATTAATTTTGGTGTGGTTATATTGTAGTGTGTGGGTGTGCTAGTTGAGTTGGTGGGGGTGTACAGAACGTTGAGTGAAGTAACCAGAGTTTCTGCCCAAATTGTGAAATTTTCTCTCAACACATGTGAATGCATTTGCTTAGTGTATGCTATGTTCTAAGTTCTTCATGGACTTGTATGTTTGTTATTAAAAGTATTGTGTATTTGTCTTGAGCATATTGTCAATAGGTTTTCTTTTCAGTCAACTGGTATTGTCTTTTGCATATTGTCATTGCAGTGACCATGTATGTGAGCTGTTGGTAGCTCTTATGTTAAAAATTGTTGACTACCAGGAACTCTATCGAACATGGGTCTTCAAACTCACAGCTGAAGACAGAAGAACAGCGGATCAATATTTCCTCTGCGCATAACAACTAGTATCAGAGCTGGGTTAGGAACTAGCTTGTCCATAGCACGTTGAAAGCTTGTCTGAGTGTGCCTGCTTTGTGCTCTGTGTCTAAGCCTATGATAGCTAGTGTGGAGGCCACAATTTGGAAGGTGGAGCCCTAGTGATCTGCCATTTGAGGAAGCATGGAAACAACAATAATGGGTGACATGGAGAAACTGAATGGGGCAAATTTTGCTCTATGGAAAGCAAAAATGGAGGACATAATAATTCTAAAGGACCAATACTTTCCAATTGAAGGAGAATCAAGTAAGCCTTCATCAATGACAGATGAAGAGTGGAACAAGCTTGATAGGAAGGCCATTGCCACAATCAGGCAGTACTTAGCAAAGAATATCTACTTCAATGTGGCTGGAGAGAAGACAGCAGTAGACCTGTGGAAGAAATTGCATGATCTGTATGAGAAAAACACAGCATTAAATAAGCTTTTCTCGATGAAGAAGTTATATAACCTCAAGATGAAGGAGGGTGCTTCAGTTGCAGAGCACCTAAATGAATTTATTACCAGTCAGCTTGCCTCTGTTAAAATTGTATTAGATGATGAAATCAGAGCCATCCTACTCATGTGCTCCATGCTAGACAGCTGGGAGAATTTGATTGTTTCCATGAGCACTTCATCTCCTGCAAGGAACCTGAAGTTTGATGATGTTAGCAGCAACTTAATGAATTAGGAGCTCTAACGAAAATCAGTCACATAAAACCAAGGAAGGGAAGCTCTCGCCATAGCTGATCATGGAAGGAAAATTGACCGAACTAGGAAAGGGAGTTCCAAGTCAAGAGGAAGATCAAAATCAAGAAGAGGCATAATTACTTGCTATCACTATGGAAAACCAGGACACATGAAAAGAGAGTGTCAGATATGGAAGAGAGAACAGAAGGAGCCAAAATCAGCGAGCACAAATAAAAAATTAGCCAACACAAATGAAGGTGATACCACTGTTGTAGCTTCAGATAGTGATGTTTTATTTACTGTTTCAGTAGAAGAAGCATGCTTATATACTTCCAACAGTAGCATTGATTGGGTCCTAGACTTTGGGGCAACTCACCATGTAACCCCATGCAAAACCAATTTTGTTTCATATGAAGTTGGAGACTATGGTAGAGTACATTTGAGAAACAATCAATTTTGTAATATTGTTGGAGTGGGAGATGTCCGAATCAAATCAAAGGATGGCCATGATATCTTGTTGAAACAAGTTAGGCATGTCCCAGAAATGCGCATGAACCTAATTTCAGTGGAGCAATTAGATGGTGAAGGCTGCTATACTAGATTTGGAAAGAATGGTTGGAAAATCAACAAAGGAGCATTGGTCATGGCTAGAGGACTCAAAACAGGGACATTGTATACCTTAAAAGAAACAACAAGAAAATCAAATGTGGCTATTGTTGCAAAAGAAGGAACCGCACCAGATTTATGGCATAAGCGCTTGGCTCACATGAGCGAAAAGGGCCTAAAAATCCTTGATAGAAAACATCTACTGCCAGGATTGAAATCCTATGAGCTTGGCCTTTGTGAGCATTGTATATATGGTAGGCAACGTAGAGTTTCATTTATGAGAGGTGGACATGAAAGAAAAACAAATTTGCTAGAATTGGTACACTCTGATGTGTTTGGGCCAGTCAATATTAAATCTCTTGGAGGAGCCTCATACTTTGTTACATCCATAGATGATGCACCAAGGAAGGTTTGGGCCTATCCCATGAAAGGAAAGAATGAGGTTCTTGAGATATTTAAAAAATTTCATGTTGGATTTGAAAGAGAAACTAGCAAGCTTCTCAAGTGCTTGAGAACAGATAATGGTGGAGAATATTGCTCTAATGCTTTCAAGAAGTATTGCAATAGGTTTGGCATAAAACATGAGAAGACTGTCCCTGGTACTCCTCAACAGAATGGCACTGCATAAAGGATGAACTGCATCATCATGGAGAAGGTGAGGAGCATGTTGTCAAATTCTGGGTTGGAGAAGCATTTTTTGGCAGAAGCAGTAAGGACAGCTTGTTACCTCATCAACTGATCACATACAACAGCCTTGGACGATGGCATTCCCGAAGAAGTTTGGACCGCGAAGAAGGTAAACTATTCTCACCTTAAAAATTTTGGATGTGAAGCATTTGTACACATTCCTAAAGAGCAAAGAATTAAGTTAGACAATAAATCAATGAAATGTACTTTCTTGGGATATGCAGATGGTGAGTTTGGTTACCGTTTATAGGATCCGGTTAAATATAAAGTTATTAGAAGCATGGATGTCATATTTAATGAATTAGAGATGTTTAAGAAGCCTATGGGTGATATGGAGGTCAAGAAATGTATTGACATGTATGTTGAGAAACAAGAAAACATACCACCATTGCAAGAAGATTATGGACAGCGGGAAGAAAATGGTGGACAACTAGTTGAACATAATGGATAGCCAGCTGAAAATGATGAACATCGAGAAGAAGAAGCCTTGCAGCAACTGTTACAAGAGGTCCAACCGGAAAATATACCACCACAAATGGTTTGTAGGTCCACTAGGCCTCATAAGCCATCACAAAGGTATCCTCCCTCAAATTATATTTTATTAACTGATGAAGATGAACCTCATTGTTTTCAGGAGGCTTGTGATGATGAGCATAGCAAAGATTGGAATAAATCCATGAAGGAAGAAATGGATTCATTATTGGAGAACAAAACATGGGAGCTAGTGAAACTTTCGAAAGCAAGAAAAGCTCTTCAAAACAAGTGGTTATACAAGATCAAGCATGAGGGCGAAGGGAAGAAGGAAAGGTACAAGGCAATGTTGGTGGTGAAAGGATTTTCCCAAAAAGAAGGTATTGACTTCAATGAAATATTTTCACCTGTTGTTAAAATGTCATCCATTAGAGTTATTCTTGGTCTGGTTGCTGCTTTAGACTTGGAGTGTGAAAATTTAGACGTGAAGACCACCTTCCTTCATGGAGAATTGGAGGAAGAGATCTATATGGAGAAACCAGAAGGATTCAAAACAAAGGTAAAGAAAATTTGGTTTGTAGGTTGAAGAAGAGCCTTTATGAGCTGAAACAAGCACCTCGCCAATGGTATAAGAAGTTTGATTCTTTTATGTTGGAGCATGGTTTTAGGAGATTAGAGGCTGATCATTGTGTTTACATTAAAAATTATGACCAAGAAAATTTTATTATTTTATTGTTATATGTGGATGACATGCTAATTGTTGGGCAAGATAAGAGCATGATTAATAGGGTGAAGAAGGATTTGGGAAATCAATTTGCAATGAAGGATTTGGGCCAAGCACAACAAATATTGGGCATGAGGATCATATGAGACATAAAGAATAAAAGGTCGTGGATGTCACAACAAAAATACATTGAAAAGGTGCTTAATAGGTTCAACATGAAGGATGCCAAGCCAGTGGGGACACCTCTTGTTTCCCACTTCAAATTGAGCATTGATTTTTGCCCTTGTAATGACAAGGAGAAGGAGGAAATGAGTAAAGTTCCTTATGGTTCAGCAGTTGGTAGCTTGATGTATGCCATGGTATGTACACGACCAGACATTGCACATTCAGTGGGAGTAGTGAGCATATTTGTTTCTAATCCGAGAAAACAACATTAACAAGTAGTAAAGTGGATCTTAAGGTATCTCAAGGGTACTAATAATTTTTGTTTATGTTTTGGTGAGAATGATATTGTGCTTGAAGGCTTCGCGGATGCAGATATGGCTGGAGATGTGGACACTAGAAAGTCCACTACTGGTTATTTGTATACATTTGCAGGTGCAGCTGTGTCTTGGGTATCTAGGCTACAAAAGGTAGTAGCTCTCTCCACAACTGATGAAGAATACATTGCTGCAACGAAGGCTTGCAAAGAGATGTTATAGATGCAACGATTCCTAGGAGAGCTGGGAATCAAGTAAGAAAAGTATGTGCTGCATTGTGACAGCCAAAGTGCCATTCACTTGGCCAAAAACCCAGCTTTTCACTCAAGGACCAAGCACATTGATCTGAAGTACCATTGGATCCGCCAAGTATTGGAAGAAGAACATCTACATCTAGATAAAATTCATACTGCTGAGAACCCTGTTGATATGCTCACTAAAGTCTTGCCAAGAGACAAGCAAGAACTTTGTAGAAGATTGGTTAGATTAGGAATAACTTGATGTATAGCTTGCTAAACAACATGCTTGAGCCTCGATTTGATTTCAAGTGGGAGAATGTTAGAAGGTGAAACCAAATTTCGACGATTATCATCCATCTCACCCATCCAATGCCCAATCAGTCTTCTTAGTCGGCTGGTAGTTAGAATAGTGATCGTCGTATTAAATGAGCAGAGGCTTCTCGATGAAGCTAATTTTATCCACTGACAACCATGGAAAAATATAGATGCTCTGAATTCTGAAAATTCTCGATTGTAATATTAATTTTGGTGTGGTTATATTTTATTGTGTGGGTGTGCGGGTTGAGTTGGTGGGGGTGTACAGAACGCTGAAGTGAAGTAACTAGAGTTTTTGCCCAAATTGTGAGATTTTCTCTCAACACGTGTGAATGCATTTGCTTAGTGTATTTTATGTTCTGAGTTCTTCATGGACTTGTATGCTTGTTATTAAAATTATTGTGTATTTGTCTTGGGAATATTGTCAATAAGTTTTTCTTTTCAGTCAACTTGTATTGTTTGTTGCATATTGTCATTACAGTGACCCTGTATGTGAAGTGTCGGTAGCTCTTTTGTTAAAAATTGTTGACTACCAGGAACTCTATTGAACATGGGTCTTCAAATTGTTGATGTATTTGTAACTTTGGAAGATATTCTTCTATGTATTACACTTGTACTTTATTATTATCATGATGGAGATGTATTATTCCTCCAATCAGAAGTGTCGTCATTTGTATTTGTAAGTGTCACAAGTGTCACAAGTGTTGCAAGTGTCGCAATTTATATTTGATGGGTTATTAGACCACCAGTGTGGGGTCGGCCCTGCTTGTGCCATGTGAGTGGGTTATTAGACTTCCTTAGGAAGTTGACCCAACTAGAGTTAAAGGCAGGTTAAGTTGTGTATAAATAGAGAGTGAGTGTCTCTCATTCTATTCATTCACTCACTCATCCAGCTCGTATAGTTGATAGAGAGGAGTGCAAACAAGTGGAGGAGAAGTCGCTGCTGAAGTCATCTATCTTTTTGGGATTGATCCTTTTGATCTTTGTATTGGGGCTTATTCTATCTCTGAGGAAGTTGTGGGTTTTTTCACCTTCTTGGTTTTCCCCGATGAAATGCTTTGTGTCCGTTGTCTCTTGTGATTGTTATGCTGTGCTTGTTACTCTCTTAGTGATCCTAGATAATATTGAATGAAATTAGCGAAAAATTAATATGGTATCAGAGCCATGCTAAGAAGAAGACATTGTGCAACTGCGGAAGATAGGGATTCTTAATTTTTGGGTTTCTCTCCTCAGATCATCAAAGGAAGGAGGCTAGGATGACTCTCCTTGCAAGGGCGCATCTTTCTGTCAATACAGAATTCAATTCTGAGCACTTTCAGTTTTTGGCCCATCACTGCTGCGGGAAATTAGGGTTTCAGAGAAAGTTGGAATTTTTGGAAGCCGAGACCACAACTGGATGTTCCTCAAGAAAATCAAAGTTTAGAGACCAAGATCGAATTTTTTGGTTGGTCAAAACCCCGGGCATCATCAAACCCTAGTTCGGGATTTTGATCAAAAAGGTGGAAAATTAGGGTTTCTGCAAAAGTTGAAATTTTTGGAAACTGTGACCACAACTGGATGCTACTTAAAAAAATTGAAGTTTAGAGCACAAGGTCAAATGTTTTGGCTGGGAAAAACCCCTGGGCATTATCAAACCCTAGTTTGGGATTTTGACCAGAAGATCTGAAAGTTTCAAAGGAAAATTTGAGGGGTCAAATTTTGCAGATTTCAAAATTGAAATATATCAGCTTGATCAGATCAACAAGGCGCATATTTCCATCCATTCAGAAGTTTGGAATTCAAAGTTTGAATTTTTAGGGTTTCTCTGAAAAACCCTAATCCATCTCCAGATCAAGTTTTCAGCAAATCAAGTGGTAAGACCTAAGTCTTTTATTTCCATTTGAGTTCCTCATTAAGATGTCTCACCACCAAGCTTGAGGATAAGCTTGAAGGAGCTGACAAATTCCGAGCATAGAAGTATAGGATTGGGTTAATCCTAGAAGAGAATGATTTGGACACCTACATAAAACAAGAGGTTCTAGTTCTAGAGGGAGATGAGGATAAGGCTTTACACAAGAAGAACTTGGTCAAGGAAAGAGAATCATTGCTGATTCTATAAAAGACTATCTCATACCCCATGTGTCTTCCCTAAAGACACCTAAGGAGATGTTTCACTCATTGACCAAGTTTTTTGAAGGAAAGAATATAAATCAGAAGATGACTATGTGGAATCAATTGAAAGGGGTAAATTTTCAGAATGGAGAGACCATCCAATCTTACTTTACTAAGGTCTCTCAAATCAAAGAAGAACTTGAAGCTGTGGATGAAGTAGTGGAGAATGGAGAAATTGTCATGACCACATTGAATGGCCTACTTAGGTCATGGGACTCCTTCATCCAAGGTATTTGTGCAAGAAGGAAGTTGATCTCCTTCAGTAGATTATGGGAGTAATGTTCATAAGAAGAAGCTAGGCTGGTGGCTCGAGAAGAAAAGATGGGAAATGAAGATCAATCTCTCACAGCACACACCAATAAAGGTAAGCCCAAGAGGGAGCAATCTTTTCACAAGAGATCTTTAGACCACCATCATCAAAGAGATAAGAAAGATCTAAGATGCTTCACCTGTAATGAGAAGGGACACTTTTCCTCAGAATGTCCCAAGAACAAAAGGAACTCCAACAACAACAACAACAACAAGAGCAACAAGAAGAGATATCATGCTCATGCTACTGAGGATGATGAACCTCCCAGGAATAAGAATAAGGTAGAAAGTGAAGACTCTTCAAGTGATGATGAATATGTCCTAATCTCTACTCTCACAGGTACTGTTACACATGGGTGTAATGATTGGCTTATTGATAGTGAGGCTTCTAAACATATGACGGGATTCAAAGAATCTCTTATGGACCTATCTGAACATGAGTCACCTCACAAGGTGAAACTTGGGGATGACTATCAATACCCTATAAAAAGAAGTGGTGAATCCTTCTACAAGCTAGACTCTGGGAAGTCTGTGATGATGCAAGATGTTCTATATGTACTTGGACTCAAGAAGAATCTTCTCTCCATATCATCTTTGGATGCAAAAGGGATGAGAGTTTCATTTGTGGATGGCCAAGTACTTATGTGTCCAAAAGGCAAGACCATAGATGATGCAGTAGTGATTGGAGAGCAAGAGGGAGGATTGTACAAATTGAAGGGGCAACCTGAACATGCCATGGTACATGAATCCATGGAACCAAATGAACTTTGGCATAGAAGGCTTGCTCATGTGCACTATAGGGCACTACCAATTGCAAGCAAAGTAGTAGAAGGTCTTCCTAAAATCCAGTCAAAGCATGAAGGTGTTTGCAAAGGACGTGCAAAAGGAAAGAACACAAAGAAGGCATATCCAAGCAGTGAAAGCAAAGCAAAAGGAATCTTGGAGATTGTCCACTTTGATGTATGTGGACCAATGTCATCCAGTTCTCTGAGTGGGATATTTCAAGAAGTTATGCAGTGACTCAGGGATTAAGAGGGAGTTGACCACTCCTTAGAATCCACAACATAATGGAGTTATAGAAAGGAAGAATAGAACTATCATGGAAGAAACACGGGAAATGCTTCATGGTCAAGATCTGCCTATCACATCTATGGGAAGAAGTAGCAAGGACAACTGTATATGTACAGAAAAGAACACTATCAGAGAATCCAGTAGTTTTTGCAAGGACGCAAAGATTAAGAGGGAGTCCACCCAACAATCAAACAAAGATAAGTATTTGAATTGTTATTTTATGTATATATGATTACTTAAATGATGTTGTTCAGTCATGCACATACGTATGTTCCTAGATTTAGGATGTATATTATGCATTTTAGAAAAGTTGCATTAATGAACAGATACTACTAATATGCAAGTAATGGGTAAGTGGCCTATGGTACTATACAACATTCCATTGCTACTTATCTAGAATGAAACCTCTTTGCTTACATGTTCGAGTAGTGCACACTCTTAACAATGTTCTGGTAGAGATGGAAGGAATCTAGAAAGTTACGGGATATGGATAAATGTTGTATTGAAGCATTGACTAAGATAATTGCATGACTGTATGACTTATGTCTTTATGTGTAAGAATTTGTTCTGAAATCTATGAGATGTTTCTAATCATGCAATTGAACTTGTCTTGTAGGAAAGACTGTGTACCATCACCTACAAGAGAGACTTGTTTCGAAGAACAAGCAACGAAGACTCAACAACGACATTTGTTGCAGCAACGAAGCTCAATAAAACTACCTATTGAAGAATATGAAGTTCCCAAGATCCGGGATGCAGTAATGGAAGGATTCCATGATCGAAGAATATCAGTCGATCATGAAGAATGATGTTTGGGATGTGGTCCCAAGACTAGAAGGGAAGTCTATTGTGACTTCCAAGATCAAGTATGTTGCATATGGTAGCATAGAAAAATACAAGGCAAGATTTGTAGCTGGTGGCTTCTCCCAGAAAGAGGGGATAGAGTATGAAGAGACTTTTGCACCTGTATCCAAATACACTTCCATCAGAATAGTACTTACTTTGGATGCAGTGATGAAGTGGAAGATACACCAGATGGATGTCAAGACAGCTTTCTTGAATGGTGTAGTCAAAGAGGAAGTGTATGTGGAGTATCCATTTGGTTTTGAGACACATGACAGTCATATGTGTGCAGATTGAAGAAATCCTTGTATGGCTTGAAGCAAGCACCTAGGACATGGTACGCCGGGATAGACAGCTTCCTGTCCAGTTTGGGCTTTACCAAGAATAAAGTGGATTCCAACCTTTACTACAAGGTTGAGGAAGGCAATCCAGTGATACTCCTATTGTATGTGGATGACCTATTTTTGACAGGAGAGGATAGGTTGATTGTTGATACGAAGAGGAAGCTTGCTGTTGAGTTCGAGATGAAGAACTTGGGTATGATGCATTACTTTCTAGGTATGGAGGTGCAGAAAAATACAGATGGAATTTTCCTTGGACAAGGGAAGTATGCAGTAGAGATCTTGAAGCGGTTCGGGATGATGGACTGCAAGGCCATGGCCACACCTATGGCATCGAACCTGAAGCTATTAAGTGATGCTTCATCAGATGATTGGGTCCTTGATGTACCTGATGAACACGAGACCAGATATTTGCTTTGTTGTGAACACCTTGAGTCAGTTCCTGACGGATCCTAGGCATATTCACTTGATTGCTATAAAGCATATTCTAAGGTACCTGAAGGGTACGGTCGATTATGGGCTCAAGTATGATGCGGATCAAAAGTTTAACCTGGAGGGTTATGTTGATTCAGATTGGGCAAGCGGTGCTGCAGATAGGAAGACCACTTCGGGGTGTTGCTTCAGTATGGGATCAGGTATGATCTGTTGGTTTAGCAGGAAGCAATCCTGCATAGCACTGAGTATAGTCGAAGAAGAGTATGTCGCGGCTTGTTCGACTATTTGTGAGGAAGTATGGCTAAGGAATTTACTGTCTGATTTATTTGATCTCCAGTTGGATGCTACCTGTATCTATTGTGACAACCAGAGTTGTGTGAAGTTGTCAGAGAACCCGATGTTCCATGACAAGTCAAAGCACATCGAGATCAAATATCACTATATCAAGGATATGGTGCAGAGAGGACCAGTGAAGCTCTAGTATGTTGCGACAAATGAGCAGGTTGCAGATGTGTTGACCAAACAACTAGCCAGAGTGAAGTTCGAGTACTTTGGATAGAGGCTTGGTGTTCTTCAAATAGAAGATACTTTGAGGAAGAAGTGATGGGACACATTTGCGTGAGCCATTCCAAGCATGGTGGTAGGAGGATCCTTTCCATGGCTTTGGATGTAAGCGCTGTGTGATGAGCATCAGGATGATGCTCTGGTTACTGCTATGTATGATGATCAGGATGATCATGTGTGATGAGCATCGGGATGATGCTCTAGATGATATGCATCAGGATGATGTTGTGACAATGATAAAGATGATCATGCGATGATGATATGCATCAGGACGATGTTGTGATGATGATCAGGATGATCATGCGATGATGATATACATCAGGATGATGTTGTGATGATGATCAGGATGATCATGCGATGATGATGCGCATCAAGATGATGTACTGTATGATGATGATCAATATGATCATGAGAATCAGGATGATGCTTCGTGTGAGGATGATCAGGTGGATCATGAGTATCAGGATGGTACTTCGTGGACGTGGACAGGTTGTGTGATAAGCATATAATATTTCACTAGGATATTTGCAGATACTCTTGTGAGGTTTTTCCTATGGCATATAATAGCTCCCTGGGAGATCTGGAAAATGCTCTTTCGAGTTTTTTCTTGGGAGGACATATAGTTTTTCCCTGGGATATTTGCAGATACCCTTGCAAGGTTTTTCCTATGGCATATAATAGTTCCCTGGGAGATATGGAAAATGCTCTTTCGAGTTTTTGTCCTGTGGCATATAACATTTCCCTGGGAGATCCGATAGGTTAAGTAGTAAGCTCGTAATCTGTCCTGGGATGCTCTTGCGAGGTTTTTCCAGACCACATGTAATCAGTCCTGGAGATCCAATAGGTTGTGCTAGGCACGTAAAAGTCTTAGGATGCGCTTTAGAGTTATTGTCGGTCGTTCTATGAACACAAACGTTCCTGGGACACTCTTTTAAGGTTTTGTTGTGGTCATATGTAATAGCTCCCTAGGAGATCCAATAGGTTGAGCAGTAAGCTCGTAATCAATCCTGGGATGCTCTTTCGAGGTTTTGTTGACGCACGTAATCAGTCATGAGGATTCCACAGGATGGCCAGCTCACAGAGATGATGAAGACCTACAGGAGGCTAGGCCTACAACTAGCATGAAAAAGGGTTGGCTCTATAGAAATTTCTATGACGATAAGAATTGTGAGATATCCCAGTGATCGAGATGACGAGTACAATAGTAGTGACGATGATGCTCCATGATCCAGCTCCAGAATTGAAGACTTGTGTCGATATGTATTGATGACTTGTGTCTATAGAATACCTTCCTAGTTAAGAGGGAGTGTTGATGTATTTGTAACTTCGGAAGATATTCTTCTATTTATTACACTTTTACTTTATTATTATCATGATGGAGATGTATTATTCCTCCAATCAGAAGTGTCATCATTTGTATTTGTAAGTGTCGCAAGTGTCTCAAGTGTTGCAAGTGTCGCAACTTATAATTGATGGGTTATTAGACCACCAGTGTGGCGTCGGCCCTTCTTGTGTCATGTGAGTGGGTCATTAGACTTCCTTAGGAAGTTGGCCTATCTAGAGTTAAAGGCAAGTTAAGTTGTGTATAAATAGAGAGTGAGTGTCTCTCGTTCTATTCATTCAGTCACTCATCAACCTCGCATAGTTGAGAGAGAGGAGTGCGCACAAGTGGAGGAGGAGTAGATGTTGGAGTCATCTATAGTTTGGGGATTGATCCTTATGATCATTGTATTGGGGCTTATTCTATCTCTGAGGAAGTTATGGGGTTTTTCACTTTCCTGGTTTTCCCCGGTGAAATGCTTTGTGTCCATTGTCTCTTGTGATTGTTATGTTGTGCTTGTTATTCTCTTAGTGATCCTAGATATTACTGAATGAAATTATCAAAAAATTAACGCAAACTCACAACTGAAGGCAGAAGAATAGGGGATCAATATTTCCTCTGCGCATAACAACTATTATCAGAGTTGGGTTAGGAACCAACTTGTCCATAGCAAGTTTAAAGCTTGTATGAGTGTGCATGCTTTGTGCTCTATGTCTAAGCCTGTGATAGCTAGTGTGGAGGCCACAATTTGGAAGGTGGAGCCCTAGTGATTTGTAATTTGAGGAATCATGGAAACAACAACAATGGGTGACATGGAGAAACTCAATGGGGCAAATTTTGCTCTATGGAAAGCACAGATGGAGAACATAATAATTCTAAAGGACCAATACTTTCCAATTGAGGGAGCATCAAGTAAGCTTTCATCAATGACAGATGAAGAGTGGAACAATCTTGACAGGAAGGCCATTTCCACAATCAGGAAGTACTTAGCAAAGAATGTCTACTTCAATGTGGCTAGAGAGAAGATAGCAGTAGACCTGTGGAAGAAATTACATGATCTATATGAGAAAAACACAACATCAAACAAGGTTTTCCTGATCAAGAAGTTGTATAACCTCAAGATGAAGGAGGGTGCTTTAGTTGCAGAGCACCTAAATGAATTTAATATCATTACCAGTCAGCTTGCCTCTGTTAAAATTGTATTGGATGATGAAATCAGAGCCATCCTACTCATGTGCTCCATGCTAGACAGTTGGGAGAATTTGATTATTGCCATGAGCACTTCATCTCCTGCAGGGACCCTGAAGTTTGATGATGTTAGCAACAACTTAATGAATTAGGAGCTGTGACAAAAATCAGTCACAGAAAACCAGGGAGGGGAAGCTCTCGCCATAGCTGATCGTGGAAGGAAAATTGACCGAACTAGGAAAAGGAGTTCCAAGTTAAGAGGAAGATCAAAATCAAGAAGAGGCGAAATTACTTGCTATCACTGTGGAAAACCGAGACAATGAAAAGAGAGTGTTGGATATGGAAGAGAGAACAAAAGGAGCCAAAATCAGCCAACTCAAATAAAAAATCAGCCAACACAAATGAAGGTGATACCACTGTTGTAGCTTCAGATAGTGATGTTCTATTTACTGTTTCAGTAGAAGAAGCATGCTTATATAGTTCCAACAGTAGCATTGATTGGGTCCTAGACTCTGGGGCATCTCACCATGTAACCCCATGAAAAACCAATTTTGTTTCATATGAAGTTGGAGACTATAGTAGAGTACATTTGGGAAACAATCAATTTTGTAATATTGTTGGAGTGGGAGATGTCCAAATCAAATCAAATGATGGCCATCATATCTTGTTGAAACAAGTTAGGCATGTCCCAGAAATGCGCATGAGCCTAATTTTAGTGGAGCAATTAGATGATGAAGGCTATTATACTAGCTTTGCAAAGAGTGGTTGGAAAATCAGCAAAGGAGCATTGGTCATGGCTAGAGGACTCAAAACAGGGACATTGTATACCTTAAAAGAAACAACAAGAAAATCAAATATGGTTGTTGTTGCAAAAGAAGGAACCACACCATATTTATGGAATAAGCACTTGGGTCACATGACTGAAAAGGGCCTAAAAATTTTTGTTGGAAAAAATATGCTGCCAGTATTGAAATCCTATGAGCTTGGCCTTTGTGAGCATTGTATATATGGTAGGCAACGTAGAGTTTCATTTATAAGAGGTGGCCATGAAAGAAAAACAAATTTGCTAGAATTGGTACACTCTAATGTGTTTGGGTTAGTCAATATTAAATCTCTTGGAGGAGCCTCATACTTTGTTACATTCATAGATGATGCATCAAGGAAGGTTTGGGCCTATCCCATGAAAGGCAAGAATGGGGTTCTTGATATATTTCAAAATTTTAATGTTGGAGTTGAAAGAGAAACTAACAAGCTTCTCAAGTGCTTGAGAACAGATAATGGTGGAGAATATTTCTCTAATGCTTTCAAGGAGTATTGCAACAGGTTTGGCATAAAACATGATAAGGCTGTCCCTGGAACTCCTCAACATAATGGCATTGCAGAAAGTATGAACCGCACCATCATGGAGAAGGTAAGGAGCATGTTATCAAATTCTGGGTTGCAGAAGCATTTTTGGGCAGAAGCAGTAAGGACAGCTTGTTACCTCATCAACTGATCACCTACAACAGCCTTGGACGGTGGCATTCCTGAAGAAGTTTGGACCGGGACGAAGGTAAACTATTCTCACCTTAAAATTTTTGGATGTGAAGCATTTGTACACATTCCCAAAGAGAAAAGAACTAAGTTAAACAATAAATCAATGAAATGTATTTTCTTGGCATATGTAGATGGTGAGTTTGGTTACCGTTTATGGGATCCAGTTAAATATAAAGTTATTAGAAGCATGGATTTCATATTTAATGAATTAGAGATGTTTAAGAAGCCTATAGGTCATATGGAGTCAATAAATGTATTGACAGGTATGTTGAGCAACAAGAAAACATACCACCGTTGCAAGAAGATTACGGACAACAGGAAGAAAATGGTGGACAACCAGTTGAACATAATGGATCCCCAGCTGAAAATGATGGACATCGAGAAGAATAAGCCTTGCCGTAGCCATTACAAGAGGTCCAACCAGAAAATATACCACCACAAATGGTTTGTAGGTCCACTAGGCCTCATACGCCATCACAAAGATATCCTCCCTCAAATTATGTTTTATTAACTGATGAAGGTGAACCTCATTGTTTTTAGGAGGCTTGTGATGATGAGCATAGAAAAGATTGGAATAAATCCATGTAGGAAGAAATGAATTAATTATTGGAGACCAAAACATGGGATCTAGTGAATCTTTCGAAAGGAAGAAAATCTCTTCAAAACAAGTGGTTATACAAGATCAAGCATGAGAGCAAAGGGAAGAAGGAAAGGTACAAGGCAAGGTTGGTGGTGAAAGGATTTTCCCAAAAAGAAGGTATTGACTTTAATGAAATATTTTCACCTGTTGTTAAAATTTCATCCATTAGAGTTATTCTTGGTCTTGTTGCTGCTTTAGACTTGGAGTGTGAAAATTTAGACATGAAGACCGCGTTCCTTCATGGAGAATAGGAGGAAGAGATCTATATGGAGAAACCAGAAGGATTCAAAACAAAAGGTAAAGAAAATTTGGTTTGTAGGTTGAAGAAGAGCCTCTATGGGCTTAAACAAGCACCTCGCCAATGGTATAAGAAGTTTGATTCTTTTATGTTGGAGCATGGTTTTAGGAGATTAGAGGCTGATCATTGTGTTTACATTAAAAATTATGACCAAGAAAAGTTTATTATTTTATTGTTATATGTGGATGACATGCTAATTGTTGGGAAAGATAAGAGCATGATTAACAGGGTGAAGAAGGATTTGGGAAATCAATTTGCAATGAAGGATTTGGGACAAGCACAACAAATATTGGGCATGAGGATCATATGTGACAGAAAGAATAAAAGGTTGTGGCTGTCACAAGAAAAATACATTGAAAAGGTGCTTAACAGGTTCGACATGAACAATTCCAAGCTAGTGGGGACACCTCTTGCTGCCCACTTCAAATTGAGCGTTGATTTGTGCCCTTGTAATGACAAGGAGAAGGAGGAAATGAGTAAAATTCCTTATGGTTCAGTAGTTGGTAGCTTGATGTATGCCATGGTATGTACACGGCCAGACATTGCACATTCAGTGGGAGTAATGAGTGTATTTGTTGCTTATCCGAGAAAACAACATTAACAAGCAGTACAATGGATCTTAAGGTATCTCAAGGGTACTAGTAATTTTTGTTTATGTTTTGGTGAGAATGATATTGAGCTTGAAGGCTTCACAGATGCATATATGGCTGGAGATGTGGACACTAGAAAGTAAACTACTGGTTATTTGTATACATTTGCAGGTGCAGCTATGTCTTGGGTATCTAGGCTACAAAAGGTAGCATCTCTCTCCACAACTGAGGAAGAATACATTGTTGCAACGCAGGATTTCAAAGAGATGTTATGGATGCAACGATTCCTAGGAGAGATGGGAATCAAGAAAGACAAGTATGTGTTGCATTGTGACAGCCAAAGTGCCATTCACTTTGCGAAAAAGCCAGCTTTTCACTCAAGCAACAAGCACATTGATCTGAAGTGCTAATGGATCCGCCAAGTATTGGAAGAAGAACATCTATATCTAGAGAAAATTCATACTACTGAGAACCCTGTTGATATGCTCACTAAATTCTTGCCAAGAGACAAGCAAGAACTTTGTAGAAGATTGGTTGGCTTAGGAAAACCTGATGTATAGCTTGCTAAAAGACATGCTTGAGGCTCCATTTGATTTCAATTGGGAGAATGTTAGAAGGTGAAACCAAATTTCGATGATTATCAACCAGCTCACTCGCTCATTGCCAAATCGATCTTCTTAGGAGGCTGGTAGTTAGAATAGTGATCATTGTATTAAATGAGCAGAGGCTTCTCGATGAAGCCAATTTTCTCCACCGACAACCATGGAAAAATATAGATGCTCTAAATTCTGAAAATTCTCGATTGTAATATTAATTTTGGTGTGGTTATATTGTGGTATGTGTATGTGTTGGTTGAGTTGGTGGGGGTGTACAGAACACTTAAGTGGAGTAACTAGAGTTTCTGCCCAAATTGTGAGAGTTTATCTTAACACGTGTGAATGCATTTGCTCAGTGTATGTTATGTCTAGAGTTCTTCATGGACTTGTATGCTTGTTATTAAAAGTATTGTGTATTTGTCTTGGGCATATTGTCAATAAGTTTTTCTTTTCAGTCAACTTGTATTGTCTGTTGCATATTGTCATTACAGTGACCCGGTATGTGAGTTGTTAGTATCTCTTTTGTGAAAAATTGTTGACTGTCAGGAACTCTATTTAACATGGGTCTTCAAACTCAGAGCTGAAGGTAGAAGAATAGGGGATCGATATATCCTATGTGCATAACATTTTGCAACTCAGCTTCCAGTGTTTTCTCTCTCACAGGGGATCATAGGGTTGTCTTCTTCTTTGCTTGGCGCAACTCTTGGTAAGGTGGAAGAAGAGATGTAAAGTATGGAAACATTGGTATCTTGGGGAGAGTGAAGATTGCAGCCTATTCAATTTGTTTCCCCTTTCAGTGTTTACATTTCCTCTATAATCCTAAATACGGCAACCTTGCATCTGTTTCATCCTATTTCAGCCATGGTTGTCTGGATTCATAGCTCAATGCATATTGGAATTGGGATCTTTTGCACGGGCTTGATGACACTTCCTTCTTCCACAAGATATCCAAAATATCCAAGTCGATTGCCATGTATTTCAGAATATCCAAGTGTCTTTCACTTGAGTCTATTATTAATATTGTTGTGTTCAATAGATGTCTTCTCAGTAGCAGTGCAAGTTCCGAACAAAAAAGGCCAATCAATAATGGCACCAAGTCGGGCCAGAAGCAATGTTGAGATGACATGGCAGTAAGAGAAGGCTTAGGGTGTTCTCTTGAGTTTGGTACATGTGTTTTTTATGCTCCATATGGTAATACGATCACACATGCAAAGAACCATACCATTTGGCAACGAAATTTGGTGTTTAACCTTGGAAGTACTAGGAACTTCGACTAAGTAAATGTAAAGCATCGCATCCTCTGCTATCCCTGCAGGTCAGCGGTACAAGTGCTTCTAGTATTTTGGACCTTATAATTGAGGTGGCATTGAGCACACATATCTCTGTCGGCTTGGTTTGCTCCTTGTCATGGGACTTGGTGCTTGTATACAATTTTTTAAAAGGTTTTATTGTACTGCCATAATTTATTCTTTTGAAAGCTGTGAAAATGGTGGTTTCTGCTTCAGAATCCACTAATTAACCTAAAATATGCATAAAAATTGTTGTAAGTTTGATTCTTATGCGCTTATTTTTTCTGGCTCGTAGGAATCTCAACCTTGAATTTTTTTTCTTTTCATCTTTCAGGTGTATCAGCAACAAAAGCATCTCAAACAGAAATGCCATTTTTCATTGTTGTGTAAGTAGTAAATACAACAAATACAACGAAATGTAATTTCATGGTTGTTAAATTCCCTTACATTGATGGAAAAGCAACCTGTAGGAAGAATGGAAGACAAAATTGGGATTACGAGAAGTGGAGATAGCAGCCAAGTGCATGTTCCATTCCCAGGTGAAAAAAGAACACATTAGGGTAGGGATGCCAATACTTGGACAGCCCACATGTCTTGACCCACCACGCCACCTGGTGACCTTGACAGGTGTCATTTGGAGGCTGAAATGGCAGTGCCACCTTTCATGGTGGGTGGGAACTTTAATGCGACCTTTACGATGCACTTTTCCATGGTCATATCACCCTCCTCCCGCGGTTTCTCCATAGTCCCGTGTTATTTTGCTTGGGCCCGGTGTGTGGTCATTCGGTTGCTCCAAAACTTGTTCTATGCACCACCTGCTATGTTCATTGGTTGTTGTGGTTATGTCGCCATTGCGGTTGGAATGGTTTCAGCTTTTCTCTTGCAGTGGTTTACTGTTGTTCGTTACATGGAGTGTTTCCCCAAGCCCACAGCGCACCAGTGGTTGGTGATTCCGTCTACAGTGCACCCTGTGGGATATTTCTATCGGTTCGAGGGTGGAGATGGTAGTTTCGTTCTCCAGTGGGTTCAGTGGTGGAGATGGTGGATTCATGCTCCAGTAATTTTGGTTGCTTCATTCTCCAATTGATTCGGTGGCTTCGTGTAGCTATTATAGGGTGAGGTGCTCGAGTTGCAGTGGCATATTTGCATGGCAATGTCTTCATGGGTTGTAGTGGCGTTCATGCTCCAATGGGTTCGTGGTGGAGATGGAAGTTTCAATGGATTCATGCTCCAGTGGGTTCGATGGCTTCCTGCCCCTGTGGGTTCGGTTGCGTTCGTGCTCCAGTGGGTTCGGTGGCATGGTAGTGGCTTCATGGTTAGCTCACTGGTAGGAATCTTTCCTACCAGCTATATCTGTGATTGTGTTTTTCAACACTTTCAATCTGTTGGGAATTGTGTGGACCTTTTTTGGTATGCTTATGTGGTTTATGTTGCATTTCTGTTGTTGTTTGTTGTGGTTAATGTTGCATTTATCCTCTACCGGTCACTGCGTTTCTTAGCACATTCACTCCGCCCATAATTTTAGTCCATTTCTTGTAACTCTTGTGTGGGTTTTGGTGCTTTTCTTAGAACTGTGTTATAATGGTTTTGGTGCGTTTCACATAATGGTTGAATGATGCTTTTGGTGCATTTATCTCAACGGTTGCAGTAGGGTTTTGCTTCATTTCTCATACCACAATTGTCGAACTGTTGAATGATGGTTTTGGTGCATTTATCATAACAGAATTGTTCTTTGAGGGTTTCGTTTCATTTCTCAGAAATGTTCTTCAAGGGTTTTGGTGCATTTATCAGAGCAGAGTTGTTTTTCGAGAGTTTTGGTGCATTTCTCAGAGCTATTTTTTAGGGTTTTGGTGCATTTATCATAATTGTTGCATAATGTAAGTTTGAATTGTGGAAAATAAATTCATAAATGGTTCCGATCCTACCCTCCTTGCTTCTGTTTCCGAGACTAGTTCATAAACTTGGTCCCTTAGTTCAAATGGCGCTGCTACTCAGGCAACTTAATAAACTTTTTACTTCGATGTTGGTGAATCTGTAACTAGTTCAAATTCCTTTGAGCCAGCTTCAAGTGATATTGACTTTTAATATATTGCTAAGGGCTACCCCATTGTCTTTTCCTTCCTTATTAACTCTGTTTTCCCAGGTTATGCTTGCTTTGGAATTGGATATTCAATGAGCTATGGCTATAAAACTCAATGCTAGTATAATGTTATGCATTCATGGAAAACATTGATGTTGAAATGTCTATTTATGGCACATTGCAGAGTTCTGTTTTATGCATTCATGGAAATATTTGTTGTTGAAATGTCTATTTATGGCACATTACAGAGTTCTGTGTTACGCATTCATGGAAAAATTCTTGTTTATATGTCTATTTATGGCACATTATAGAGTTCTGTTGAAATTACATTTTGCATGAAAATTTTATGGGTTGAATAATTTATAATAGTATTCGTAGTCTATCCTTATAGTTGAATGTTTTACATGTTTTTCACAAGACAAGCAAATGTCAGTAATAACTAATAACTCATAACTAGTATATTAAACCATATGATAAACCCCTAATTACAATGCCACAAACAGTAGGGAACGCTATGACCTAGGATTGTATCCAAAATGGCCATGTTACAAACAAAAGAGTCAGACATTACAAAATCCACATCGCAATGTGGTCACAAAAAAAAATATGACACCCCTATGTTTGATGTCCTCCAAGATCTTCACTGGCCAATCTTGTTGAGTTTCCTGCTTGAGCCAAGTTGGTTGGCCTACATAAAAATGGATGATTAGGTTGTGGCTTATTTCCTCCATATGATATCCAATTTGCTTCTTGTAGCCATGGAGGAATTGAGTAGCCACAGTTCACACTTGTGCTTCTAACCCATGCATTAAGTGGAGTCCCCCGATAAGGATACATACGATTGACACCTGCACTGGTAGGAATATGTAAACCAGGCATGTGTACTTGTTGATAGTGTGGGACTTGGATGTTTAGGAGGTCTTAGAAACATGGTGTATTATCTGCAATATGTTCCAATGTGTTTGGAATCATCCTGCTCTCCTCCACTATGTTTGCATCAATGTTAACCCTTTCTGCAATCCCTTGTTCTTTTGAAGCAATTGTTGAGCCTTTCTCAATTCCTTTTCCTACCTTGCCAATTGTTTTTTATGGTACTTTTCTTTCCTTACTTTCTCTCTTTAAATCCTTTCCTGTGCTTGAAGTTCAGCTGCAGCAATCGTTGCAGCCTTATTTTCTTTGGTTAAATCCTTATTTTTCTGTTTTAAATTCTGTATTTCAAGTTTCTTATGTTCAGACTCAACTAATAGTTTTATATAGTCTTCTAAGGTGAGTAACTGTGAACTTCATCATAGACGAAGATTGTCTGTTGTTCCTTGCCTTCTTTTCACTGAAACTCTCTTTATTGGTAGCTTTAGGAACCGACCAAGCAACTGGCCCTTCGTTGACATTTGTTGCTCCTTGCTTGACACTTGCCTTTCAATATTTGGGTCAATATTATGGACATCTAATTGAACCATATTGTCCTGCTCAGCTGGAACTTCAGTATGTACAGTATCTTCTTCTAGATTTCCATTGTCCACAAAATAATGAACAATTTCATCATCCAATTCTATTGGTTGTGAAGGCATGTTCATGTTTTCTTCATTGGTTCTTGAGTCATTATGTTTGTCCAAATTCATCATGGCTTCTTCCAGCCATGAAGCCATGATGGTGGGGTTACCTGGCTTGGCAACATCAATTCTCCATTGTTGCTTCCTGGAGCATGATCACCTACAACTACATTCATATCAACGTTGTCATTTCCAACTACATTCTCATTGACATTTGCATGATCAATAGAGTCATCAAGAATATCACATGCAGAATTTGCAGGTGTTTCAGTTGGTCTAACATCCTCCATATTATTGTCAATTGGTTCATTTTTATACTATGTTTCAATTACATGTTCATCATCATCACCACAGAAGGGTCCTCCTTGAGAGAGGTATATCATATTATCAACAAAAACAACGTCTTCCTCTACTTCGACATCCTCTTGGTCATCAAGATGTGCTTGGATATCCCCTTCTTATTAACCATCCACATCAAATGCCTGGCTACAACTAGTATCATGCATGAGAGCATCAGAATTCAATGTCCATATTCCAGTCCTCTTAAACCCAACCTTGATATTTGAAGGTGTGAGATCCCTTTTAAAGGCTTTACTTGCAAGCTCAGATAGCTCAAACCTTTTTGCTTCCACCCCTGGATTCTTTTCCATCCACGAAGCTCGCTCACCCCTAAAATAATTCTTGAAAGGCCCAAACACACTTACATCTAGGGGTTGCAATCTATGAGTGGTATGAGCAGGAAGTGTCAACAGGTCAATGCCCAAATTGTTAGCCTCCTCAATTGTTTGCACAACAATGTCGCTTCCATGTCCATCTAAAACCAGCAGGTGTCTATTTACAGTTAAGACACCACCTGGTATAGATGCAACAAAGTGAGTAATCCAATTCAAAAAGAGTTCTTTAGTCATCCATGCATGGGGATGTGCAGCCATGCATGCACCTAGTTCACAATTTTTTATATAGTTTTTGAGTTGAGTTTTACCTTTAAATAGATAAAATCCAGGGATTGAAGCACCAATTGCATTGAAACAACATAGAATAGTGATCCACTCCCTACTCCTAGGAAAAATATGTGGCACATTATGACTCCCTCTCTTGGGAATTACCCGCATGCCAAAATTCCTTCCTTCCTGTAAACCTATTTCATCACAGTTCCATATATGGTCTAGAGCATAAGAATGTTTCTCGTATGCACTAGAAAGAGTGGCATAGAACTTAGTCAGAATTGCATGGCGTAGATTTAAACCCTTGTCTCTATCTAGGCCCTCGGTTTTACGTAACACAAGTTCTGGATGCCTTTTTTAAACCCAACCCACCATGACTTACCAGGAAACCCATCTTTGAAGGGGTTTGGCCTCCTCTGACATATTTGAGCTACTGTGGATTTTAGTTGTATCATCTCTAGCCCATGTCCCATTTGGGCCATATCCTTACACCACTGAACCACCTCATCCTCCTCCTCTTCACTCATAATTGTAAGAGGCCCTCTTCTCTTTGTATGTGTGAGCCCATTTATTCAATAATGTACTGATGAGGTAGCAACCTTATTTTTTTTCCAGCGGCATGAATGGAATATCCATTAAACTCTATATCATCAATCGCAACTAACATGTCTTGTTTTGTCCAGCCTCTTATTGCATTGATCTTCATGGTTGAACTTGCACCTTGAACTACGGTTGACGGTGGCTCTGTGGTTGATGGTGGGACAACATCATCATCAACTACTGCATGGCCATTCTCAACAACATTTCTGGGAGCATTGTTTGCATTTCCATGATCCACCCTCTCCTTGTCTGATGAGGTGCATCGTAGTTGGGAACCCCTACTCAGTCGCCTACTTGTTCTCCTTGTATGGGAAGCATTGCTGACTCTTGACATGGTTTCAACTACTTGTAGATTTATGAGGCAAGTTGATTATATAAGGGAAGCTAATTATACTAGAAAATTGGAAGTTGAAACTTGGAAAATATAAGTTGAAAAATTGAAGCTGATTATAATAGAAATAGAAATAACAATAATATTATGCATTTACATGATTATACTATGCACACACTCTCTGATGGTATGTATCCACTGTGCACAAACTCTCTGATGCTATGTCTCCAGAGTAGTTTGAATGTCTGAAATGCAACTTCAGTAAGGGTTTGAGGTTATTTTATAGTTATTTGCTGTTGAATTCGATTGGTATGAAGGGTGCACATGGATTTCAATCTCTCAAATTTGAATGTGTCTTATGGATTGATTTAAATGTGATCCAATGGCTGGGAATTTGTTATGGTCGATCCTTGTGCTTTCATCTATTTAATGGGTGCATTTAATGGGTAGGTGTCATTTATTGAACTACCATGCAGTTATGGCTGACATTCAATCACCTTTTGTTGCACGGGTATGAATGTGCCATGGGATATTTACCACCAGTAGATTCTGTGATGGCTCAAATAGAGGTCTATGGGGGTTGATTTGATGGGTACCTTGCACTGGTGGAAAATACTATAAAAGATATTTTGTAGTTCATATGATTTTGTATGTTCAAGCAGATCTGTAGGTAGTTGGGACAAGATGTTTTGTATTCTTTTGAACATAAATACTATTTATGGACTGTTGTTGGCCTAGTCAATATATGGGCAGTTTTTGGACATAATTTAAAGTATTACCGCACTTAATATGAAGCATTTATGTTAAATATTTGAGTGTATTTATGTAATCTTTTCTTGGCTGTGTGTCGGACCAGTACAATGACAACTACTGGTCCCTGATCAACAATAGACACCTCTCCCCTATATTGCTAATGTTGTGTTATATTGTTTAATGTTGGGTAGAATGTATAAAAAAATTGTTTTGGGTTTGGTTAAAACCGTAAATGTCATTCGTTAGCATTGTATAAATGTTCTAGGTTGTAGGAAATATGTTCTAGCGTTCGTTAGCACATCAACCTTTGAGTGAAAGACTTGGCCGGCAATTGCAAACTTAAATCTGTTGGACAAGACAAGGTTTTTTTAAATATTTAAGGTCAAATCTGTTGATCACATTAAATGTATTAAATTAATGATCGTTTCCAAGTGTTTACTTGGAACATATAAATTAAATGAATGACGGTGGCTAGAGTTTAAGTAGCAAGTTTTTATTTTTTCTCAATTTCATATTTTAATTAATTTTTATAATTCAATAATTATTTTGCACATGGAAAAATTGTCAAATCTCTGCAGTGCACCAAAATAATTAAACTAATTTTTAAATTTTCAAAAATATTTTTGATATTTAGAAAATTCATTTTAATAATAAAAAGTAGAAATTTTTTAATAAACATTGGGTTAAAAGTTTTGAAACAAATATGGGTAAACGAAATTTGGCGACGATCGTGATCGCTATAATCCTTGTGGATTCATTTTCTTTATATATATATATATTTTTTTTTCTCAATAATTAGAGGACACTTATTACAATTATTTAAGGAAAACCATACCACTTGAAATTACCCACTAAGGGATTGGACTTCCACTCTTGCCAATATGCCTTTAGGTCGTGGGTCATTAACCTATTTCTATACTTTCATGTAAGGCAAGTTCTTAGCCAATGAAAAATAGTAGTTTTAAGTCTTACTAGAGGACTATGCATAACTTTTTGTTATTTTCATAATATTTATCTTTGTATATAATAAATTGTGTTTGAATAAAATTTAAAAAATATTTATTTAAAAAAAACTCACCTACATAACTTTTTGTTATTTTCATAATATTTTTCTTGGTATATAATAAATTGTGTTTGAATAAAATTTTAAAAAATACACTCTCTCACCTATAATAACACAAACATAAAATTTAGCATTTTTATGATTAGTTTATAATGTGTTATATATAATTATATTATGTCAGCCAGGTTTAGGTGGTTGAGAGAAGGAATGTTATCCTAACCACTTAGGTTCAAGTCTTATTGGTGATATGTTTGCTCTTCATAAGTCAATTTTTTATTAGAGCTCTTTGTGAGCCACATTATATTGGGCCTAGTAAGATATCATCGATCTCATTCTCACTTGTAGATTTGAGGTTGGAACGAAGTGTGTGTGTCCCCTCATGGAGTGGCTACATACTATCAAAAAAATCAGTTATAAACTTGATCTCTTCAAAGCTTTTGACCATGTAAGTTGGTTATATTTAAAGATGTTGATGCCCCATTTAAGTTTCAATGTTCTTTTTGTTAATTGGGTATGAGATAGATTTCTTTGATTTCCTTTGCACTGTTAATTAATGGATCACCATCGGATATTTTTAAGCCTAGGAGAGGCCTCAAACATGAGTGCTCATTCCCTCCTTATGTTCCACACTATGGTTGAGGGTCTTAGCAAAGCTCTCTGGGAGGCAAGGAGAGGTTGTCTTTACAAAAGTATAAAACTAGTAGAAATATTTCCCTTTCTCATCTCCTTTTTGTCAATGATATTTTTCTCTTTTGTGATGCTTTAAGACTGGATGCATTGAATCTCAAAGAGATCATTGCTTTACACTATACATAGGCTTTAAAAAGGTATAAAACTAGTATAAATATTTACCTTTCTCATCTCCTTTTTGTCAATGATATTTTTCTCTTTTGTGATGGTTTAAGACTGGATGCATTTAAGCTCAAAGAGATCATTGGTTTTGTTGATGTATTTGTAACTTCGGAAGATATTACATTTGTACTTTATTGTATCCCCAATGGAGATGTATTATTCCTCTGATCCGATTGGAAGTGTCATCATTTGTATTTGCAAGTGTCGCAAGTTACATTGTAAATGTTGTAACTTATATTTGATGGTTATTAGACCATTGTAACATACCCTTTTTGCTGAAGAAACATTTTATGTTGAAAAATTATGTTAACTTTTATTGTAAAGTTTTATATTGGACAAGTGTCCAAGGATGATTGTAATTGCACAATATTTTATTATTTAATAAATAAAATAGGAGACAAAAACCTAAAGGGATTGTTGAAAGAGTGGTTACTAACCCACTAGGTGGAATGGAATCTGGGGTAGAAGGCAATGGACAAGTGGCAGCATCATGATGCAACTAACTAGTTGTTGGTATGGGACAACTCCCTTGAAATGTGGTCATAGTGCCTTGGAAGGTGGGACTGGAGCTTGAGGCTCATTTATTCAAAACTGACCACTAAAGACCTAGGCAGTCTATATAAGAGCCATCAAATTATGAACTGAGGTTCATCACTTTTGCTGACGAGGAAATTTACCTTAGGGTTTTGCTATGCTTGCACCCAAGAGATTTGATGAGGGGATATGCTGAGTTTTTTATCATGGTGTAAGTCTGCCTATTATACTACTGAGTGCAGAAGTTATATTGCTGAGTGCAGAAGGCATATGTTGAGTGCAGAAGTAACATTGCTGAGTGTAGAAGTTATTCTACTGAGTGCCTTACTTCTACACAGATTCCATCTACTTAGTGGTTTAGTAAGTAGGCTCGGGGGTCCAAAGGAAGCAAGTAGTTTAGGTTGCTTCTTTTGGAAAAGGTTCGGAGGAACAAGCCTCCTTGGGTGTTTGTCGGCCCTATCTTCATTTATAGGTTCTACTTGCCTTTTCTAATTCTAAGTAGTTTAAATTTCTACCTGCAATTACTGATTTACTGTTGTCAAGGGTATTATTAAACAAATATAATTATTTTAGTTTCTGATTTAATTAGGATTCTATATAGCAATGATTATGTAAGATTAAATGAATAAGATATTCTCTGCATTTTTCCCCATGCTAATGGAGCTGCATCGTACTCTAGTACAGAGAAGAAATTTAAGATAGATAAATTGATAGGCAGATTGCCAGATGAATGAGATGACCAATACCGTTGTATTTTACTAGTTTTTCCTACCATTGATATTATGTATCAAATAAAAAAATTATATGTCTTATCATTCTTTTCATTAGTTAAATGTTTCAGGTTCCCTGTGTTTTCTTTCATCAAGATGTAGTGAATTTAACATCTGCAAAAATATTTATTTGCTAAGTATACAATATTGTTATCTCTTACTGTTAACAAGCATATTTATCATGAAAATAAATAGTTTTCATATCTAAGTATAGAAATTATCTTTCTATTATACAGTATTTAGGAAATCATAGTAGCTGTAAATTCCATAGCATCACTAAGAATTATATTACATTTCTTTTTCAAACAATGCATTATTGTTTAAGTACTAATTTCTTATACACGGTTTTCATTATGTTATACTATTTATTTATTTAAAACAAAGAATTTTTATGTTATACAAACAGAGTATCGTTTTTCAATCCTAAGATTTATGACAAGTTCTTACCCTTCACTTACAGAACCCTATAAATATCAACTTTCATCTTTTAGTTAAAGAGCTTGGTTAAGTTTCATCAGAATAAGAAACTGGTCATGAATTCTTTTCATAACTGAAAGAAAAACGTTGGATTTTGTCTCACGGCCATCTCAAAAATTGACAAACATGTGTAATGAGAGACATTTTCAACTCCAAAACATAGTTTCAAAAACACTTAACATACACATTTCTTAAGACTGAAAATAAGAGCATCTTGGCATCATTACAAAACAATATTATCACTTTTGCAATGGAAAACTATTAAATAGTAAACATACGATTAGTTACTGTAGACATCGACCCTTCAAAGATAAACATTTAATATCATAACAGTAGAACAATTCTGAGAAACCAAATAAGGGTTTAACCATTTTAACATAAATACAAACCCTTAGCCACCGAGCTTCCTTAAAATATGATAGTGGCAAAACCTTAAAGGTATCAAATGCATTCAAACCTGAACCCGGCTCTTGACACAAAATACAAACACGATATAGTGGGGAAACAATCTATTGTATTATCATTTACACAGTAGATTGCAAACATTAAGCTTTGTTTCTTTTGCATAAAATAGCTCACAGTATCATCAATCACGAATGCAAGTTGAGCGAAACATAAATCCTTTCATTACCGAGAACAGTAGAAGGGTGAAACCCTTCCTAAGTATTTTCTTTACGGATTTTTACATTGGAATTAACTACTACTGAAAACAACGGCGAATGGGTCGAGGGTTTCATCCTACCCAAACTGTCAAAACAAGCTCACAAATATTTCAATGAAGGTCACCTTCAGAGCCCATGAAAAACATGAAGTCTTGGGAAAGAACATAGTGAAGGTCCACTAGTCATCTAACCAGAGTAATGAGTAACCACCGAAGCTTACCGTTCATTTGCAGTTTCCAACTACCAAAACCTAAGTTGTGAAGCCAACAATGAAGGTACCTTCCATTTCAAAACACAATAGTGGTTAAAACGAGTTTTACAAAGATCATTGTATGTGAAATAGCAATAACTGAGCTCTCAAAAATTAGAATGGGAGATACAGGGTTTCAAATCGAGAACCATTACCTTTAAGAGTTTCACTGAAGCAGAATGCTAAGACTGTGCATACTGGAACCATTCTCCACCATCGAATACAAAGAGGTATGGAAAACCACCACTGGACAGCCATAGAAAGACGAGTATCGAGTCAACTACCACTAAGAATTTATCATACACCCTGGAACTGATAATTCAAACTGCTACTGTAAAACACTACAAATGTCTTGGCTCTTAAACTACCAACAGGTCACGGTTTCAAACCGAGGGCACTCCACAAAAAGACTGTTATCAAAACCCTGAAGGCTCTCGGCCTGTCGGCCTCTCCTCATAGCCACAATGTTGAATCCCAAGGTAAACAATAAATCCGTGAACATAGTGGAGGTAGGATCAGATCCCATCAACCAAAACCCTTGCTAGATCAACGGTGGAGATCACCGTAGGGTTTTCACATAACCCAAGCAACCAACCACATTAATTGACCCATCATTACCATAGCCACTAAGGAGATAGCTCAGATAACTCTCGAACTAGAACACTTACAGCTCATCTCGAGACTTGAAATATCACCACACTATCACATGCTCAAGCACCACGATGATATCCACAGAGGAACTCCACTAACTCAGTAGTTGTGAGTATTAAATGCCAAGGAAGTCCAAGTGCCTGCCAGCACGATACCATAATAGTGTTAATATTACACTTTTCACGTAATGTATCGTGTTATTGCTAAAAGCGTAACATTTGATTTGTATCAACACCTTATGGTAAGTTAAGGTGGAGTTGGATGCATTGCTAGGAAACCAATAATGTCATATAGGGTCACGTAAATGCACAGACACATTATCATATAGTTTTTATTCATAGGACCATGTATAGGGTTTGACATTTATATAGCAATATCATATAAACATTAAATAAGAATTTGCATATAGATCATAGGATAACAATCGACAATGAAATGCAATAGTTCATAAGTTAGCAAATGACTATGATATGATTGCATGTAGATTCCTAGGTTCGATGTTTTATATAAAGGATCTGCATATCGACATCGCATTTTAATTGCACTTAGTCATCACTTATAAACATTGGGTAATCTCACCAGTAGCACTTGCGACATTACGTCACTTAAATCATTAAGACTTGGGAGACACGGAAACTGTTTAGAACTATTCGGTCACATGTCGTAAACACTATATTTGTAATCTACGAAAAAGGACGATGTAAATGCTTTAGCATGAATGCTAAGTAAGCCTCGGGGCATCCGGAGGACCCCTTCATCATCAAACAAGAAGGAACAATAGTTAACACATATAAATTAATATCATTAGAACAACAACCAAGAATTTTGAAGGTACAGTTGAGTAAGTTAAACATCGAAGTGGTAATATTAATTATCTAGTCGCAACATTTCACTTACAACTAATAACATCATTTAGTACAGCAAGCCAACATTTAAACATTTATTATATTTCCACACAGTTAGCTTATGCATTAAAAGCTATATCAAAAAATTTTAAATTTTTGTAAATTTCAGGGTGTTACAACCACCTTGGTGGGGTCGGCCCTGTATGAGTCATGTGGATGGGTTATTAGGATTCCTTAGGAAGTCGGCCCAGTTAGGGTTAAAGGAAGGTCAAGTCATTGCATAAATAGAGAGTGTGACTATCTCATTCTATTCATTCATTCACTCAGTCACTTCGCATTAGTGAGAGAGAGGAGGAGCATGCACAAGTGGAGGAGAAGCTTCTAGGAGACTATCTCTTGTTTTGGGGAATGATCTTTGTGATCTTTGTATTGGTGCTCATTCTATCTCTGAGGAAGTTGCGGGGTTTTTCACCTTCTTGGTTTTCCCCCGTGAAATGCTTTGTGTCTCTTGTCTATTGTGTTTGATATGTTGTACATGTTGTTCTCTCAATTAAGATCCTAGATCATATTGAATTAAATGATGAAAAACTAACATGGTATCAGAGCTAGCCTGAAGGAAGGCATTGTATGGCATTTATGACACTTGTTGCACTTGCAACAAATTGGAATCTAGGCCTTGGTATAGTAAAAACCAGTCATCATGGAACTTTCGCTATAAATCAGTTTTGGCGAAGGGTCGGGAACTTTCACCTTCTTGGTTTTCCCCGATGAAATGCTTTGTGTCTCTTGTCTCTTGTGTTTGATATGGTGTACATGTTGTTCTCTCAGTTAAGATCCTAGATCATATTGAATTAAATGATGAAAAACTAGCAAGTTTATACTATACAATAATAGGTATGTTGATCAATATCCACAAGTCTTCAATATACTTTACAAATCCGGGTGATGAAGACATCATATATTTCCCTCAACCTTCTCCCTTTCAAAATATTGATACAACCTTCACAACATTGTTGTCGGTGTTCGTATCGGTGTCCTCACAACTTTGCTACAACATTCGCAACAATGTCTTACCAAGATGCGATGATTCATTACTGTATATGTTTTGTTTGTTTTCATTTTTCATTTTTCTTCTTTTTTTAGTTTTATTTTCAAAATATGTATGGGGGAATGTGATGAAGAAGGAGGATGGAGGAGACAATTGGGGTCTTTGAAAAAGAGGTTTCTCATTAAGAACTCATATGAGAAGAACTTATTGAATTTGATTTCTCTTTTGAAGAGAATACCTTCTTCACATAATTGAACTATCTCCCCTTCTTCCCCATTCCCATTACATCACTTTCTACAAAGAATATGTAGATGACCAACAACATATTTAACTCAAAATATCCAGATTCCATTCCTTTGATTTATTTCTACAAGGTTTTCTAGCATGGTATTTTCATGGAACAAATAAAGGAAACAAGTTATACAACTTGAGGAGAACCTGACATTGTTCTCGTTTTTTTGGGGTCAATTTTAGTAGTTGGTTTTACCTCTGTTTCAAAAAGTGTTTATACTGGTAGCACGATTTTTCATTTTGAGTCATTTTTTGTGATTTTGAAACTTCTTGGTCATAAGAAAATTATGACTTTTATTTACAAGGGTGTTTTTTAAAATTTTACTAAAAACTATACATTTACTAGCTACTTATAATGAATAAACATATACATTTTTTAATTTTGTTAACATTTAGAAGCTAGATTGAATGAAAAATATATACATTTTGGAAGTTTTTTCTTTAAACTTTTCTCTTAGATAAGTCATTTTTTTGGTCAAATTTGTAAAAAAAATGAGAAAATAAAGACATTACAAACCATTTTTAACATATTTTCAGCTATTTTATGTTTAAAAATGATTCTATTTAACATTATTTTCTATAAAGTGTTGATTCACATAAACTGAACAAAAAGTATACCATAGATTTGTAAATAACATATTAAAAACATAGTATTTACTCTCAAAATAAAATCGTAAAGTCAGAACATTACAAAAATATATTCTCAAAAATTTGTCAAGTTTGACATTTTTCTCATAATCGCGTTGCCCATTGGAGCGACGCATTGGGAACCCAAAGAGGGCTTAGGGGGAGGAGCAGAGATTTTCCCTGCGGCTCAAAGGGGCCTGGCACAACAAAGTAAAAAAATCAAAATTTTAAAAAAGAAATATGAAAAAACCAAAATGAGAAAATAGATTAAGTTTTTTTCAAAAAGTAAACAAATATATAAAAAATTATAAATTTGAAGAACAACAATTTCAAAACTATTTTTTTTAACAAAATTTAAAAAAAAGGTATATATATAAATAAAATCCAAATAAAAAATACCTAAACAAATTAAAACAAAAACAAAATTTTAAAAAAAATTATAAGTTAAAAAAAAACAATTTTAAAACCAATTAAAAATTATAAAAACTTTAAAAAAAAAACATTTAAAAAAAATTAAACGCTTTAAAAAAAATTTTAAAAAAATACTAACCTCCCCCCTTCCCCCACCCCCTCACTCCCCCCACCCCCTCCTCCTCCCTCTCTGCTACCACTCCCCTCTGCCCCCATCCACCTTTCCCAACCTCCTCCCCTCCCCTCCACCCCCCTCTCCCCTTCCCCTCCCCCCCCTCCCCTCTCCCCTTCCCCTCCCCCTCCTCCCTCCTCCTCCTCCCCCTCTACACTCTCCCCCTACCCATCCTCCTTGGTGGCCCTTTGGGCTCCCAAGGGGCGGCACGATTCGGCGGCACGACCTCATTCGCAAAAAGGGTCGCCCCCTTGGGCATCCCTTGGGAGGCCCTTTGGGCACGCGAGGGAGTGGCACCAAATCCCCTCATGCTTCCAAAGGGCCACCAAGGTAGATGGATAGGGGGAGAGGACGGAGGGGGAGGGGGAAGGAGGTGAAGGGAGGAGGAGGGGGAGGGGGAGGGGCATGCGGGAGGGGAGGGACCAAAAGGCTGCAAAGGGGGATGGGTAGGGGGAGAGTACGGAGGGGGAGGGGGAGGGGCAGGGGCATGCAGGAGGGGAGGGAAGGGGGTGGAAGGGGGCAGGGGATAATGGGGGCAGAGGGGAGGGTTAGCGTAGAGGGAGGGGGAGGATTTTTTTTGTGAGTTTTTATAATTTTTTTTTTATATAATTTTTAAAAAAATTAAAATGGTTTTTTTTAGTTTTTTTTATAATTTTTATAATTTTTTTTAAAATGATTTATTTTAAAGTTTTTATCATTTATGTTTTATAAATTTATAAAAAAACTACCTATTGAAGATATTAAAGAACCTGAAGTTCCCAGGATCTGGGATGCAGTAATGGAAGGATGCCATGATCGAGGAGTACCAGTCGATCATGAAGAATGATGTCTGGGATATGGTCTCGAGACCAGAAGGGAAGTCTGTTGTGACTTCTAAGTGGATCTACAAGATCAAGCATGCTGCAGATGGTAGCATAGAGAAATAAAAGGCAAGGTTTGTGGCTCGTGGATTCTCCCAGAAAGAAGGGATAGATTATGAAGAAACTTTTGCACCTATAGCCAGATACACTTCCATCAGAACAGTACTTTCTCTAGCTGTAGTAATGAAGTGGAAGAAACACCATATGGATGTCAATACAACTTTCTTGAATGGTGTAGTTGAAGAGGAAGTGTATGTGGAGCAGCCACTCAAATTTGAGACACATGACACGGAGTCACATGTGTGCAAATTAAATAAATCCGTGTATGTTTTGAAACAAGCACCGAGGACATGGTACGGCAGGATTTATAGCTTCCTGTCTAGTTTGGGATTTACCAAGAGTAAAGCGGATTCCAACCTTTACTACAAGGTTGAGTTAGGAAATCCGGTGATACTCCTACTGTATGTGGATGACCTGTTTGTGATAGGTGAGGATAGGTTGATTTCCGACATGAAGAGGAAGCTTGCTGCCGAGTTCAATATGAAGGACTTGGGTATGATGCATTACTTTCTAGGTATGGTGGTGTGGCAGAGTGCAGATGGAATCTTCCTTCGACAAGGGAAGTATGCAGTAGAGATCCTGAAGCGGTTCGGGATGATGGACTGCAAGGCCATCGCCACACCTATGGCATCGAACCTAAAGCTATTGAGTGATGCTTCATCATAGTCGGTTGATGCCACGATGTATCGTCAAATGATTGGTTCCTTGATGTACGTGACGAACACGAGACCAGATATTTGCTTTGATGTGAACACCTTGAGCCAGTTCCTGATGTTCCTAGACATGTTCACTTGATTGTTGTAAAGCATATTCTGAGGTACCTGAAGGGTACGGTTGATTATGTGCTCAAGTATGATGCGAATCAAAAGTTTAACCTGGAGGGTTATGTGGATTCGGATTGGGAAGGAAGTGATGTAGATAGAAAGAGCACTTCGGGGTGTTGCTTCAGTATGGGATCAGGTGTGATCTCTTGGTTTAGCAGGAAGCAATCCTGTGTAGCACTGAGTACATCCCAGGCAGAGTATGGTGCATCTTTTTCGGCCTATTGTGAGGCAGTATGGCTAAGGAAGCTACTGTCATATTTATTTGATCTCCAATTGGATGCTACTTGTATCTTCTATGACAACCAGAGTTGTGTGAAGTTGTCAGAGAACCTAGTGTTCCATGACAAGTCAAAGCATTTTGAAATCAAATATCACTATATCAGGGATATGGTGCAGAGAGGAGCATTGAAGCTTCTGTATGTTGCTACAAATGAGTAGATTGCAGATGTGTTGACCAAACCACTAGCCAAAGTGAAGTTCAAGTACTCCAGAGAAAGGCTTGGTGTTCTTCAGATAGAAGATACTTCGAGGAGGAAGTGATGGGACACATTTGCAGGAGCCATTCCAAGCATGGTGGTAGGAGGATCCTTTCCATGGTTGTGTATGTGATGAGAATTAGGACGATGCTTCAGATGATGTTATATATGATTGATGAGTCTAAGTTACAGGTATCTGATAGCCTTTTTCCCCACAGTAAAGCACAAGAAAGGGTGAAGAAATACATTTGTTTTGTGGGAGAAATGGTTTACCTTGATTATTTAATGAAGTTGTTTTAAATATTATTCTTGTATGTTTGAAAGCGTGTTAAATAAAATAATTATGTAAAAATCGAGTATGATTGAGCAAGTCTAGGTATACTAAAGGACAAACATGCAGATCAAGCAAAGGACTGAAAGATCATGAAGAACTCAGTGCTTTCTTCCCTAATTTCTAGAGAGAACTTCTGTTCAAACATAATCGATAATTAGACATGTAGTTAGGTTAAAGAATTAGAGGAATATAAATATGGACCTCTCGGCTAGCGAGAGGGGCCTATTGCCATTTTTGAGAAACATTGTTTTATGTTTTTATACTGTTGAGATACTTTGAGTTACAGACTTTTGTTAAACTATGAAGTTGCTGTTATGAATAAAGAATTGATGTTGCTTCACATTCAGCGTATATAAGTTTCTTTCACTCTTGAGTACGGGTTGGAGAGGGCACCTCCAACACGTAAGTCAGGAGATCTTACTATTCAGGTATTTTTCATTATGTGCTTTACATTGACTGAAATCTACATTGCATATGAAATCATTTGGATGGCATTAAATAGTATAACTTGATTTTTGTAGTGAAGTGACCAGTCTGATTCCGTAGTAGTTTATAACGCATTCTGTAGTTCGGTAATACTATTTCAGTAGTCCTGTAGCAGCATTCTTCCAAGATATAATTTAGCATCTATTTCCTTATGTACTCGCATTGATTTTGAAATAGTGATCCAGATCTTAGAACTTATGCACTCTCCCATTATTATGATTTGCATCAGGATGATGCTATGATGATGATCAGGACGATCATGTGATGATGATATGCATCAATATGATGCTATGTATGATGATGATCAGTATGATCATGTGATGATGATGTGCATCAGGATGATGCATTGTATGATGATGATCAGTATGATCATGAGCATCAAGATGATGCTCCATGCGAAGATGATTAGTGTGATCATGAGTATCAGGATGATACTCTGTGGCCGTGGGTAGGTTGTGCATAGGCATGTAATCATCTCTGGAGATACAGACAGGTTGTGCTAGGAACGTAAAAGTCATGGGATGCTCTTTATAGATCTTGCAGGTCGCAAGATGCTCTTTTAAGGTTTTGCGAGATCACATGTAATCAATCCTGGAGATCCGGACAGGTTGTGCTAGGCACATAAAAGTCCTGGGATGCTCTTTAGAGATCTTGCAGGTTGCAATACACTCTTTTAAGGTTTTATGGAAACCACATGTAATCAGTCCTGAAGATCCGAACAGGTTGTGCTAGTCACGTAAAAGTCTTGGGATGTTCTTTAGATATCTTGCAGGTCGCAAGACACTCTTTTAAGGTTTTGTGGAGGTCACATGTAAAATTTCTGGGAGATCTGATAGGTTCAGCAATAAGTTCGTAATCAGTCCTGGGATGCTCTTTCGAGGTTTTGTTGATGCACATAATCATCCCTGAGAATTCCACAGGATGGCCCGCTCGCAGAGATGATGAAGACCTACATGAGGCTAAGCCTAAATCCAGCATGAAAAAGGGTTGGCTCTGTAGAAATTCCTATGAGGAGAAGAATTGAGAGATAGCACTAGTGATCGATATGAAGAGTACAACAGCAATGACAATGATGCTCCAATGATCCAGTGATGATGATCCAGCTCCAGTATTGAAGACTTGTGCCTATATGTATTGATGACCTGTGTCAAGAGAATACCTTCCTAGTTAAGAGGGAGTGTTGATGTATTTGTAACTTCAGAAGATATTCACTTGTCTATTACATTTGGACTTTATTGTATCCCCAATGGAGATGTATTATTCCTCCGATTGGAAGTGTTGTCATTTGTATTTGCAAGTGTCGCAAGTTACATTGTAAGTGTCGTAACTTATATTTGATGGGTTATTAGACCACCTTGGTGGGGTTGGCCCTGTATGAGTCATGTGGATGGTTTATTAAGCTTCCTTAGGAAGTTGGCCCAATTAAGGTTAAAGGCAGGTCAATTCATTGTATAAATAGAGAGTGTGACTCTCTCATTCTATTCATTCATTCACTCACTCACTTCGCATTAGTGAGAGAGAGGAGGAGTGCACACAAGTGGAGGAGGAGAAGCTGCTAGGAGACTATCTCTTGTTTTGGGGTTTGATCTTTGTATTGGTGCTCATTCTATCTCTAAGGAAGTTGCAGGGTTTTTCACCTTCTTGGTTTTCCCCGATGAAATGCTTTGTGTCTCTTGTCTCTTGTGTTTGATATGGTGTACATGTTGTTCTCTCAGTTAAGATCCTAGATCATATTGAATTAAATGATGAAAAACTAGCAAGTTTATACTATACAATAATAGGTATGTTGATCAATATCCACAAGTCTTCAATATACTTTACAAATCCAGGTGATGAAGACATCATATATTTCCCTCAACCTTCTCCCTTTCAAAATATTGATACAACCTTCACAACATTGTTGTCGGTGTTCGTATCGGTGTCCTCACAACTTTGCTACAACATTGGCAACAATGTCTTACCAGGATGCGATGATTCATTACTGTATATGTTTTGTTTGTTTTCATTTTTCATTTTTCTTCTTTTTTTAGTTTTATTTTCAAAATATGTATGGGGGAATGTGATGAAGAAGGAGGATGGAGGAGACAATTGGGGTCTTTGAAAAAGAGGTTTCTCATTAAGAACTCATATGAGAAGAACTTATTGAATTTGATTTCTCTTTTGAAGAGAATACCTTCTTCACATAATTGAACTATCTCCCCTTCTTCCCCATTCCCATTACATCACTTTCTACAAAGAATATGTAGATGACCAACAACATATTTAACTCAAAATATCCAAATTCCATTCCTTTGATTTATTTCTACAAGGTTTTCTAGCATGGTATTTTCATGGAACAAATAAAGGAAACAAGTTATACAACTTGAGGAGAACCTGACATTGTTCTCGTTTTTTTGGGGTCAATTTTAGTAGTTGGTTTTACCTCTGTTTCAAAAAGTGTTTATACTGGTAGCACGATTTTTCATTTTGAGTCATTTTTTGTGATTTTGAAATTTCTTGGTCATAAGAAAATTATGACTTTTATTTACAAGGGTGTTTTTTAAAATTTTACTAAAAACTATACATTTACTAGCTACTTATAATGAAAAAACATATACATTTTTTAATTTTGTTAACATTTAGAAGCTAGATTGAATGAAAAATATATACATTTTGGAAGTTTTTTCTTTAAACTTTTCTCTTAGATAAGTCATTTTTTTGGTCAAATTTGTAAACAAAATGAGAAAATAAAGACATTACAAACCATTTTTAACATATTTTCAGCTATTTTATGTTTAAAAATGATTCTATTTAACATTATTTTCTATAAAGTGTTGATTCACATAAACTGAACAAAAAGTATACCATAGATTTGTAAATAACATATTAAAAACATAGTATTTACTCTCAAAATAAAATCGTAAAGTCAGAACATTACAAAAATATATTCTCAAAAATTTGTCAAGTTTGACATTTTTCTCATAATCGCGTTGCCCATTGGAGCGACGCATTGGGAACCCAAAGAGGGCTTAGGGGGAGGAGCAGAGATTTTCCCTACGGCTCAAAGGGGCCTGGCACAACAAAGTAAAAAAATCAAAATTTTAAAAAAGAAATATGAAAAAACCAAAATGAGAAAATAGATTAAGTTTTTTTCAAAAAGTAAACAAATATATAAAAAATTATAAATTTGAAGAACAACAATTTCAAAACTATTTTTTTTAACAAAATTTTAAAAAAAGGTATATATATAAATAAAATCCAAATAAAAAATACCTAAACAAATTAAAACAAAAACAAAATTTTAAAAAAAATTATAAGTTAAAAAAAAACAATTTTAAAACCAATTAAAAATTATAAAAACTTAAAAAAAAAACATTTAAAAAAAATTAAACGCTTTAAAAATTTTTTTAAAAAAATACTAACCTCCCCCCACCCCCTCCTCCTCGCTCTCTGATACCACTCCCCTCTGCCCCCATCCACCTTTCCCAACCTCCTCCCCTCCCCTCTACCCCCATCCCCCTTCCACTCACGCCCCTCTCCTCTCCCCTTCCCCTCCCCCTCCTCCCTCCTCCTCCTCCCCCTCTACACTCTTCCCCTACCCATCCTCCTTGGTGGCCCTTTGGGATCCCAAGGGGCGGCACGATTCGGCGGCACGACCTCATTCGCAAAAAGGGTCGCCCCCTTGGGCATCCCTTGGGAGGCCCTTTGGGCACACGAGGTAGTGGCACCAAATCCCCTCATGCTCCCAAAGGGCCACCAAGGTAGATGGATAGGGGGAGAGGACGGAGGGGGAGGGGGAAGGAGGTGAAGGGAGGAGGAGGGGGAGGGGGAGGGGCATGCGGGAGGGGAGGGACCAAAGGGCTGCAAAGGGGGATGGGTAGGGGGAGAGTACGGAGGGGGAGGGGGAGGGGCAGGGGCATGCAGGAGGGGAGGGAAGGGGGTGGAAGGGGGCAAGGGATAATGGGGGCAGAGGGGAGGGTTAGCGTAGAGGGAGGGGGAGGATTTTTTTTGTGAGTTTTTATAATTTGTTTTTTTATATAATTTTTAAAAAAATTAAAATGGTTTTTTTTTAGTTTTTTTTATAATTTTTATAATTTTTTTTAAAATGATTTATTTTAAAGTTTTTATCATTTATGTTTTATAAATTTATAAAAAAAATACCTTTTTGGAAGAGTTTTTTAATTTCATTTTTTTTGTTTATTATGAATATATTAGAAAAAAAAATTATTTTATGCAAGAAGAGTGGTGAAATAATTTATTCAATAATTTGTGTTACACATAGTGCAAGTTTTATTTAGCGTTACTAAGAGATTTAATAAATACAATTTTAAATTATGACAAAATGATATAATAACGTCATTTTTTTAAAAAGTGTGCTACCAGTAGCATTAGTTTTTAATCCAGGGCTTGATTTTAAGAGTTTTGTAAACAACAATAAGTATTGTTTTGGTCTGTGTCTATATTTTTAACCACAAAAAAAGGTGGTGCTACTGGTAGCACCACCTTTTGATTCGAGGTTGTTTTTTGGTGTTTTTTATGCAAAAATACGAGTTTTTATGGCTAGAGTTCTTGTTTTGAGTATAAAGTTCTCGTTAAGTTGTATAACATGTTAGGAAAGGAGAAGATCAAACTATAGTAGTATCAAAATGACCAAGTGCATGAGCTTAGCCTCTAGGATATTGGTTCTTGTAACTGTACATATGTCTAATTAGAATGGATATTGGTTCTTGTAACTATAGGTCTGTTTAATTGGAATGAATGAAATCCCAAAAAACGAAAAACACCAAAGAGCATCCCACATGAAAAAAAAGGTTATTTAGCAAAATGTAATGAGATATATTTATAGCAGAGACCATTCAAAGGCTCCAGTTACATTCAAAATATCATGTTACCATAATGTATGAGTTCTCATTAGTTTAATCTTCAAAATATCATACCCCTTTCATAGAAGGGTATGATTATGATAATTTTTGAATTGAAACCAACAACTAAGTTTTTGCTATGACAAAAGAGGATAGCTTTAACCATATTTTAAATGCATGTTAATGGATTTGAAGGATTCACAAAAGAGGATAACATTAAACATATTTTAAATGACTATTAATGGATTTGAAGAGTTGCACTTTTTAAAATGTGAAATAAACTCCCGTGAGGATCTTTTATTGGAAAAAGGGACCTCTTCATATCTAATCTTTTATCAGAAGAGATATATTTTCAAATCTAATCAATGGGTTTTAACAGATATTAGTAAACTACCAAATAAAAGAAGTGCAATGTCCTAAGTTACACAAAATAACCCGAGAAATACTAAATATGTTTCAAATCTAATCTTTTACAGAAGAAGATACATTTTCAAATCTAATCAATGGGATTTAATAGAGATTAGTAAACCACCAAATAGAAGAAGTGTAATGTCCCAAGTTACACACAATATACCGAGAAATATGGAATATGTTGAGATATATACATAGAACACCACTCCAAAGCATTATAAGAATTACACAACAGCCTAATGCATCACAAATGTATAAGAAATGGAGGCACCCTGCCACATACCCAAAATCTGAATATTTTATGTTATGTGAAAAACATTATGTTATTGGTTATTGTAAATTTTTTATGATTATTGACTAGGTGGGGTCAAGGATGACTGTAATTAATTTCTCAAATATTTTATCATTAAAAAATAAAAGAGGAGACAAATATCCCAAGGAGACTTTTGAAAGAGTGTTCACTAACCCACTAGGAGGAATGAACTGGGGTGGAGAGCAAATTGACACTTGGAAGCATCATCAATGCAGCTCTAGCTGTTGCAGGTGGCAACATCCCTACATTTATGGTCATGTTCCCCAAGGAAGTGGAACAGAGAAGGTGGCTCAATAATTGTAAAACTGACCAAAGACCTAGGCAATCTATTACACCCATCGAATTGGAGCAGGAGGTAATCAATTTTTACCTTGTGATAATTCTGAACATAGAAAGAAAGAGGAATGCACAATAGATTCGATGAGGGGAAGGATAGTGTAATATCCCTCCTTTTATCTTTATCAGAATTAAAAAAAAAAATAATAAATAAATAAATTTACTTGACAGAGTAAGTCATTATCTCACACGATGGATCGCTGTAGGTGATCTCTGAACTCTATGCTGCAAACTCGCAGATCTTAGATAAAGGTATGTATCCTTACAGTTGTCTTCCTTGACCTGACCAAATGTTATCATTTAATAGTTTGGGGAAGTAGAGTATGAATTCTATGATTATTATCGTCCTAAATAGACGACCGATGATGATAGTGATTATTTAGTTACACCACTATTATTTTAAAACCCTATTACCTTTTAGTGTATAAAGGTTAACCATTATCTTAAATTAAGGCTAAGTAACAAGTCTTATATAGGATTGGTATATAATCATTGACTTGCAAAAAGTATGATAACTTATGGACCATGCTCTGGGTCATATATCTTATATAAATAGTTATAACGCCCTTAAACAAACTTAATCACGCTTAATTATTTTAAAGAAGAATAGCTTTTTCTAAAGAAAATATGTATATAGAAGAGCATCCTAGAAAAGGATATAAGTGATTTAAGGGAGGATAGAATTTTATATATAAATATATATATTTATAATCTATTTTCTTTTAGTATTCAAAATACTTGAATGTCCTTATTAATAGGTACCTTAGGATTTTGGAACTTGCGATCATGATCACATTTAAATAAATATTCATAAAGGACCTTTTCCTTGGAAAAGTTTATTCTCACAAATTTATATATAATATATATAGATTGATGTATGAAAAACATAGTTGGAGTGAGAAAATTCAAAGTAATGACTATTGACTATAAAATTTATCTTTAAGATTCTTTATGAAAATTGAAATTTATTAGAGGGGTTTTGATTTCGAATTCTAGTGTAATGACACTCAACCACCTTAAAAATTGAATGAACCTTTATTAAGGAAAAAGAAGACAGATTTGAAATCATATTTTTCAAAGGTAGTGACCTTACGCTAAAAATCAAAGACCAACTCATAACTTACCTCAACAGTTGGAGTGGAGTTTTTATGGAGAAAGATAGTGGAGGTGAGACAAGAACTTAACTAAGTTGAGTGGAGAAAATTAAGGAGTAACTCCCGCGAGTTTGTCTCTCTAGTGGAGAGGTAAGCTTGAGGAGGCCGCCATTGGCGTTGTTATTTGTTTTAAGGGAGGAGTCAAACATAAGAATGAACACACACGGTGGTAGTTGGACGAAAATGGGAATCTTTTAGTGGGAGTAATGGGATCTATTATATAGGAAGATCTCTTCGTGAGGGCAGTGACAGCTAGGAGTTCAATAAATGTAGATCTCTGCGTGAGAGTGAGGGGATTTATATAAATGAAGATGATTCTCGACAGGAGGGAAAAAGGATCATTCTCACGGGTTCATTGCGTTTGAGGCTAGGGTAATTCTCATTATCGAGGACGGCCAAATCTTAGCTGGAAGGGCGATCACAGTACCAATGGAATGCTCAGATAAGTTTGTATTAGAAATTGTTTAAAATGGTTGTGTTGAACAGTAAAGTCCTGTAGAGATTATGGTACTCTCCCTTCTCTATATTTTTCTTTGGAAGTGACGGACAACATTGTCCTGTAAATATTATAGTGGTCTGACCCATTTCGTTTCATTGGAATTGTTGGACAACAATGTCATCTAAAGCTTTTAGGATTACTCTGACAGATCCCCACACGTATTAGAATGTTGCATATTCTGTAATGAGGTTATGAAAGCGTCGATCCTGTAATTATTGAAGGGCTTAGATCCGTAAACACTTGGAAGGTCTGAAACATTGTAATTTATTCACTAGTGGATTCCTAGATTGTTTTATTACTGGCCAATTCATAGATAGCCAAAGTACAGTTTTCAGTTTGATTTATATGCGTACATGCTGTGTAGATGGAGGAAGGGGCTTTTGCCTTGGAGTTAACTTCTCCATTGAAACTGATATGATAGATCAGGATCGCAGTGATAATCTGCTGGGATTTTGTGTGTTGTTTTGAAAGATCGCAGATCTGTGTAGAATTTGTATGCTAGATCGAATCGCAGTGATAATCTGCTGGGATTTTGTGTGTTGTTTTGAAAGATCGCAGATCTGTGTAGAATTTGTATGCTAGATCGAATCACAGTGATACTCTGCTGGGATTTTGTGTGTTGTATTGAAAGATCGCAGATCTGTGTAGAATTTGTATGCTAGATCGAATCGCAGTGATACTCTACTGGGATTTTGTGTGTTGTATTGAAAGATCGCAGATCTGTGTAGAATTTGTATGCTAGATCGAATCGCAGTGATACTCTGCTGGGATTTTGTGTGTTGTATTGAAAGATCGCAGATCTGTGTAGATTTTGTATGCTAGATCGAATCGCAGTGATACTCTGCTGGAATTTTGTGTGTTGTATTGAAAGATCGCAGATCTATGTAGAATTTGTATGCTAGATCGAATCGCAGTGATACTCTGTCGGGATATTGTGTGTTGTAATGAAAGATCGCAGAAATATGTTTTTATACTATCGCAGTGACCTGCCTATATATTGTAACCTGGATTTAAATCACGTGGATCTATGTATACATGATATGCTAGAACTAAAAGTTCAATGACCTCTACTTACACATTATTTATGTTGGATTGAACCCTGATGAAATCTTTAAATATATGTTGTAAGCTACAGGATTGAACTCTCTCAAATATTTAAATATATGTTGTTGGAGTTTACTTCAGAGGATACAGGTTTGAACTCTGTCAATCTTTGAATATATGTTGTCGAAGTTACTATAGAAGCTATAGGATGGAACTCTGTCAAACCTGTAAATGTCACCTGATGTAGTTGACTATACTGTCAGGAATAGATTTCTATCATGATCTATGTTTACATTACCACAGAGTTGGCTTTATCCCTATTGGGATCTCCTTAATATATATATATATATATTTATATACTGCCATAGCTTTCAGATTAATCCCTGTGTATAATTTTTATGCTGCCCCTACCTCTGCATATAGGTTGTCTAGCCACGATCTTTGGAAGATCTCGGTAAGTGCAAATGCAACTGTTGATATTTTTAGTGAAAAACAGAAGAAGAATCTTTAAAGAATGCATACTTAACAAAGTTATGTTTAATTCAAATCTCTATGATTATATTGATATTAGGGTTGAATACTTAAAAGAATTCTGTTGAGATTCTATAGATCCCTGTCATAGTTTGAGGCAGTTACTGGATGTTGAAGGCTGTTTTCTTTATCACATCAGGGAGAAAAGCCAGCATTGTACATATAGAGAATTTCCTCTATAATTATGAAAGATTAGGTTCATTGCCGAATGCTATGGAAAAACTCTCACAATGTAAGAGAGCAATAGCAACAGGAAGTTGCAGATTGTAACCCTCACTATTCGAAATGAATAATACATAATGTGGCATATTCTCTTTGTGGACGTAGCCCGGACAGCGGGTGAACCACGGTTATATCTGGTCTCTCTCCTTTGAGTAATGGTTGTATTGTTAGATTTAGATGCATGCATGTTAATTTCCTCAATCATGAAGAATTCATTTTATATCAATTAATTAAATAAATGCATGAAGTTTAACGATAGTTGAAAGTGATCTCAATGAGAAAGATGAAGTGCTTAACATACACATGCAAAGTTCCGTTACATCATTGTACTAATTAAGATATATCAAATGTTAAGATAAGCATGGGTTGTCTTAAAAATTTATGCATTGTTTGAATACTCCCTTTTAGTAAATACTAATGGTCATTTGGTTAATGCAAGGATAATGGATCTTTGAATCCTTGGTACATACGATAGACGAAATTCGACATAAGTTATGGAACCTAAGAAGCAATAAGTGAATGTGGAAAGTTAAAGTAGTCTATTTCCTATCTTATCTGTGTGAAGTCTATGGAATTTAAATAATTAAGTATGAAAGGCAAAGGTAAACTGAATAGGAAATCTTCAAGGGTTTTTCCCAATTACTAGCCTAGTTATTTTGCGGTGTTACACATATGGTCTTCCATGTGTGATCTTTGTATATTATTTTAATTACATTTTTTTTTTTTTTTTCTTAAAACTTTCACTCAAAATCTGAATTACGAAAATGGGTATGTTACAGATAGAGTGCTTGATTGAGAAAAGTCTGTTAATCTAAGTTAGTACTGCTATATGCAGAACTCAATATTGCTGAAAAGAAGAAGTCTCATTCTGGAGTATTGTCAACATCATTGTTGAGTTGCAGAGGATAACATTTGCCTCCACACAGCATCTTCGTCCTAGTGGTTTAGTGAACAGGCTCGAGGGTCCTAAGAAAAGTGACTTGGTTGTCTTCAGGAGGAGGTTGGGTGGAACGGGCTCCCTTGGGTGTTTGTTTCCCTCTTCAGCATCAGGTTCTTATTGTCTTATTGTTTTTACTATTTATCTATTTATGAAGATGTTTAAATGTATCATGAATCCATATTTTCTTCAGTTAGTATAGAGGATAATTATCAGTCTGATTTTGTACTGTGAATTGAAGGAATGTATTAGAAATATACTAAGAATGAATGAAATACTTCTCTGTATTTTTTCACACACAGTTATGTGTTGTACTCTAGTACAGAGAAGTTAATTTATAAATAGATCAAAATGATTGAGTATCATAGATAGAATTTGTTTTATATCAGTAACTCTATTCTATTTTAAATGCAACAAAATATACTTATTTATAAGACAAAATCGTTATTGGAAATGCTAGAAGTTATTTTCATAATCAGAAAGTAAATTCTATTTCTAAAACATACTATATCTATGCATAGAAGTTAAGTGAAACCCTAGGTTTCTTATATCCATTCATATAAACAAAGTTACTCTATCAAATTAGTACATGACTCAACTATAGATAGAATAAATGTATCATCATTGATTTTACTTAAGAAAACATCTCTTATCGAATCCTTATAGATTCAGCTTTAACATAAGTCAAATTAATATGCAGAGTTCCTATCTACGTAGAAGAGTATCCATGTATATACATTTGCTTATTAATAAAAAATAAGCATAATGCATCGTTTCATCACATAATATCAACATAAAATATTTTACACTGAGATTATTGAATAAACATAAACATGTTGAGTCGTAATACTTTATTGGAGGAATATTCTATTCTAATAATAATCCCAACTATTAAAATATATAAGGGTTATCTAAGCAGAACAACTTTAAGTACTCATCGGCTATACCCAGGGTTGAAACCCTGTACATAATCACAAGTCATAATATTGTAGAGATAGTACATAAGAGTTCCAAAACAAGTCAATAATACAACTAACCGAACTTGGTTACATCAATTACAGGTTAAAAGTCAAAACCCTGAGACCACCTCTCAGGCTTAACAACACATTACAAACTCCCTTATATTTACAAATATGAACATTACATGAGTAATACTAGACTCGGGTTCAAGACCCGTAAAGGGCTCTCCTAAGGGTTCATCGAAATCGTATGAACCACACATATATAATCGGTACAGGTATCCATTTTCCAACTTATGTACAACAAAGAAACAAACTAATCTGTATTACAATCAAACTTTAATATTGAGACAGAATACAATCATCTCCTTCTTGGCATTACAGGTACCACTCAAAAGTCCAAGGCTTGAGCCTCGACTCGCCCAAACTTGGGTCTTAAAAAATTATCTCTCGAACTTAAAACTTAAACTCGTAAAACAGGACTGGGGTTCAAACCCCGTAAGTTTCTCAAAACATCAAACCACAACCCTTTTACATAATGTTCAGGGTTAGGGTATTAACCCTGTAAATATATTTATAACTGGAAATTTTACAAAAGAACAACATAAACATTATTTTCCAACAGAGTCAAAAGATGGGCTTAGCCCTAAACACTAGCATAATATCAAAATCTCTCCATACTAAAATCATGAGAATGTCGAGAGCACTTCTCTTAATATTGGAGAAATCCATACTTTGAAACCAGAAAACCATCTTTATTAATCCATGAATTCCTTTACAAAACAGTAATTAAGGGAAGCGTTGAGAAACCAACACGAGCCAAAGGATCGAGGGTCCAGCCCTCTTAATTACAAAATTCCATACGGCTTCCAAGATATTAAAAAAAACTGCAAAGACCAAATACAGGTGGTAATATTCATTTCGAAAAATTTTATTGTTCGGCTTCGTTTCCCTATCATCACCACTCACATCAAGAGTTATGACTCAGGTTTTCTAGAGAACCGTCGAGGCTTACCAGGGCCTTTTTCGAAACCACAATGGAGTAGCTATCCAGGATTTAGTAGCAAACCCAGCCGAGAGGAAACCCTGTCACTCCACAGTAAACACCAACAAGAAAATAGGATTTAGCAACGATATTAAAAGATGGATAATAAAAAAAAAATGAACTACACTGCACTGTAAGTTGATGGATTACCTATGGCAGGTTCCATTCAGCCGAGATTCTAACTATAACAATGCAAACAACCATCGAAACCCGAGAACATCGCATGAAGCATTCAAACCCTAACATCTCAGAAGGTTGTCGGCCTCCACCAGCAGTTTTGCAAAAAGAACAAAATGAAAAGAGCTAGCGAGGGTTTGGTAGTCATTCAAAGCACAGTTAGTGTTTATCCCAAAACTGAAATCCATCACGTGAAGCATTGCCATGGGGTTTCCAATTGTGCATTCCCCCACGGCCTCATTTAATTCAACATTTAAGTGTTAACCTATCAACGTGCCAACGAAGAGTTCCACTAAGAGTTCATACGATGAATCTATGCATAGTATAGTTTATAATTTCATGGTCGCATTATATCCTAAAGTCAATTCATGTTCATGTTATAAGAGTTTAATCGTGGACAAGGATTTAATACCCTTCCACATATAAATATTTCACATATAAGAACTATATAATATTGAGAATTGATCATATGGTGTTAAACTATGATCACATTATAATATCAATAAAACAATAATATATGGAAAACTCAAAGTATGGAGTTAGCATTCTATATAGACCTAACATATATATGTACTTATAGGATATATATATACACGACATTAAACTGAACAAATTCTTTTATTAGTGATTATAGTTAGGGATAAATATTACAAAAGAACAATTGTATGCGAATTAAACCAAGACAGGAGGCATTCATATATAAGTTAAAAACCACCTGAGAAGTTAACACATAAATTATGACAATAGATACATAGACCTTTATATCACTACAGTACTTAAAAATAAATTACGACGATGCTTAATTAAGTACAAGACAACATTATAAATATGAGTGAATAGCTTTTAATGCTACAGTTGTCATTAAATGTATCTTCCTCATAATAAATAAATAGCATTTATACTGTGCATAAAAAATTTATTTTTTGTGAAATTTGGGGATGTTACATGTGGTATCAGAGTGCAAGTTCAAACTCTAGGCCTGAAAGTGTCCCAACTCACGCAATTTAAAATTTAAAACAGAAAATGCAATTACTAATTTTTGTTTAATTTTGTTTTATGTTCAGCACTTTTTATATTTAGTTTGAAGGTATGGAAGGACCAAAAGAGTCAGTTGAGGACAGGTCCCATCCTAATGATCAAAATAATAATGAGCAGGAACATATCAATGCAGAAAATATATTTGTTGAATTAAACAATAACTCATCTGAATTACCGAGAATAGTAAGAGATTTAAAAACAGAAATAAAAATTGTCGAGGAGAACAAATGAATTCTAAAAGCTCAAGAGGAGCTGAATCAAATCCTGTTGGATAAATTCCATAATAATGATAAGAATGGAGGAACATAAAATAATTCTGAATCTGGACCCATGCCATACCAACATAAAGGTAAAAAGTTAAAACTCATTGATTATGAAACTAGCTCTTCTTCTGAAATGAATGTTAAATCGCACAAGAAGAAGCATCAGTATTCCAGCGATAGTAGTGAAAGTGATTGTTATACTAAAAAGAAGAAGTACAGACCCTACGAAAAGATTTCAGGGGAATTTAAGAAGATAAAACCACCAACTTTTAATGGAGAAACATAAAAGAGTGAGGAAGCTAAAGCAAGGCTATCTGGTATGAATAAATATTTCCAAATTTACAACTACTCAAGTTAGTTAAAAACTAAAATGGAAATTTATAATCTGACAGGAAAAGCCAACATTTGGTTGCAAGATTTGAAATGAGTAAAGGGAGTAAAAGAGAAAAACATAAACTGGAGTAACTTTAAGAATTATTTTAAAAGGAAATTTCTGTTGGAAGAGTATTGTGAGGAATGAGCTAAAGAGTTTTATGAATTAAATTTAGGTTCCATGATATGAAAGAATTAAGCAGCAAGTTTCTAAGTTTGTTAAGATATGTGCTTTACATTACTGAAGAAAAACCTAAGGTACAAAGATTTCTGAGCTATTTACCCTCTCATATAAAGGACATAATTGAGTACGACGCTCCTAGAACTCTTGAAGAGGCCATGAGGAAAGCAAATATCTGTTATGAACAGAACAGGAAAAGGGAAAGCATGCCAAGCTGGAAGGAAAAGAGGCCTAATAATTTTCAACAAAGAAAGAAACATTACTCATTTAATCGAAATTTTAGAAATAATAATTCACATAATTTTTCTAACATAAAATTTCAAGGAAATAATCCAAGAAGCAATGTACAGCCAAATTTTACAGCTGCAAGAAACAGAGATCCACCTAATAATTATGTTAAAAAAAATGAACAAAAGGAAACCTTAAAATGTTGGGACCGTCAAGGACCTCACTGATGAGCTCAAAATTAGGTACTCTATAGCCCCTTTTATGCCACACAAGCACAAGAAAGAATAAGGAAATACCTCTGTTTGTGGGGAAGAATGCATTTGTTTTGATTATTTAATAAAGTAGTTTAGAGATTATTCTTCTTATGGTTAAATGCGTTTTTATGTGCTAATTATATGAAAATAGGCATGTATGAGTAGGGCGCAGGTGATCTGGAAGACGACAAGTAAATTAATCTCAAAGACTGAAGATCACGAGTGGCTCAGCGCTCACATTTTCCTGATTTATAGAAAAAGCTCCTGTTAACCAAGATTGGCATTTACAATGTAGAGTTAGGTTAGAATTAAGAATAAATAGGGACCTCTTGGATAACAGGGGGTTCTGTTGACATTTTAGAGAAACAATCTTCAACACATTTTATATTCGAGACAGTTATGTTTAAGTTTTTCTTGATAATGAAAGACCGTTGTTATTTCAAATCCTTGAAATTATATGTCTTTTTCACTCCTGAAATACGTGTTGGGGAGGGCCCCCTCAATACGTAGATCAGGAGCCTCATATTTAATCACAGTTATTTCTCATGCGTTTTTTTAATTGGCTTAATCACCATGATGTGTGAAAGTACTTTGACAATTATTTAAGTAGCAGATTCTGATTTCAGTTCAACGATTTTCTCTGTAGTTCGATGGTACTGATTCTGTTGTTCTATAACACGCTCTCAGTAGTCCTGTAGATGCTATTTGCGTAGGCGTATTTTAAATTTGTTTTCCAACATTTTTATACTATTTCCAGATAATGATTCAAATCTATAAATTCACACATACTCTCCTTATTTAAGTTTGATCACATAGAAGTTGAATATTTCAGCATTTGATTTGAATAGAATAATGTTTGTTCGCTTTTGGTATTTGATTCGGTAGCTAGAATTTGATTGTTCTTTAGAATTAATATTCCTAGATTAGATTTACTAGCTTTCAGTATTTAATTCCTAGACTAAATTTCCATCTTTCAGTATTTATTTCCTAGAATAAATTCCCAGTTTTTAGTATTTAATTCCTAGACTAAATTTCTAGTTTTTCCTTTCCTAAGATAAATCTATCAGTCTTTAATAGATTTGGGTTATAGATTTGCAACCTTTTCATATTTCCATCTTCTTATTTCTAGAACAATATTTCCATTTCCCTCAAGGAGACCTTTAGGATACATCCAACACCCTAAACGACAAAGATCACTCTATAGTGCACATACAGTGCTTAGCACCTCTTAAGTTTGTACACTCCCTAGTTGATAATTAAAGTATACTCCCAGTATAGCTACCCTAATTAGGTACCCATTCCTGGAGGCCACCACTTTTGGGCGTCGTTTCCAGGGAGGTGCTTAATCTATAGAAGAAATCTTTAAAAAAAAAAATAAAGAAAAATTAAATTAAATTTTTTACCTTGAATGCCTTGACGACAGAGGGATAGATTTGGATGCTTTATGACTAACCTCCCTATGAGTAACAACAGTTCTGATAATTCTCAATTTGAATTCCTTAACTCTGAAGACGAAGCTAATTCTAGTTACGATCCAAACCGTGATAACTTCTTTGTTAGCTCTAGCTCAAACACTACTATGGTAGAAGAAGAGGATGAACCTAGAGAACTGTTCACTTTTCCCATTAGTGTACCTCTTGGGGATGCCAAGATGAAGAATATCAACCCTATTAACCTGCGAAACTTTTATGGCTTAACCCTAGAATATCTTGACACATTTTTATTTGAATTTGAGGTAGTTTGTAGGTCATTTGGTTACACTACTAATGCACAAAAACTGAGATTCTTTCCTTCTACATTGAAAGATATATCACTCAGATGGTTTATGAGCCTAGAAGAAAACAAAATTTTCACCTGGGACCAAATGAAACAATCCTTCCTAGAAAAATATAGGGACTACTGTAAGGCAAAAGATACAAGAGATTAAATCTTCAGAATGCAACAAGGAGAAAGAGAATCGCTAGAAGACTACGCACAACACTTTCAACTCAGTTACAAACGAGATAGTCATTGTACCTTAGATCAAGAATCACTGAAACTTGTCCTTCTTAGAGTAATCAAAGAAGAAAATCTAGAAGTATTGAACCTTCTAGGAGATGGGGATATATTCCATAAAACTTACGACTAAATTCTACAAATCTTCAAGAACTATTCTAGATGCAGAAAAGGAAAAAGTGGCATAAGGGATTCACATCCATTTACTGGAGGATCATCATCTCCGGGACCAAACCTTACAAAGTATGACTTAAGGAACCTTCTTGATGCTATGAAAACTGATATCCTTCAATCCCTATCAATGCAACTTGATGCACTCCAAATAAAGAAGAAACGGGACGAGATAAACCAAGCACTGGCGGTGTTTTGCCCATGCTGCAGAAAGAAACATGAAAAAGGACAGTGCACATTGAACACCATAGAAATATGTGTCCTTTGCACTGATGATCACTCCACTGATAAATTCCCTTTGTTTCCATCATGCAAAGCTTCCATTCAAGATCCCACAACTGAAGGTACAATAGAACAACTATGTTTTGTTAATAAGGAAGAAACAATTTTGTTAGGCCCTTCCATCCCAACAACCAAGCACACTTTAACCAAGGAAATAATCAACAAAATTGGAACCCCTCAGCACCAACCTCATGGCCATCTCATCCAGCTCCAAACCAATGGCAGCAAATCCAGGCACCATATTACACACAGTCCTACTCTCCATATCCCCCACCTTTTTCTCAACCATCAATAAACTATGGAAATCCATATCCATATTCAATAAACTGGAGAGCTCCATTACAACAACCACTCATCATGCCACCCCCATAGAACCAACCACCTCCTAGACCGCCTCCAATTCCTGCCCAACCGGTTCCAAACCCAAACAACAACAAAGCAGGACAGCAACAAACCCATAACATTGAAATAATGCAATTCCCTACTTATGTCGTGGATATACAGGAAATAAACGAAATCAATATCAGGTCTGGGAAAACATTACAAAACACGCACATGTAGAATAATCAAGAAGATGTCAATCACGAACAAATAACATAACCTGAAACTCAGCAGCTAGCTAAGACAAACCCTCAGGAAGAAGAAATTCGGCCCCACATACCAAATAGAAACCCGCCATTCCCTAAAAAACTCATTCAAAACACCAAAGAGGAGGAGGAGAATTCTATCCTCAATGAATTGAAGCATTTGAACATTCAAATCCCCATTTTACAAGTCATAAGAGATGTGTCAATCTGTAATAAGTTTATTAAAGAAAACTACTTAAAAAGACTTGGCCGAAAAAGACGTGACCCACCAACTATAAATGTAGTAGGCCAATTAGCAGATTTAATGTTGGGTGTCATTTTCAACCCCAAGTACCTTGACCCAGGTAGTCCAGTAGTCAACGTAACCATTAACAACAGACATATTGCAAGCAGCCTAATTGATTTAGCAGTTGCAATCAACGTGATGACAAAGGACACTACAATGATAGCCCTAAGACTCCAATCGAATATCAGACCAACCAGTACAGTACTGCAGCTTGCTGACACATCAACTGTAAAACCTGAAGGAATGCTCAAAGATATCATTATTAACATAGAATCTTGGGAGTACCTAGCTGACTTCATAGTTATAGAAGTAAAAAGTAAACTCAGTGGGTACCCAATAATAGTAGGGAGGCCTTGGATAGCAATAGTAGATGCCTATATAGGCTGCAGATCTGGCAACATGACAATCACCAGTGGGAAAGCTAGAAAGAAAATCATAATTTATCTTTGTTGGCAGGCGGTTTGATTGGGCACCATCGCAGCACCGCGAGTGCTGCGATACCGCGAAAGAAGGAAAGCAGCACGAAAGGTGACAAGTATTTTTTGTAGTTTATGGGTCATTTGGACCACGTCATGTAGCTTTTGGGTCATTTGGACCATAGTATGTGGGTTTTGGGTCATTTGACCGCATTATGTGGGATTTTAGGCTAGTTTTTGTAGAAGTTTGTTAAGAAGTAGTTAGGCGGTTGCCTAAGTGGACCACAAATGTAAAGGCGTAAGCCTATAAATTGACATAGGTTTGTAAGTATTGAATCATCTTTTGGAGAGCATGATTGTTGAATCTTAATGTCTGAGAGATCTTGATTTGAAGCTGAAGGCTAAATATTTTGTTGTACCTGGGATTTGCGGAGTTAATATGATGTGATAGAGCTGTTTTGCAGAATCCTTGTGTCTCTTTTGTTTATCTGTGGTAATGCATTTTGCGGTATGAATAGATGAATGATGCGATGTTTAACTACTGCCATCAATGCTTTACTGTTATATCTGTTGCAATTATGAATTGTCCTATTGAATGATGCCATGAATCTGATTGATGACGAAGTTAAATGCTTAGATCTATTTTTGAAATGTTGCAATAAGTTAAGTAATTGATGCACAACATCCTCCTTCATTCGGCAGAAACATGGTTCTGTCAACTCTCCCTTGAACATCTCGGGTGAGAACTCATCTGCTCCGCAGGTGTTGCTGGATGGGCTAAAACCTGTTTGGTCCGGTGCTCAGGGAGATCGCAGTGGGTTGGTATCGACAGTGTGTGGAACCCCTGTTGACTGGGTTTGTGTCAACAAATGGTTCCGTTGTCGGGACCGTAGTGCAAAGTGAAAGGAGGATATCTTGTGGCATCTGACACAACCAGAAATACAAGACTGGTTTGATAAGAAGTTGCAATAATTTGTTGAAAAAGAAACTAGAACCCTCAACTGGCAGTAGATCAGTGGGTGGAAAGGTACATTCTAGACAGTCCACGCGAATAATTTTTCTGCGAGTTCCCAGTCATCTTGTTTGAGTGGTTGGAAAATTTGACCTTTCAGAAGAGGAACTTCCAAGGTGGTGAACTGACGACCTGGACCCTATAACTAATCCAGGAACTATAGGAAGTTGACAACAAAGTGTCGCGGGCTGTCGAAGTTTGGCTCGATAGCATACTGGAAGGTTATATCACTGAATTTGTGATTGATACGAACAAATCCTATAGTGAAGCTGAAAGGTATTTCTTCTGAGGACCACGGGGAAGGTTTCTGTTGTTGCTACAGTTGTCTATTAAGATGCTCATTTGCGAGAAGGGCATATTGAAGATGCATCCAGATCAGTAAACACCCTGGTGGGCGGAGGTCGTGGGTACCGCGACAGCAGGGGGGAGGTACATGGAATGATAAGGGGTAGATGGGTGTAGGTCACGATGAGACTATGAGGGAAGCTGAGGAAGAGAGTGGTCTTACATGGGGAGGAGCAAGGTTTCGATAGAAAAAGAGGTAGAGGAGAGGATAAGGTCATGTTGCGATCGAAACACAATGCCGTTAAGGAATACCATGCAGGACAAAGTGACCTCACAGTCCTGACCAGGACAACCAGGCTATGCCTAGGATAGAGGCAGGACCAAACCCCAGCATCAACATGCCCACACCTCCGCTCACTATCTCTCAACCAGTAATAAATACAACTTAGACACCACCGTGTTCATCAAGTCAACAAAATTTAATTGCTAGTCGCTCAGCGACTGGAGGAAGGAAGCCCAGGATGGCGGGCGAGGATACAAATTTATCATTGTTCCATGGAAATGGAACAGATAATCCTGAGTAGTATTGGTTTTTATGAGAAGCAGTGTGGACTGTAAAGAAAATTACTGACGACGATGCTAAGAGAGGACAGCTGGAGACAACCCTTCAGGGTCACGCATTAGACTGGTTCATGAAGTTTCTCGAGGTTCTTGTTGGCACTCCAGGGAAGATGTTGGATGAAGTTCGAGCTGGATTGATCGCGGAGTTCAAAAAACCGAAATCTGAAGCGCAGTATATTACAGAACTAAAAGATATTAAGCAATATCCCAATGAAACTGTGTGGGATTTTGACCAGCGATTCAAAACGCTGATGGAAAGGGTCTACTTCGACATGAACACTGTCCAACATAAAGAATGGTTCATCACAGCATTGCTCCTGCAGATTCGATTACCGCTGATGCAACAAAACATTACAACACCAAGTGAACCTCTGGAGATTGCAATGCGGTTGGAAGCTTCGTCGATTGGTGAGAACGCAACTGGTATGTCGCAGATTCAGACACAGCTGGCCAACTTGATGATACAACTACAAGATCTTAAGAAGGGAAAGGAACAACGTGAAGAAGTATGGTGTACGCGATGTCGAGGAGAGGGGCATACCAAGGATAATTTCCCATACTTACGCAATTATCCAGTTTCAGGAGCACCGAATCCATTGAGTGGCGGCGGCATGCCGTGGTGTCACATCTATTAGGTATATGGGCACCGTCATGAGGAATGTCAATACATGCAGAAGATGGTCAAAAAACTGATGAATCTGTATTGTACATTCTGCAAATCAGTGGGACATGAAGACAAAGATTGCCATGCATATGGGTTGCTTTAGGAGAGAATGTACGATGCATTCTATGTGAAGGATTACCAGCATGTCGTACAAAAACCGCAACCACAGCCATAGGTAGCCCAGCCGCTACCTCAACCACAGGTGCAGTTTGTACCGCAGCAGCAACCACAACAGTTTATGCCGCAATATGATCTAATGCAAATGGCTCCACAGTAGCCATAGTACATTCAAAAACCACAGTATGTGTAGCAAGGACAAGGCATGAAACCGAATCCTATGCAGCAACAGTTCAATTAACTACAGTACCAGTAGTAGGGAGGATTCCGTGGAGGATATTAGGGAGGACACTGTGGAGGATTTGGTCACGGAGGAGGATGAGGAGGACTAGGAACTGTCCAGTGTTACAATTGTGGGACGTGGGAACACTACCAACGATATTTTCCACAGTTGCAGAAACAATGTACGTTTTGTTTTGTTGCTGATCACATTGTCGAAAACTACCCGCAGTTGATTGCGCGATGGCAAGCGGAGAACGTTCCACAGTTGCAGAATTAGAATCAAGTGCAGTAGCCAGTATAGAAACAAGTGCAGCAACCGGTGCAGAACCATAACCAACGTCCGAATAAGAAAGCTAACCAAAATGTGAACCAACCTGGGAATCCACCACTAAACCAAACCCAGGGTGCGAATATTGTGACAATTTATGCGGGGCCGAGGTCACAAGATGTTGCTGTCATAGTTATCACTCATGGAAGTACGACAACAGGAGAGGATATCCCAGACCCGCTCATTCGATTGGCAGGGAAAAAGAAGGTTTCATTTGACATTGAGTCCGAGCACGATGCATTCTTTCAAGTGCGTTGTGCGATGGACAAAGATTGTGGTAAGGCTATTATTTGCGACATGCCCCCTATTTTTTATGCTTCCTCAAAGGCAGGTCCATCGCGACAGTATGGAACCTTGCAGAAATTTTTTGAGAGTTGTTTATCGTTGACAAGGGATCCTAATTCTCTTGCCGAGATCGAGGGATTGTTGTAGCAACCAGCTACGGGACGGCAAGAGTCTGCGGTAAACTCCTTACAGAGACAGGTAAGGAGATGCAAATGAACATTCAAATTGGAAACTATGAAGTTGATTCGGTTATTTTGGATCTTGGTTCGGATGTCAACATCTTAACCAAGAAGGCCTGGCAGAAAATGGGGAGCCCCCGATTGAGCTGGTCTCCTGTACAACTTCGGCTAGCTAACCACGCCAAGATGACACCAATTGGGAGAGTTCCACGCCTGGTGGTGGACATTGAGGGAATGAAAACATATGCTGACTTTGACATCATTGAAGTAGTTGAAGGGGGAAGCTCTTATCCCGCATTGCTGGGGATTGGATGGGCTAACAATAGCGCAACAGTCATCAACTTTAAGAAGCGGATGATGAATTTTGAAAACCATGATCTCAGAGTCATATCCCCGTTGGATCCGGCTGAAGGACGTAGGTATATTGAACCAGTAAAAGATGAATATTTCAGCGGATGGGACCATGCATTCAATATTTCAGAAGATTATATTCATCTGACTGCTGACGGTGAGCTTGGGTGGTGCAGCTTCATCTCTGCGTCTTTCGACTTTGACGACGCTTTAGAAAATTGGCAAAATTGCTTGCATGAGGTGTCGCTCCGCAAGTGTGGGTTAGTCATGCAGTCATTATGTTGCGTTGCAACTGAAACAGTTACACTACTAGTATATGAAGGGCTTCCTGGCTTGCCTGACTTTCTTACCGCGTTTGAGGAAAAGGTCTTAGAACTACAGTGATTGCTGGCATTGGAGGAATCACTGAAGGATGCTCTAGCACGTTTGTGGGAGACACATAAGAATTCGATCGCAGGGTGGATGCAGTGCCGATGATTGATGACGGTTCGCTTTGGTAATACCGAAGTTTACCACACAGGTAAATATGATGGTCAGAACGACCCTGCCAGTCATTTGATGGAATGTTAGATGTTGTGGGAATCGCGACCAAGAGATGAGTGGGTCCATGCCTTTGTCCATAATTTGGATGAGATGTTGCGATCATGGTATACTGCAGCTGAATTACGTAGGGAAATTTCCACTTAGTTGGAGTTGACAGTGTGTTTTACTCATGCCTTCAGCTTCGCGGATGCCAACCCAGATGTCCATAATGCTTTGCAGCTCATCCGTGACATGGTTCTGAAGGTTGTTCCGGTGGCATACCCTACGGATCCGCATACGCACTATAAGATGCAGTCCATGATGGAATGTTATAATATCACTGGTGGGCCAGAAGATGGTGATGATCCACGGAACGTCAATATTCTGGAATTTGAAGGAAGTCACGATGTTGTAGCCCCTGATGCACCAAGTGATCCGATCAGTCAGCCACTGAAGCTCCGTAAGGTCAACATTGGGACAGAGGACAGTCCCAAGTTCACGAATGTTGGGGACTATTGGGATGATGAGATGATGGGGAAGGTCACCGATTTGCTACATGAATTCCAAGACTTGTTCCCTACTAATTTTTCTGAGATGAAAGGAATCTTGGGAAATTTAGGGGAGATGAAGATTCCGTTGAAACTAGATGCCAAACCAATCAGGCAGTGCCCATATCGACTAAATCCATGCCATAGGGAGAGGGTCAAGATAGAACTTGATCGCATGTTGGATGCTGACATTATTGAACCGGTTGAGGAGTCATACTGGATCAATCCTATGGTGGTGCAGGACAATAAGACCAGTGAAGTGCGCATTTGTGTCGATTTGTGGAAGTTGAATGACGCCTGCTTGCATGATCCCTTTTCAACCTCGTTTATTGATGAGGTGCTCGAAGGCATGGGTGGCCAAGAAATGTACTCTTTCATAGATGGGTTCTCTAGCTATCATCATATCAGAATTGTGAAGGAAGGCATGGGTGGACAAGAAAACTTTTGTGATAGAATGGGGTTGTTTTCAGTACACAGTGATGCCATTTGGGTTGAAGAATGCACCTGTGATATTCTCGCGGGTTCTCGTTTCCACCTTCAGGGATTTCATCCAAAACTTTTTGCAGGTATACATGGATGACTGGACAGTCTATGGCTTGATCAGCAATCATCTGGAAAATCTGCGGTTGATGTTGGAGCGCTGTCGACAGCATCAGATATCGCTGCACTTGAAGAAGTGCATCTTTTGTGCACCATTTGGGATACTACTGGGTCACATTGTGTGCAAGCAGGGATTGTTGGTCGACCCAACAAAGATTGCGCTCATTTTGAGCTTAACACCACCGACTACTGTCAAGCAGTTGAGAGCGACATTGGGACACACTGGATATTATCGCAAGTTCATTAGGGGTTATGCAGCGATTACGGCCCCTATGGAGAATTTATTGAAGAAAGATGCAATATTTCAATGGAGCCCTGAATGTCAAGTTAGTTTTGAGAATACTGGTATTTCTGGACTAGAGTAAGGAATTCCATGTCCACGTCGATGCATCATCGATAACGCTGGGAGTGGTGCTTGCGCAACCAGGACAGGGGGATCTGGATCACCCCATTACTTTTGCAAGTCACAAGTTGTCGTCCGCAGAGAGGAACTATACCACTACAAAGAGGGAAGGCCTAGCGATGGTCTATGCGTTGCAAAAGTTTCGACACTACTTATTGGGAGGACACTTTAAGATGTTCATAGACCATTCTGCATTAAAATACCTGGTCAATAAGCCTGTGTTAGGGGGCAATATATGTCGCTGGCTACTTCTGTTTTAGGAATTTGATTTTGAAGTGATTGTGAAGCTAAGACATTTGAACGTAGGGCCAGATCATCTATCGCGGATTGAGACAGGAGAGGAGCCAACTAACATTGAAGACGGGTTGCCTGATGCGCAACCCTTTAAGGTTGAAGTAGCTGATGGCTACCATGAAGAAATCATTCAGTTTCTGGCGACAGGTACCGCACCAGAGGAGTTCACCACCGGTCAGAAGAAGCAGTTGGTGGTCAAGGCTACAGATTTGTAGCTAATTGTAGGCGAGTTATACAAATTGGGCTCAGATGAGATATTGAGGCGTTGCGTCTTGCCTCATGAGAAAGGGAAGATCCTGTCGAAGCAGACGCAGGAGTGGCTGGGGGGCACTATGGCGGTCATAAGGATTGTATTTATATTTTACTTAAAAACTATTAATTTTTAAATTTAAGAAATTTTGACATAATTTTATGTATAAGGATTGTATTTATATTTTATTTAAAAAATATTAATTTTTAAATTTAAGAAATTTTGACATATATATATATATATATATATCTATATATATATATAATATTTTATTTTATGTTATAGTTTTTGAATGGTTAAATTTGTTTTTTTTTTTATATATAAATTTTTAAATGATTAAGTTTATAACACATGATAAGATTTGGATTTTTTATTTTATTTTTTTCAAAAACTTTTGTTTGATTTTGTTAAAATTTTAGAAGATATGTTGGAATTGCAAATATTAGTTATTGAATTTTATTTATGTAGTCAAAAATGGAATTTTATCAATAAAAAATTAGGATTTGAAAAAAAATTATATAAGTGAATTTCAAGTTCAAATCGAAGGGGCTAGCGTATATACTTACATGTAAATGAGGGGGTCTTGGACACCAATATAGTGTTTATCTAGGTTGTGACCTTAAAAATAGATTATTATTATTATTAGTAGTAGTAGTAAATATTTAAATATAAAGTTTATGTTCTATAATGGTTTAACTCGCTCTCATTTACTAGAAGGAAAACAATGTTTGCACCAAGTTTTTATAATTATAAGATTGACCAAAATTCTTAAATTATCATTTACAAAACCCTCTACTAATGGTTGCAAAGGTTAATGTGTTTAAAAAGGAATATCAATTTCTAAAGGAATAAAGATTTATCGATTTATAAAATTTGCAAACCACTAAAAAAGTGCATTCATGTTGTCTTGAATAAAATGCAAACAATTTACGCTTTAAAGGGATGCCTTCCAAGAACTAAATGGCATTAATTGAGTGGGTGATAGAACCTACACTTTTGAGAAATGATTGATTGATTAGATAATGCACAACACTACATTTTGCAATTGTTGTACAATAAAAATATCTTTGATCCCAAAATTGTAAAAACGTTTCAAAATTTGTAATTTCTTGAAAATTAAATTTATGCAGTTTTCATCTCTATAGTCCAAAAATACATGATCAAAATAAGCAATAAATTATTTTTAAAATTTATGAAATCTTGCCAATATTGCTTGATTTTTTATTGAAAACCTTGGAGCTATAGTATCTATTGCTTTAACTATTTTCTATGTCACAAAGTCCACATATAAGGAATGTGAGCTAGAGTATTTGTTCTTTTAACATGCTTTAATATTGTAATTTAAAAAAAATATGAGTTACAATGATAACCTAGATCAAGATAAATTTTAAAAGATTATTAATATTTAATGTCAATTTATTGTAAAATAATTTACTTTACTATTATTTTTTTTCAAAACAAAATATTTGATCTCACAGTTGTAAAAACGCTTCAAAACTTGCAATGTCTTGAAAATTACCTTTATAAAGTGTTCATCTCTATGATCACAAAAATACATAATTAAAATAAGCAATAGATAAATTTAAAAAATCAAGAAATTGTGTCAACATTGCTTTAATTCATTTTAATTTTAATAAGATAAAACATTACAAGTAGAGATAATTTAAAAAAAATATATCATTGTGTCAACATTGTTTTAATTCATTTTGTAATTTTTTATAATTTTAATAAGATAAAAAATTAGAATAAATTTTTTAAAAAGGATGATGAGTTACACTTAATTAAAGTGGATGATTGAACTTATTTGCTAATTTATTAGGATTTATGTAAAAGATGTAGTTTTATTCTTAATACTAAAAAATACTACTTTTTTCCTTTCAGAATACTTTGCACCTTTTAGGACCATTACTATATATATTTAGTTATATGAAAAATGTGAATGTTAAATATGCACCACCCAGTAGAGTTGTTGGATCTATCGTTGGTTTATGCCCTGCGGGGTGTTTATTTAGCCCCAAAGATGTCATCACTTATGCGTGAACGCAATGCTTTTTCCCTATGAATTTCAAGTAGAAATCAATGCGATCCAGGTGCAGACCTCAAAAGAAGCCAGACAATAATGGTGTGTTGAAAGTTCAGATAAACCAATATTAAACGATAAGTACCCTACAACCCATGACGTAGAACATGTGAAATGTAAAACAATGGGACAACAAAGTTTTCGTAGAACACATGAAATGTAAAACAATGGGACAACAAAGTTTTCAGTGCAATAATTGCAAAGACTTTACAGCAACAAGAAATTTACAGTAAGACTTATCCCATGGATAGTAAACCATCAAACAGTATGTTTGAGTATCAAAATTACATCTAACCCTTCCAAAACAAACTGATATGAATCGGTGCTGCCAATAGTTCAGCAGGGTATTCAGTATTCAAAACAATAATCTTCCGCAAAATAGTTACCCAAAAAACAACATAAGTGCATAAATATACTAGAGAAATTACAACATTAGTATATACTAACAGTCTGACATAATATACTGTTGGTTGTCTATTTTGTCTTCAATGTAATACAGGTCTAGCCAAGAATGCATGAAATTTCTTGGCAGTCCCTGGTTATAAAACAATTAGCACCCATTCTAATTGCTATCACTAATGAGACCTTAATCTTCGTTCTGTGTGCAGGTTATCTGAACATGTCCAAGGGACCATGTATCATCCTCCAAACATGTAAATTTATGAAGCAAACCTACGAGGAGTTGTCCACTCTGTGACCATGTCCAAGTACCATCCTCAAAACTTGTAAATTTAGAAACCTACGAGGAGCTGCCGACACACTCTCAGGCTTCACACATGCACGAAGACAAGTCTCTCCATAGCTCTCATTAGTATGACGTGACATCATGGTAGCTTAAACACTGGAATGAGCTCCCTCCTTGTTTTACGTTTTCTGAAAATGAATTTGATCTTTTCGACGTACTTTTATGTAAATTAAACTTTATCAGAAATACTCTTAGTCTCTTGGTTCTTTGTAAATTAAAAATTAAGCTTTCCCACCACAGCTTGTCAAGGGAAAAAAAACACCGCGCAGTCAAAAGATTTGAGCTGCCCAGTAAATAAATATTTTTCTTTTTCTTTGTTTTAGAGTTGGGCTTCACTTAGCAAATACTTTGCTCTAATTTTCTTCACAAATTAACTGAGCGGAAATTACACTTTTTACTGTGCATTTCGACTTTCTACTGCAACTGTGAACTTTTTCACACTTCACACAAATTTACCTTTGCAAACTTCTTTTAACTTTACGAAGGTTAACTGCGCACAAGTTAACTTTGCATACCCTTTTAGCTGCGCATAACCCAATCTTAAACAAACTTTGCATAAAGATATTGTGTGTGTGTTAAACTAGGACATTCGCTGCCGTGAAACCAACATTCTTGAGAATGAATACATAAAACTAAAGACTTATATATTAATGCAGTAAAACAAAGTAACTTTTTCGCACTACAGAGTGATGGGATTTTACTTGATTTTTCGCTTCTTACACAAAGCTTGGGCTCTTGATACACTTCACGGGTCTTTACTTCTTCTCTTATTCTCTTCACTCCTACATCTCTATCTCTATTTAATCTTCTGTGGATGATTTTCATTTATACACAAACTTGGTTTGGCATCACCTCGAAGCTACGGAGTTTCATTAAAGACTGTAATAAATTCTACCTAAGAAGTTTTGGGCCTATGAAATACAAACGCGGCTATTTAAATACTAACTTTTCGTGAGCTGGATTGGTTGCAAAATGACTAAGTGTCTGACATTGCAGATTGACAAAATGACTGACTGGGAGTCTGACAGAGCCAGCGCATATCAAATACGCAATCAGCTCTTAATTACGATATTTCCAACACTCCCCCTTAATTATGAGTGAATGGGGATCATTAAACAAAAAATAAATTTTACAAAATATTTCAGAGCTGAAACATGCTCTGTGCATGACGAAGTTCATTGTGCAGAACTTGTCACTCCCAAACAACTTCACAGATATTGGAATGTGTCCCTTTCCAATGGTTTTGTAAATGTGTCTGCTACCTGATCTTTAGACCTACAAAATTCTAAACATATTTCTTTGTTGTTTATCAATTCTCTGATAAAATAATACCTTGTGTTGATGTGCTTGGTTCTCTTGTGGTACACATGATTTTTTGATAGTGCGATAGCTGAATTGTTGTCACAGTAAATGACTGTGGGTTCTTGCTGGTTCTAAGACAAATCACTTAACATCCTACACATCCAAATGGCTTGACATGCAGCGCTTATAGCTACGACATACTCTGCTTCTACTAAAGAAAGAGTTACTATGGGATGTTTCTTTGAATCCCATGATACAACACCTGTTCCTACATGAAATGCATTCCCATATGTTATTTTTCTATCATCTATGTTGCGTCCATTATCACTATCAGTGTACCCAATGAGTTTGAAATTTTCTGAGGTTGAATACAAAATATCAAAGTCTTTTGATCCACTTACATACCTCAAAATTCTTTTACCTGCTTGCGAGTGAGATTCTTTTGGTGACTCCATGAATCTTGAGATTAAACTGACTCCATACATGATGTCTGGCCTTGTTTCTGTAAGATACATAAGGCTTCCAACAAGCCTTTTAAACAGCGTAGGATCTACCTTGGATCCATCATCATCCTTGCTCAATTTCAAACTTGTTATCACTGGTGTTGGAGCTATCTTGCAATTTAACATCTTGAATATGTTCAAAACATCACTTGCATACTTTGACTAAGATATAAATATGCATTTTTCAGTCTGTTGTAATTCAATGCCTGAAAAATACTTCATAAGCCCCAAATTAGTCATTTCGAATTCACTTTCCATGACTGATCTAAATTCTTATACGCCAAAATCACCGATAAATATTAAATCATCTACATACAGGCAGACAATTAACTTATTACCTTGATGGTTGATTTTTGTGTACAGCGTTGGCTCACATTCACTTCTGTGAAATCCATTCTGAATGAGGTAAGAGTCAATGCGACTGTACCAAGCTTTAGGAGCTTGCTTCAAACCATAGAGTGTCTTTTTCAATCTGTATACTATGTGTCCTTGTCTCGGAACTTCATAGCCTTGTGGTTTCTCCACATATACTTCTTCCTCTAAATAACCATTTAGAAATGCAGACTTAACATCCATTTGATAAACAGGCCATTTCTTATGAGCTGCGATGGCCAAAACTGTTATGATAGTGTCCATTCGTGCTATAGGTGCAAAGGTTTCATTGAACTCTATGCCAGGCTGCTGTGTGAATCCTCTTGCTACCAATCTTGCCTTGTGCTTCTGCACATTTCCATCAGCATCCTGCTTGGCATTATAAATCCATTTCACGCTTATCACATCCTTGTCCTTAGGAACATCAACTAATTCCCATGTTTGATTCTTCTCAATGGATTCTATTTCTTCATCCATGGCTTGTGCCCAAAATTTATCTTCAACAGCTTCTTCAAATGTTAGAGGATCATTAACTTGAGAAAATAATGCAAAAATTGAAAATGAATTAGGTGTACCAGTCTCATATATCTCACGTACAGTTCTACTCTTTGTCGGAGTTGCTGGTATCGAACTACGCAAACTGCTTGACGGAGTTTGCTGCGCACTTGATGTGCTTGTCGAAGTTGCTTGAGTTGTGCCTTGTGTTGGGGTTCCTTATGCTAAAACATGTTGCGCAGTCCTAGGAGTAGATGGAGCTGCGTAGTTCTGATTCACATGCGGAGTCTCAACCACATATTCTGCGATGTCATCATGTTCAACATGTGACACGATTTTAACATTATTCTCTACAGTTCCATCCCATGCTTCATTTTCTACAAACTGAACATCTCAACTAATAATAACTTTTCTTGTGATAGGGTTATACAACTTGTATGCTTTTGTGTCTTCAGAATAACCAATAAAAATGCATTTATGTCCTTTATTGTCTGATATTCTTCTTAGCTCATCTGGAACATGTGCGTATGCTACACAACCAAAAACGTTTAAATGTGAAACAATATGTTTCATACCTGTCCATGCTTCCTATGGAACTTTGTTCTTCATTCTCTTCGTCGGACATCGATTCATGATGTATACATCAGTTGCCACTGCTTCAGCCTAGTATTCATTTGACAGATGCATGGCTTCCAACATACCGTGCGCGCAATCTCCATAATGGTTTTGTTTTCCTCTCGGTGATACCATTCTGCTGCAGTGTATACCGCGCAGTGAATTGCTTCTGTATGCCATGATTTTTACAAAAGTTTAAGAAATCATTTGAAACATACTCACCACCTCTATCTATTGTTAGAATCTTGATGATGTAACCACTCTGCTTCTCCACAAGTTCCTTGAACTGCTGAAAACGACTAAAAGCATCAGATTTATGTTTTAGGAAAAAAAACAAGTTTTTCTTGTGAAATCATCAATAAAGGTGAGAAGATAAGTGTATCCTCCCATGGACGGTGTTTGCATCAGTCCACAAATATCGGAGTGCACAAATTCAAGTGGTGTGCGAGCTTTGTATGACTTTCCGACTAGAAAAGTGTAACATCCCGAAAATTTACAGAGATTAAAAAAAATTATAGTAGCATTAAATGTTGTACTTGCTAATGCGGAAATAAAATAAATGATAATCCTTTTAACTAATAACAATTTATGATGACGACACTTCATACTTATTAACACAAAATACGATATTAGATTTGCTTGTGTTAATTGTAAATCTATATGCTGTATTTAAATTCTCTTGCGATGCAATCATCTAGACATAATACTGACAGTTTGCTTTTAGATGATGACGAATGGGGTCCTACGGGGTACCCTGAGGTTTACTTAGCTATGTTAGCTAAAGCATTTGAACCTATTTCTTTTCGCAAATCCACAGGTAAGAGTATTACGACATGTTCTAGAACTTCCAGTAATTCTAAGAAGTTTTAATTATATTTAGCCGTCAAATGCATTGTGATAGCTCTAGTAATTCATGCCTAAGAGTTATTTCACGGTATAAATTTTATTCTTGTTTCAGTTAGTATTATTAAACATAATAAGAGTCGCAGAATCACAAATGTAAACTAAATATCTTATGCATTCCTCAATGTAGAATTACATGATAATTCATAATTCCGTAGTAAGGATTTGATATATTGCATCCATCATGAATAGGATATTACTTAGTATGAAATTATAAAACTATAGGATTTTAGTCATTCCTTGTTTAATATTTATACAATGGATTATTAGTAATATAGCATCGTATACAAACGTGGCAATGTAAACGATGTGCATTTTTATAAATTTCTAAACTATAAACTAAGTCTCGAAAGCCTTCTATAAAATGCGACCTATGTCATTTGAGAAAAATGCAACATGTATTAACTATGCATTCTATGACCAATACTTTAGAAATGAAAAGAAATATACGTTGCAACCCTATTTTTTTTGTATTGAAATGTGATAAGGACAGGACATTGAAAATATTGTTGTTAGTGTGTTGGCAGGCTGTCGTAACTGGTCTTGGCATTTAATTTTCCTTCCTACTGCATTGAGTGGAAATCTTAGTGGATGCCATCATGGCTGTGATTCACGTGATAGTAATCACAAATACTACCATTACGCCGAGTTGTGCAATGCTTTGACCTAGGATCTACCGAGCTGGAATTGTGGTGGACGTGATAATCAATAAGGAATTTATTGTGGTTGTTGCCCATTTCTCAACGTGCCTGGTTGGAAACATGTCCATCGTCGATCTCATAAGTTCTCGCGCTTTGTAATGAAACCCTAGCCTTTCGTTATGAGTTGTACCGAAGTGGGTCTATGGCCTTCATTTTGTTTTGGAGGTGGTAAGGTGGAGAGGCTGACCGCCTGCAGCAATGTAGGGTTTGGTAGTTGATGTTCAAATGACTCCTTCCTTAGTTTCGATCCCTGGACCTGTAGGGAAAACTTAATAGTTCCAGGATTTGTGTTTCTTGTAGAGATCAGCCACAATACAGCCTTCGATGATGTTTTTAGGAAGTAGTTTTCAAGGTTTTTATGTTAGTTTCTTTGAGAGCAAAGTTGGACCAGGGTTCGATTCTCCTAACATAAACAATTGGTTGTTCTCAAAAATATGAACCAGTATTCATTGTGTTTGCTAGATGGATCCGTCGTCTTGTTTGCTTAAGGTGTCTCTACTCCAGGAGCTTCATAGTCAAGATATCGTTTCCACAATGAAGTAGTAATGTTATTTGTATTGTTCAAAGTTAAACCCTACGTTACTTCATTTAACCTCTCAATGGTTTTATGGCAGGTGATACTTCGTCGGAGGATTACTATGTTTGAAGATCGGTGGGAGGATGTTGCTCAACCACCCGGTAAGCCTCGGTGGTTCTAATACCTCGTAGGTGTTCCTGGCACGGTATGGACGATGCTTTGATGTTTGACAAGAGCCACATATTTGATTCCTAGCAAAGGTTTTTGGCCGGTGTTTGTGATTTTGAGAGCCAATGATAAGTGTCCAGAGGTTGATATCCTCGGCTTGTCTTGTTACTCTACTCTGCAGCGTTTCGCTGTAACTCTTGTTGAAAAAGTAAACTTGTTGAAGATGTATTTACGAAGGGATGAACCCTCGATTATTTTAATGGAAAATACAGTGTTTAAGAAAACTTAAAAATAGTTTCTAAGTGGTTTCTATGTTTATATAAATTGATAATTTGACTAGAAAATACAGTGTTGATTTTGGCCGAGAGCCATGATCTAACTTATTTCACAAAAGAGAAACCCTGTGTTCGTGTTGTTTAAGTTAAAGTTTGGAATGGTGATGAAACTCCATTTTTGGTATTGAACCACCACTTAAATAAATATTACGATTGATAAAAAAAATAATACTCTTGTTTGAGTTTGTCTTGTACAAAGAGATAGCTAACGTAATTGTGATAGTTGAACAATAGTAATGCATTTGGCTTTCGAAATTGATATAACTAATTTAGGTTTACAATATTAAGTGTTCGGCTATAAGCTCGCTATAAAATGGCCTCAGAGTTTCAAAATCGAACCTGCAGGTGTTTGCAAACTTTGTACAGTTGAAATTTAGTCTTGTAACTTCTTTTGCAGAACGATAAATGTTTTCTATAGAAGATAATCAATATCTAGAAATTCAAAAGAAGATAATACATTCTGATCCTGAACATGAAATACATTCTTACTGCAAGAATTAGGAATACATGGAAGAGTTAAATTCAATTAAATAAAATGCTGCGTATTAATATAGAAGACTATAGCATTGAAATATCATAGATATTCTAAGTTGGTATTACAACTATTTAATTCTCCACCTCCTATACTAGAGTACGACATTTCTAATGTGTTGAAAATTACAAGAAAGTAATTTATTTATTCAAAAACAAAACTATTCTAATATATCCTAACTTAACAGAATATACAGTTTAGCTAAACAATTTAGTCAATAAGTCTTCATTATCAAATCAGGAAAAAGGGTTAGAGGTTTAATAAAACGACTTCTTTCATTCAACTGAAAATAAAAAAGACTGAACATTAGAACCTGATGAATGAAGGAGAAACAAACAACCCAAGGAGCCTGTTCCACCCAACCTACTCCTGAAAACAGCCAAATTACTTGCCTTGGGACCCCCGAGCTTGTTCACTGAACAACTAGGAAGAAGAATCTGTAGAAGCTTTAGGTCATCAACTTGCAGCAACAAAGTAGATCATTCAGTCATATAGACTTAACAGTCAAAGAGACCTGCACCAGCACCTTTAGTTTCCTTCTCAAAATAATTTCAGCAGACTCACAAAGCACTTCCACTTAGCCTCCCTATTCGAATCTCTCAGTGATCACCTGATACACTTGAGGAATTATTTATGCAGAAAAATAATTATGGAGCTCCCTGCTCAATTCGAATTGCCTTCTCTAGGCTTCTTATGCCTTTTTAGTGGTTAACCTGGTCATTAATGAGCTAACAGCTCTGTTCCACCCACTTTGGGGATAATGCCATAAATTTAGGGGTAGTTGTCCCTTAACCAACAGCTAGTGGTGGAGTGCAAATGATGACACCTGTCCCATGCCTTCTAACATCTACCATTCCTCCTAGTGGGTCAGTGAACACTCATTCAACAGTTACCTAGGTGTTTGTCTCCTGTTTTAATTTATTAAATAATAATAATATGTCATTACAATCATCCTTGACCAGATTAGGTCATAATTACAAAACTTTGTAATTATAATTTAACATAATTTTTTTGCAATAAAATAAATAGTCTCAAAATTTGGGTAGGTGACATACACCCCACCTTAAGACTCAACAGCGTCCTCGTTGTTGTTCATTCATTTTTTGAGTGTTCCTAAAACAGAGCTGGGTATGCTACCTGCATATTACTCTCCAACTCCCAGGTTGCCTCTTCTGGGCTAAGGTGCTTCCATTGCACCTTTACCTACCCAATTATGCGATTCCGGAGTAGATTTTCCATCCTTTCAAGGATACAATCCGATTCCACCTGAAAATCGTCGTCTTGTTCCACCTATACATCATTCCAATTTATTACATGAGTAGCATCGTGTACATATTTCATTAAAACTGAAATATGAAAAACATTATGTATTCTTATATTTGGTGGCAAGGCTAGTTGGTATGCCACAGGTCCAACCCTTGACAAAATTTCGAAAGGACCACAATACCTGGGTGCCAGCTTGGCATAGCTTCCCAATTTTAATGAGTTTTTCTTCGGTCTCACCTTAATGAAAACATGCTCACCAACCTGGAACTCTTTATGATTCCTCTTAATATTTGCTTGACTCTTTTGCCTATCTTGAGCAGCTTTAAGATGTATTTGTACATGGTTCATAGCTAGTTCTATTTCCTTTAACAATTCAGGTCCTAAAATAACTCTGTTAACTGGGTCATTCCAAGAAACTGGTGTATTACATTTCCTACCATAAAGAATTTCAAAAGGGTTAATCCTGGCTGATGCATGGTAATGGTTGTTATATCCAAATTCGATTAAATGCAAGTAGTCCTCCCACTTACTAGGTTGGTCCTTAACATACATCCTTAACATGTCTTCCAATATCTGATTTACTCTTTCCATCTGTCTATTCGTTTGTGGATGAAATGTTGTGCTGAAGTTTAAGGTTGTATTCAACCATTTAAACAAAGATATCCAGAATTTTCCGATAAACTTAGAATCAGAGTCTGAAACTATCACTTTTGGTATTCCATGTAATCGAAAAATATGTTTTCATGAAAATTTCTGCGATATCTGAACCCTTATAAGTAGTTTTTACTGGTATAAAATATGTTTCCTTGCTGAGTTTATCCACTACCACCATGATGGAATCATTTTGTTTCTGATTCTTGGGTAGTCCGGTAATAAAATCTATGCTTATGATCTCCCATTTCCAACTAGGTATAGGTAATGGCTGTAACAGTCCAGCCGGATGTTGATGTTCAACCTTTACTCTTTGACAGTCAATGCATTTAGCTATATATTTTGCTACTTCATCCTTCATCCCGGGCCAATAATAATCTTTTCGTAACATAGTTATGGTTTTCTGATTACCTGGATGACCAGAATAATGACTTTTGTGCATCTCATCTAAAATCAGAATTGTTATCTTTGGTATGTTGGGCACATATAATCTGTTCTTGTATAGCAGCAATCCATTTTCTTTTAACCTGAAATCTACCATAGAATTTTCAGAATTACTTTCTGTTGTCTTTTCATGTAAATTTTTGTACTCTTCATCAGTTTTAATCCCTTCAAAAATCTGATTTTCTAAATATGTTGTGTATGTACTAATGGCTGAAATAAAATTTAACTTTGCATTATGACTTAAAGCATCAACAACCTTGTTCTCTTTACCCTTTATATGCTGAATTTCAAAATCATATTCACTTAGAAAGGTTAGCCATCTAGCTTGTCTAGCATATAAGTTCGTTTGATCTAGTAAATACTTTATCCCCATGTTATCTCTCATCAAAGTAAAATTTTTTTCCAATAAGATGGTGACGCCACATTTTTAAGGCATGTATTACTGCTAATAATTCCATATCATATGTAGAATAATTTTTCTCATATATTTTCAGCTTTCGAGACTCATATGCAACAGCATGTCCCTCTTGTGTTAGGACTCCACCGAGTCCGTCATTACATGCGTCGGTGCATACTATAAAATCTTTATTAGGATCTTCAATTCTTAGAATAGGTGCTGCAGTTAGTAATTCCTTCAACTTCTTAAAACTGTCTGCACACTTTTGATCCCATACAAACTTCTTCCCCTTCTTCTGTAAGGAGGTTATGGGGTTTGCAATCTTCGAAAAACCTTCTATGAATTTTCTATAATATCCTATAATCCCCATAAACGATCGTACGTCCGACACATCCTTAGGAATTGGCCATTCATTAATGGTTTTTATCTTATCGGGATCAACCAAAATTCATTCCTTAGAGATTATGTGACCTAAATACTGAATCTTATCCTTGTAAAAATCACACTTACTAAACTTAGCATATAACTGATGATCTCTCAGAACTTGTAAAATAATACGCAGATGTTTGTCATGTTCTTCCTTACTTTTAGAATATACTAGAATGTCATATATGAATACAATGACGAACTTATCCAAATACTTGTGCAGAATATTAGTCATTAAGCACATAAATACTGTTGGGGCATTAGTCAACCCAAATGGCATGACCACGAACTCACAATGTCCATAACGAGTTCTAAAGGCTGTTTTTAAAATATCCTCATCCTTTACACGAACTTGATGATATCCTGACCTTAAATCAATCTTCGAAAATATCGTTGCTCCACGCAGCTGATCAAATAGACCGTTGATGCGGGGCAATGGATATCGATTCTTGATTATCATCTTGTTTAGTTGGCAATAATCTATGCAAATCCTTAAAGTGCCATCCTTCTTCTTAACAAAAATAATAGGTGCTCCCCAAGGAGACATGCTGGGTCTTATATAGTTTTTATCAATTAGTTCCTTCAACTGTGATTTTAACTCATTTAATTCCAATATGTTCATCCTATATGGATCTTTCGAGTTGAGTACCGCACCCAGTATCATCTCAATGGTAAAATCTAGATCCCTCTTCAGGTGTAATCCTGGAATATTTTCTGGAAAAACATCCAAGAATTCTTTTAGGATAGGTATATCTTCTAGTTTCAATTTTTTCTCTTTTTTAATTGACTCCTCATGTACTACATTCACTACGAACATCTTACATCCTTTTCTAACTGCTCTTTTTACTTGCATAGCTGAAATCTATCTAAGTGATGTCTTTCTAGGAATACCCTTCACTTCTATTGTTTCTCCTTCATCATTTAGACAGGTAAAACTTTTCTCATAACAATTAAAAATAACATGATGTGCTTCTAACCAGTCCATTCCAATTAAGATGTCATAGGATCCTCAAGGTAAAACATTTAGCTTAGTTCGTGTCTTTAACTGATTCATAGATAAAACACGACTTTCAACAAAATCAGACACTTTTCTTTTTGTTCCTGTTGCTAGTCTAACTAACCAAGATTTATTTTTATTTTTTTGTTTTCAGATTAAAAGTTTCTACAATATTTGGAGATATATAACTCAAGCTAGTGCCTGGATCAATCAAAATAGAAACAGGGTGGTTTTGTAGCATACCATTAATCTCTACGATAGAGACTTGATGCTATGCTTGCTTGTTGTCTAGATATGCATTAATTTGGGCATCTCTCTTGTCAAGTCTCTCATAGTAGGTTCAGCTTGTATGGATTGAATATTATTGGATGTCCGCTTCTTATTAGGACAGTTTGAAGCATAATGAGGACCTTGACACTCAAAACATTTTATAGGTGTCCTCTGGTCATTAGTTCTAGTAACATTGGGTGTATCTCTAGGAGCTGTAAAATTCTGCTGTTGATTATTTATGGGACTGTTTCCTTGGAAATTTTGATTTGGAAAGTTCTTCTTTTGAAAACCAGAATTTCTATTGAACCTTGAATTCTTCTTCTTTAGCTCAAAGTTGTTGGGTTTATTATTTTTCTAGTTAGATATCCCTTCGCTTTTCCGGTTATGTTCATAGCAGAAAGTTACTTTCCTCGTGGCTTCTTCTAAGGTCTTTGGATTGTCATACTCTATTATGTCCTTGATGTTGAAAGGTAGACAACTCAGAAACCTCTGAATCTTTGGTTTCTCCTCCACAAATTATGGCACATACCTTAGCAAATTCAAAAATTTGTTGATCAGCTCTTTCATGTTCATGGTTCTCAATCTTAAATCATAAAATTCCTTGGCCTTTTCTTCGTAATATTGTTCAGATAGGAAATTATTCTTCAAGTACTGTTTAAAAGTGCTGCAATTCACATCCTTGTCCTTGATGCCCTTCACCCTTTTGATGTCCTGTCACCAAATGTCTTCCTTCCCGATCAGGTTGTATATGGCCATATTTGCTTTCAATGATTCTGAATAATCATAAATTTGGAAATATTTCTTCATGTCAGACGGCAATGCTTCTGTTGTCTCTCCTTTCTCAATTTCACCATTGAAGGTTGGGGGTTTGATCTTCTTGAACTCCCCAGAAATCTGCTCATACTGTTTATGGCTTTTCCTTTTTGGTTTGTAATCCCCTTTGCTGCTATCACTTGAATAATTACGTTTCTTTTTACGTATCTCAATGGAAGCTCCTGATGATGTTGAACTGCTATTCTTATCATTAGTTTTCACTTTCTTACCCTTGTCGCAATGAGGTGATTCTTCAATCTTGGAGGTATTTTCAACCCTTCTATCATGTTCATCAATTGGGCACTGTTCGAATAATACTTGGTTCAGTTCTTCTTGTGCCTTCAGAATTCTCTCATTATCCTATTTAACAGATCTTATTTCTTCTTTCAACTCCTGAAATGCACGTAAAAATTCTGATGAATTGTCATTCAATTCATCATGAACTTCTTCTTCATAATGTTGTCTAGTGCTATTGTTGGTATGACTGGTCGGTCGAAATCTGTCCTCCATGTGTTCCTCTGATCCTTCCATACCTATAATTTAGAAAACAATTTTCTGTATAACAAAATAATTTAACTTGAATTAGTAAAGATTTTTGCTGTCATAAAATTTTTATGTTGCATGTTCTTTGGACCTTTTCAGGCCGAGAGTTCGAACATGAGCTCTGATACCACATGTAACATCCCGAAAATTTACAAAAATAAAAAATTTGTATAGTAGCATTAAATGTTGTACTTGCTAATGCTAAAATAAAATAAATGCTAATCCTTTTAACTAATAACAATTTATGATGATGACACTTCATACTTCTTAACACAAAATACGATATTAGTTTTGCTCGTGTTAATTGTAAATCTATATGTTGTATTTAAATTCTCTTGCGATGCAATCATCTACACATAATACTGACGGTTTTCTTTTGGATTATGACAAAGGGGTCCTACAGGGTATCCTGAGGTTTGCTTAGCTATGTTAGCTAAAGCATTTGAACCTGTTTCTTTTCGCAAATCCGCAGGTAAGAGTATTACGACATGTTCCAGCACTTCCAGTCATTCTAAGAAGTTTTAATTATATTTAGCCGTCAAATGCATTGTGATAGCTCTAGTACTTCATGCCTAAGAGTTATTTCACGGTGTGAATTTTATTCTTGTTTCAATTAGTGTTACTAAACATAATAAGAGTCACAGAATCACTAATGTAAACTAAATATCTTATGCATTCCTCAATGTAGAATTACACGATAATTCATACTTCCGTAGTAAGGATTTGATATATTGCATCCATCATGAATAGGATATTACTTAGTATGAAATTATAAAACTATAGGATTTTAATCATTCCTTGTTTAATATTTATACAATGGATTACTAATAATATAGCATTGTATACAAACGTGGCAATGTAAACGATGTGCATTTTTATAAAGTTCTAAACTATAAACTAAGTATCGAAAGCCTTCTATAAAATGCGACCTATGTCATTTGAGAAAAATACAACATGTATTAACTATGCATTCTATGACCAATACTTTAGAAATGAAAACAAATATACGTTGCAACCCTAATTTTTTTGTATTGAAATGTGAAAAGGACAAGACATTGAAAATCTTGTTGTTAGTGTGTTGGCAGGCTGTCGTAAGTGGTCTTGGCATTTAATTTTCCTGCCTACTACGTTGAGTGGAAATCTTAGTGGATGCCATCGTGGCTATGATTCACGTGATAGTAATCACAAATACTACCACTACGTCGAGCTGTGCAATGCTTTGACCTAGGATCTACCGAACTGGCATTGTGGTGGACGTGATAATCATTAAGGAATTTAATGTGGTTGTTGCCTGTTTCTCGACGTGCTTGGTTGGAAACATCTCCATCGTCGATCTCATAAGTTCTCGGGCTTTGTAATGAAACCCTAGCCTTTCGTTATGAGATGTACCGAAGTGGGTTTATGGCCTTCATTTTGTTTTGGAGGTGGTAAGGTGGAGAGACCGACCACCTGCAGCAATGTAGGGTTTGGTAGTTGATGTTCGGAGGACTCCTTCCTCAGTTTCGATCCCTGGACCTGTAGGGAAAAATTAATAGTTCCAGGCTTTTTGTTTCTTGTAGAGCTCAGCCACGATACAACCTTCGATGATGTTTTTAGGAAGTAGTTTTCAAGGTTTTTCTGTTAGTTTCTTTGAGAGCAAAGTTGGACCAGGGTTTGATTCTCCTAATATAAACAATTGGTTGTTCTCAAAAATATAAACCCTTACTCACTGCGTTTTCTAGATGTCTATGTCGTCTTGTTTGCTTAAGGTTTCTCTACTCAAGGAGCTTCATCGCCAAGGTATCGTTTCCAAAATGAAGTAGTAATGCTATTTGTATTGTTCAAAGTTAAACCCTGTGTTTCTTTGTTTAACCTCTCAATGGTTTTATGGCAGGTGATACTTCGTCAGAGGATTACTATGTTTGAAGCTCGGTGGGAGGATGCTGCTCAACCACCTGGTAAGCCTCGGTGGTTCTAATCCCTTGTAGGTATTCCTGGCACGGTATGGCCGATGCTTTGATGTTTGACAAGAGTCGGATATTTGATTCCTTGTAAAAAAATTTGGCCGGTGTTTGTGCTTTTGAGAGCCAATGATAAGTGTCCAGAGGTTGAGATCCTCGGCTTGTCTTGTTACTCTGCTCTGCAGTGTTTCGCTGTAAATGTTGTTGAAAAAGTAAACTTGTTGAAGATGTATTTACTAAGGGATGAACCCTCGGTTATTTTAATGGAAAATACAGTTTTTAAGAAAACTTAAAAAGAGTTTCTGAGCGGTTTCTATGTTTATATAAATTGATAATTTGACTAGAAAATACAATGTTGATTCTGGCTGAGAGCCGTGGGCTAACTTATTTCACAAAAGATAAACCATGTGTTCATGTTGTTTAAGTTAAAGTTTGGAATGGTGATGAAACTCAGTTTTTGGTATTGAAGCACCACTTAAATAAATATTACGATTGATAAAAAAAATAATACTCTTGTCTGAGTTTGTCTTGTACAAATAGATAGCTATCGTAATTGCGATAGTTGAACAATAGTAATGCATTTGGATTTGGAAATTGATATAACTAATTTAGGCTTACGATTTTAAGTGTTCGGATGTAAGCTGGCTATAAAATGGCCTCAGAGTTTCAAAATCGAACACGTGGGTGTTTGCAAACTTTGTACAGTTGAAATTTAGTCTTGTAACTTCTTTTGCAAAACGATAAATGTTTTCTATAGATGATAGTCAATATCTAGAAATTCAAAAGAAGATAATACATTCTGATCCTAAACATGAAAGACATTCTTACTTCAAGAATTTGGAATACATGGAAGATTTAAATTCAATTTAATAAAATGTTGTGTATTAATATAGAAGACTATAGCATTGAAATATCATAGATATTCTAAGTTGGCATTACAACTATTTAATTCTCCACCTCCTGTACTAGAGTACGACATTTCAGATGTGTTGAAAATTACAGGAAAGTAATTTAATTATTCAAAAACATAACTATTCTAACATATCCTAACTTAACAGGATATACAGTTTAGCTAAAGAATTTAGTCAATAAGTCTTCATTATCAAACCAGGAAAAAGGGTTAGAGGTTTAATAAAACAACTTTTTTCATTCAACTGAAAATAAACAAGACGGAATAGTAGAACCTGATGAATGTAGGGGAAACAAACAACCCAAGGAGCCTGTTCCACCCAACCTACTCCTGAAGACAGCGAAATTACTTGCCTTAGGACCTCGGAGCCTGTTCACTGAACCACTAGGAAGAAGAATCTGTAGAAGCTTTAGGTCATCAAATTATAGCAACAAAGTAGATCATTCAGTCATATAGACTTAGCAGTCAAAGAGACCTGCACCAGCACCTCTGGTTTCCTTCTCAGAATAATTTCAACATACTCACAATGCACTTCCACTTAGCCTCCCTATTCAAATCTCTCAGTGATCACCTGATACAACTTGAGGAATTATTTCTACAGAAAAATAATTATGGAACTCCCTACTCAATTCGAATTGCCTTCTCTAGGTTTCCTAGGCCTTTTTAGTGGCTAACCTGGTCATTAATGAGCTAACAGCTCTATTCCACCCACCTGGGGGATAATGCCACAAATTTAGGGGTAGTTGTCCCATAACCAACAGTTAGTGGTGGAGTGCAAATGATGACACCTGTCCCATGCCTTCTAATAGCTTCCATTCCTCCTAGTGGTTCAGTGAACACTCATTCAACAGTTCCCTAGGTGTTTGTCTCCTGTTTTAATTTATTAAATAATAATAATATACCATTACAATCATCCTTGACCAGATTTGGTCATAATTACAAAACTTTTTAATTATAATTTAACATAATGTTTTTGCAATAAAATAAATAGTCTCAAAATTTGGGTAGGTGACAAAAAGTCTCTCTGTGTTGTTTGCCAAAAATACAACCTTCACAAATTCTCTCTGGATTTTCAATCAATGGAAATCCTTTCACCATTTCTTTCATGTGCAGTAGCTTCAGCCCACCAAAATTCAGATGTTCAAATATGAAGTTCCATAACCAGGATTCATCATTTATTTATGTCTGAAACGCAGCTTGCATTGCCATGTCTTTTTCTTCCTTTGCGCAGTGAATGTCTGCTCCTTTGCTCTCTGCATTGAACGCAGTTCCAAAATTTTCATTATGACTTCCATGAACAACTTGAGTTGTTTTTCCTTTTATGATTGGTGTAATCCTCAAAGGAAACATGCGATTGCTTGTCATCTGCGCTTCAACAATTAACTGACTGCTTGGATATATGTCTTTGATCACACAATGCTTTCCTATCATGTGAACTATGTACCCTTTTTCCATCAACTGTCCAATGCTCATCAAATTATGCTTCAAACCTTGAACATAATAAACATCAGGCATAAATTTCTGCTCCCCCTATTTGGTTAGAATATCAACAGTACCCTTTCCCGAAACAGTGACTTGAATATTGTTTCCAAGTGTAACATCAGTTTGAACTGATTTATCTAGACAAGAAAATAGATTTAAATTACCAGTCATGTGATTACTACAGCCTGATTCTAAATACCATATGTCATTTGCGCTTTCTTGGACAACATTGCATTCAAGTGGAGATGCACATGCTAAAAACAGTGAGCTGTTCGAAGTGTTGTTGTTGCTTGACTGTGTTTGGCCTTGCTTTCCGTGGCCATACTGCTTCTTCCTGCATTCATATGCGAAGTGTTCAAACCTCTTATAGTAATGACATTGAATTTTTTATTTTTCATACCTTTGTCCACTTGCCTGATTGGGCATCTGATTCTGACCTCTACGAGCGACATGTACAGGGCTGTTGCTGTGACCTCCTCTGAAAGAACTCCATCCTCTTCCTCTAGAGTTTGATCTTCCTCTACCTCTTCCACCGCTTCTGTATGAGTGTGCTGCTAATGCACCTTCCAGCGATGTATAACCGTTGATTCTATGTTCATGATTGAGTAATGAGGCTTGCAACTCATCAATAGTAAATTGGGACAAATCTTTGTTTTCCTCCAGGGGGTGAAATCACGAACCTGGGAAACACTTTTTGACAAACGGAGTGAAAAAAATGGAGCGCGGGTGGATGATCACGCGAAAAAAAGTCAAACTGAAACTCTAGGCCAAGAGTTTTGAGAGTTCAAGCTCTGGGCTGATAGTTTGAACCAATCGTCGTGCTGTATTTTAAAAAAAACTCTTGGATGAGAGTTTGAACTAAACTCTAGGCCGAGAGTTTGGAAGACATTTTCTCACCCGAGAGTTTCTGGTCAACAATTCCAGCACCATTTCTGCAGAATTCAGAAATGTGTCACTTTAACAAGGTCGGACCACTGCAAAACATGAGAATTACATGTCGGAGTTTATACCAGTAGATTCATCATTCAATCTACTTTCTAGTAATATAAGTTTTTTTCAATTTCATTTAGGATTACTATTTTTTTACTAAACTTTATCATTAAAAAATTAAGTGTCTGAAAAATCAGTCACAATGAAAATTCAATATCATCACAATGACGAAGCCAAAAAAATTTAAACAAATACAAGGATGTTCCTTGAAGTGTCATCTTCAATGGGTTGGTTTTAGTTTGTTTGATAAGAGTAACATTTGAAAGAAAATGTGAAGACAAAAACATGTGTCGATAATGCACCATTTTCTGAACATACGTTGTTTCGATAAATAATAAAAAATAGTTCCCAAGTCTTAAAAAACTTGAAATATAGTCCAGGATCAAGTTTAGTGTGTGTATATTATGAGCATACAATTTTTTTCCCTAAAATGAATAACCATCTATCAAAAAACGGTCGTCAACGCAGGTCACTCATTATCCATACCTAAACTTTTCAAGTATATGTCATTTGTTGACAACACATTTGTCCCACGATATGTCCATTAAAAAAATTTAAAAAACTATGAGTAGAAATCTAATTCAATTATGTAAAACCTTTGTGTTTATTTCAAGTTGAAATTCCTAAGGGAGATATGGGTTTGAAGAGGTCGAAGTTGAAACACATAAAACTTAGCAGTTTTTTTTGTCAAAAACAAGCCAAAATTGTCTCCCAACTTCATGTTTTCACCCCAGGGTGACAACAAAAGATTCAAATTTATTTGGAAGAACTCTAAGAACTTTTTCAACAACTCTTTCGTCACCTAGATTTTGTCCATGAGACTTTATTTGATTAACCGGACCACTAACACGAGTATAGAATGAGTCTACTGACTCTGTTTCTTTCATTGACAGAGATTCAGAATCTCTTCTAAGAATTTGAAGTTTCGTAGTCTTTACCTTGTTTAAGCCTTGATAGGAAGTTTCCAGTGTGTCCCATGCTTCCTTAGCTAACTGTGTTACTGCTACTCTTGGGAATATGGATTCATGTGTTGCTTGATGTATGTGGAACAATGCCTTTCCATCTTTCTTCCTTTGTTTCTTCAAGACATCCTTCTCAGCTTATGTGAGATTGTTGTATGCTTCAAGATCTATTGGTTCTACATAGCCATTCTGGACTATTTCCCATACATCTTGACCTCTAAACAAAGCTTTCATAGTTAGAGACCAATATTCATAATTTTTACCATAAAATATTGGAGTTTTCAAATTACCCGAAGTGGAAGCCATTCTTAGCTTTAATTGCTTTTCCCCTTTGTAAATACAATTCTTACTTTCCATAAACCAAGCTCTGATACTAGATCAAGGGAAAAAAAACACTGCGTAATCAAAATATTTTGACTGCGCAGTAAATAAATATTTTTCTTTTTCTTTGCTTTAGAGCTGCGCTTCACTTAGCAAATACTTTGCTCTAATATTATTCACAAATTAACTGCGCGGAAATTACCTACGCGATTCCACTTTTTACTGCTCAGAGATTAACTGCGCATTTCGACTTTCTACTGCCCAGGTGAACTTTGTTGCGCAGTTCTCTAACCTAGCAGAACTTGACTTTGTATGAACTTGGCACTTCACACAAATTTACCTTTGCAAACACTGCCGTGAAATACTTGTAATCTTGATTTGATTTAAATGTAAACAACATTGCAAGTCAATCTGAAGTAGATGTGCAGGATGCATAAACCAACATTCTTGAGAATGAATAAATAACACTAAAGACTTATATATTAACACAGTAAAACAAAGTAACTTTGCCGCACTACAGAGAGATGGGATTTTACTTGATTTTTCACTTCTTACACAGAGCTTGGGCTCTTGACACACTTCACGGGTCTTTACTTCTTCTCTTCTTTTCTTCACTCCTACATCTCTATCTCTATTTAATCTTCTGTGGGTGTCGGATTGGATGCAAACTAACTGACTGTCTGACATTGCAAACTAACAAAATGACTGACTCGGAGTCTGATAGAGCTTGCCCATATCAGAGAGGCAATCAACTCTTAATTAAGATATTTCCAACAGCTTGTTGAAAATCCCTCATGATTACAGTACCAAAGCGGAGTTTGCAAATTACCCGAATTGGAAGCCATTCTTAGATTTAATTGCTTTTCCCCTTTGTAAATACAATTCTTACTTTCCGTAAACCCAGCTCTGATTCGCACTTCACACAAATTTACCTTTGCAAACACCGCCATGAAATACTTGGAATCTTGATTTGATTTAAATGTAAACAACATTTACACAGGTCAATATGAAGTAGATGTGTCCGATGCATAAACCAACATTCTTAGGAATGAATACATAAACCTAAAGACTTATATATTAATGCAGTAAAACAGAGTAACTTTCCCGCACTACAGAGAGATGGGATTTTACTTGATTTTGCACTTCTTACACAGAGCCTAGGCTCTAGATACACTTCACGGGTCTTTACTTCTTCTCTTCTTCTCTTCACTCCTACATCTCTATCTCTATTTAATCTTATGTGGGTGTCGGATTAGCTGCAAACTGACTGATTTTAGACTGTTGGAAGTTTGGTAGCTTATTGAAAAGCCCTCATGATTACAGTACCAAAGCTCTAAAGCTAGCTAAAAACATGCCCACAACCCACTTTTTGTGTCCATGTGAACCCTTTCTCTCAACAAATACATTGGCTAGAATTTTGACATGTACAAAATTCAAGCCAATAGCCTAAAAAATCACTTACCATAAATTGCCAAGGCAATTTGAAACTAACAGAAATTCTTGAAATATGCTTTGCCTCTGCATGTATAGAGATCCTTCCCAAATAAATTTGTTTAAATATGTTAAACACATGGACTACTACGAGACTGGTCAACTTAAAGCGTAATCAAATCCATTTCTGCAGAAAGCCTTAATATCAATTCAATTGTTGGCTGCAAAACTTGTGTCATTTTTCGCGGTGAAATTCCCTCTCCATCGGATCCATCCAATTAGATTTGCAAGCAGAAAACAACCAATATACGGAGAACAAGTAGCAGACAATCCAAGTGGACCAAAATATGGATTTCTCCATTTGGCATGTTGTTATTCTCGATAAAAAAATCTATTTAATCTAGTTTTATTATTCAATATTCTTTTTACTATAAAAAATAATTTGAAAAAAATGTTGTTATATATAATAACTAGTGGTACATGTCTCTATTTTTAAAAATAGAAACTTAACTAAAATTCAATATAGTTAAACCAATAACAAACTAGGTTTAAAAACCTTATCCAAATAAAGTTATAAATATAAAAATAAAAGCTAAAAGATTTGAATTATACTAAAACTAAAATCTTAGCATATTAACTGAAATCGAACTAATAACAATATTAGTAGTCTGCACACACACATTACAGACTTCTAGCGCCGTTGTAGAGACATGATTAGAAACGATAACTAAGTCCTTAAGCATATTACTAAAATAGAACTAACAAATCCTCCTCTAACAACATTGGCATGGCGTCTGCACATATTACAGACTTGTAGAGTTGTTACAGAGACATGATATCCGAGACAGAGGTGGAAATTGTTATACGACGATCCTCCCTCCCCCACCGCTGCTCTCGCGTCCAACTTCAAGTCTCTGACTCTTTTTCTCAATTTTCGGCCACCTTCTTCCGCCATTAACATTTTTACGATCCTTTCAACGTCCTCTCGGGTGACTAGACACTTCTGTTCTACTCTTTTCGGTGCCTCCAGTGCGATCTGTATCTCGTCGACTACAAATTTAGAGTTGAAGTGCTGCTCTACGAAGAGTGGCCAGGCGATCATGGGAACGACCGTCGTCATCGTCTCCAGAACGGAGTTCCATCAGCAGTGGGAAATAAAGCCAGTGGTGGCAGGATGTGAGAGAATGCTCTACTGCTGCGCCCACCCGGCAACGATAAACCCCTGCGCCCTCTCCACCATACGACCGTGGAAGCCGTCGGGGAGAAAATTCATGGCCTGCATGAATGCCTTCGATCCGGCGTCAGATGGTGTTCGCAGAACCCAAACGAACTTCACCCCACTGGCCTCCAAACCCATGGCCAGTTCCACAGTCTGAGTGCTCGAAATGGAATTCTCGCTGCCGAAAGAAATGTAAAGAACAGACTCATCAACGCATTAGTTTTTTCAAATAGAAAAAGATGGGCATTACTTTAATATTTACGATAGGCGTTTTAGTTTAACTTTAGGGTGGGTGGGTGTTAGCAGAATTTTTATTTATTTTTAAATCAATGGCCAGATTTCAATAATGCTGGAATATTCATGGTAGCATCCATGAATGGAGCATCCAAATTTAGTGAATTAAATTACGAGCATGTTTAAATCCAATAGTCATTCATAGTTATTTAAAATAATTGTAATAAATTCAATAGACCACCTTCCTACGGTTTCATACAACGAATTGCCACGTTTCCCTGTAGTTGATCTGTTACAATTTTATGAGCAGCATGGAGGCTCATTTATCCAGTCTCCTATCGCCCACTATTTCTTTCCCAGTCCGCCACGTTTCCGCTCCACTCTCCAATCGCCCCCTCCGTAACGCTATATACCTTATTATATCCTACGTTGCTTCCTGGATTGTTAACTCTGAAGCGCGGCAGCAAGATTGGGCACAGCAGAAGCAGCAGCAACACCATCGATCATCAAGGACGGCATCAAGATCACGCAGCAAGATCCATTTGGGTATTCACACATATGCACATTTGGGTATTCACTTCCATCTCTAATATTCTGTTTTTATGCAAAGAGAATTTTAGAAACTATAATTGCTCCATTGACCTCTCACTCACAACGTAGATTCCTGTGTAGATTCCTGCATATTTAATTCTTCTGATATCTTATAGCTCAGTATCTGCATATTAAATTATTCAGATAGATTATTTATTATGCTAGCGATCTCCGTAGGTGTTTCGATTGAATCTTAGTCTTTTCCTCAGTTGAATGCATGATATGAACTTTACATCTGTTTGAAAAAAATCGCAGAAATACAATCTTTGTGCATGATGCAAATAGACTTAATTAATAGCAAGGAAAATAAGAAATGCAGCGGATCGATGATATCAGGCTACTAGCTATGCCCTCCCATTGGATGTATATCAGAATTAAGATATTAATGTAAACTTAAGCATCGACACAGGTTCGTCTTTTCGTTGTCCTTACAGGTTCCTCTTTTCGTCGTCCTAATTGATGGGCTTGTATGTTATTAGATTTCATTTTTTCACTTACATATGAACTTGGCGCCGATCTTAACCCATTGATCTGTAGAAAATTGTTATTATAGTAACTTACCGATTGGAAATTGAAGCATATTATTCTGAGGTTATTGATCTATACAATTACTATTTTTCTTTTAAGGTTTCAAATTATACTTATATTTTTATGTATTGAAGCGTACAGTTCTGATTATCGATATGTAGGACTAGCATGGAGTAGGAGTAGCATGGAGCAGACAAGCCACTCAATAAGCAGAGACCATTGTTTCATCCATGGATATGTTGAAGGAAATCCATTTAAAAAATTTCAGCCATGAAATGTCACCACTATTCGCGTGATTGTTTGCAAATGGTTGCAGATTGCATAGTAGATGCCGAGAGGTGATCTTGAATCCTGTTATTTAAAGGAATTCAATTTCCAGATATATTGCATTATGGATCCTAAGGATTTTAAAGGGTAGCTTGAATATTGTAGTGTAGGATACCTTTTATTGATTAATGTATGGTAACTCTATGAGGTGCAACAACGGAGAAGCTTAGGTGAACCAGGTTTTGTCTCACCATTTAAATGAAAGTGATCACCGCATCGTTATGATATCTAAAAGCTTAAGATGAAATTATGAAATCTATGAAGGATGGAGGCAGAAATAAAACAAAGATAATGCGGAATGAGCTACGGCTCTTCAATCTTTATTCATAAATGGAGATCAACTTATGTAATACAAACAATAATCTAATGTTTATTTAAACACTTATGGAAAACCCTAAAATCTCTAACCTAGCTTTTGCATGCATGCAAAGCACGCTGTTGCATTTATTAACTGAACGTCTAAATAGGAACTGAATGTAAAAGCTAAGTTAAGTGAAGTAATTACTATTTCTAACACTCCCTCTTAATTATTACTGCTGACTACTGCAGCTTTTACAATGCCTAAATTATTTCTATGAATTTCAAAAAAATATTTTGCCAATGGATTTGTGAATATGTCAGCCAATTGGTCAATCAATTTACAATGCTCAACACTAACTTCACCATTGTTCACAAGTTCTCTTATGAAGTGATATCTGGTATCAATGTGCTTGCTTTTCTAGTGAAAAACATGGTTCTTGGATAGAGCAATTGATGAATTGTTGTCACAATAAACTGTGGTTGGTCCTTCTTGTTTCTGTTGAAGACCTTCTAAAACTCTGCGTAACTAGACTGCTTGACATGCTGCTGATGTCGCTGCTACATACTCTGCTTCTACCGATGAAAGTGTCACAATGGGATGCTTCTTGGATGCCCATGAAATCACCCTTGATCCAAGATGAAAAACATGACCGGAAGTGCTCTTCCTGTCATCCAAACTTCCTGCAAAATCACTGTCAGTGAAACCTGTCAAAACATCATACTCAGTGCTTGAGTATAAAATTCCATAGCTTGCAGTCCCTGCAACATATCATAAGATCATTTTGCCAACTTGCCAATGCGAGTCTTTGGGAGACTCCATGAACCTCGAAATCAAGTAAACAGCAAACATAATATCAGGTCTCATAGTTGTGAGATACATGAGACTTCCTACAAGTCTCTTATACAATGTTGGATCTACATTGGGACTGCCATCTTCTTTGCTCAACTTAGTACCTGTTGCCACTGGTGCAGGTGTTGCTTTGAAATTAAGCATTCTAAATCGCTTAAGAACTTCATTAGCATATTTATTTTGAGAGATAAATATACCTTTTTTTTACTATTCTACTTCTATGCCAAGAAAGAACCTCATCAATCCAAGGTCTGTCATCTTGAACTCTTTCTTCATAGTTGCCTTGAACTCATCTACTGAAAGGTCACCTATAAAAATCATATCATCAACATACAAACAAACTATTAAAATCTGTCCTTGTTGATTTACCTTTGTGTAAAGTGTTGGTTCATTGCTGCTTCTACTAAAACCATTTTTGATCAGATAAGAATCAATTCTGTTGTACCAAGCTTTTGGAGATTGCTTGAGCCCATATAGAGCTTTCTTCAACTTGTAAACTTTATCTTCATGTTCTTTTATTTCATACCCATGTGGTTGCTCCACATAAATTTCTTCTTCAAGAATTCCATTCAAGAATGTCGACTTGACATCCATTTGATACACTTTCCATTTATTCTGGGCTGCAATTGTTAGGACTGCTCTTACTGTGTCCAATCTTGCCACTGGTGCAAAAGTTTCTCCAAAATCAATTCCTAGTTGTTGCGAGAAACCTTTTGCTACTAACCTTTCCTTGTACCTTTCAATCTCACCTTTTTCATTGAGTTTGGTTTTATAAAGCCACTTCACACCAATGGGTTTCTTATTCTTTGGCAGGTCAACTAGATCCCATGTATCATTTCTCTCAATGGAATCTATCTCTTCGTCCATAGCATTTACCCAATGCTCTTGTTTTACAGCCTCTTCATAAAACACAGGTTCACTAGCAATAAAAACATAATTGGTATTTGCATCCAATTCATCATAAATATCTGTCAATCTTCTAGTCTTTTTATTACTGTGATCAGATTCATTACCTAATTGCGGACTTGATGCTTCACCTCGAACTGAGTTTCTAGGTGTTCTTTCTAGAGTATTTGCTAATGGTGAAGATGCTACTGGATCTTGTTGTCCAATCAGCTCCTCATCTTCTCCATCTTCTGGTTGGGGTATTGTAGCTCCCATACCCTTGTCTATGGTTCCATTCCATGACTCTTCCTCCTTGAACAAAACATCTCTGCTGAGAATAACCTTTTTGGTAATAGGGTTATACAGCTTGTAGGCTTTAGTTTGTTCACCGTATCCAAGAAATATACATTTCTCACTCCTGTCGTCTAGCTTTTTTCTTAGCTGTTTAGGAATATGAGCATAAGCAACACAACCAAATACTCTGAAATGAGAAACATTACAAGTCAAACCTGACCATGCTTTCTCTAGTACTCTATTCTTCACAATTTTGGTGGGAGATCTGTTCATCACATGAACAGCACAAGCCAATACATCTCCCCAAAATTCATGGGACAAATTTCTTCCTTTCAGCATGCGCCTTGCCATATTCATGATGGTTCTATTCTTGCGTTCTGCAATACCATTCTACTGAGGTGTATATCTTGTAGTGAATTGCCTCTTGATTCCATGATGTTTGCAGTAATCATGAAATTCCTTTAACTCATACTCTCCCCCTCCATCAGATCTCAATACTTTGAGTTGATAACCACTCTGTTTTTCAACCAGAGCCCTAAATTCCTTGAACTTGCCAAAAGTTTCAAACTTTTGATGAAGGAAATACACCCAAGTTTTTCTACTGAAATCATCAATAAATGTAAGAAAATAATAGCTTCCACCAATCGATTGAGTTTGTATTGGTCCAACCAGATCAGTATGAATAAGTTCTAAAGGTGCATGTGCCCTTCGAGACATACCTTTAGGAAAGCTATCCCTGTGCTGCTTTGCAATGATGCAACACTCACAACTGCTTTCTGGCTCCTTCATAGGAAGTAATCCTTTTACCATCTCTTTTTGCTGCAAAAACTTGAGACCACCAAAGTGAAGATGTCCATATCTAAAATGCCATAACCAATAATCATCCATGCAAGTGGATTTTTGAGCAAAAGAGGTTACCTTGCTACTGCAATTCATGACTAGTGGATACATCCTATTCTTAGTCACTTGTATTTTGATGATCAACTATCGATTTGGGGGTTTGTCATAAATTTCACAGTCTGATCCATCAAAGACAAGTTTGTACTTCTTTTCAGTGAGTTTCCCAATGCTAAGCAGATTATGCTTCAATCCTGGAGCATAATATACATCTGAGATTGTCTTTTGTTGGCCTTGTTTGGTTAGAATGTTGGCCACTCCTTTTCCAAGAACTGGAACTACTTCATCTGTGCCAACTTTGACCTCTGTCCTCACTGATTCATCTAGGTCTGCAATTAGACCTCTGTCACCTGTCATATGGTTACTGCAGCCACTATCTAAAAGCCAAAGTCCCTTTGGGATTTCGTTTGCAGCATGACATGTAAGAAATAACATATCATCTTTATCCTCAGAGGTATTAGTCACATTAGCATTATGATTTGCTTGATCAACCTTTTTCTTTTTGCATTCATGAGCATAATGCCCAAATTTATTGCAATAATAACACTGAATATTAGATTTATTTGACCTTTTTTTGTCGCAGTGTCTGCCTTCATGGTTATGATGGTGATCTTGATCTCCATTGCCATTACTTCGGCCACTTATGCCTCCTCCTCTTGATCCTCCTATGCCTCTGCCTCTTGAGAATGAGACATGTGCTTTGAAAGCATTCTCGAGAGTGGATTCTTCATTCCTGTTGAGTATGGATTCGAATGAAAGTAAATATCTGGTCAACTTGTCTATAGAGAGAGTACTAAGATCCTTTGCTTCTTCAATCGCTGAAAATTTTGACTCAAATTTGTGGGGTAGGGATCTCAGAACCCTTTCAATCACCCTTTGATCTTCCATATTTTCACCATAGATATTAAGCTGATTAACAATACCCATGACTTTGGTCATGAACGAATCTACTAAGTCTGATTCTTTCATCTTCAGATCTTCAAAATCTCTTCTCAGATTTTGGAGTGTAGTTGTTTGTACCTTACCAGCACCCTGATAACTGGTCACCAAGGTATCCCATGCTTCTTTGGCATGAAATGACGCTAATATCTTTGGAAATACGTTGTTATCCAAAGCGTTCATTATGAGATGCAATTCCTTTGCATCCTTCTTCCTGTACGCTCGCAGGACATCATTTTCTGCATTTGAAAGGGCTTGAAAAGCTGTATCATCTGCAGGTTCGGAATATCCATACACGACATATTCCCATGCATCTTCTGACTTGAGATAAACCGCCATCCTGGTGGCCCATACATCATAGTCCTTTTTCCCTATAAGAGGAGAAATCTGATATTGATTGCTGCTACAAGCCATAGATGTTGTGGTGACCTTTACTGGCTTTTTCAAAATAATCTCCTTCCTCTTTTTTCAAAATAATGTCCCCCTCTTAAACAAGATTTGAAAAAAACATATCTTCTTCTTTTGTAAAAAGAAAAATTCTTACTCAAAGGATCTCGTAAAAGAAAACAACTTCATGAAAGTAAAAAAATTTCACTCTCATGAAATAACAAAGAAAATATCTTCTCTTGCCCTGAGTGCCGCGGGTCTTTACTGACTACCGCGCTTTGGCCTATAGGGAGGGCGCGGTAGTCCCAAATTTTTTGTACCTCGTAAGTCCCTAAACTACCGCGCTTTGGACTAAAGGGAGGGCACGGTAATTCCAAAAAAAATTGTTTTTAATAATTTCTCAAAAAAAAATTGTGAAAATTATTCAAAAAAATTACAAATTCTTCAAAGCTACGGCTTTGGCTTCTTCGGAAATTTATGCTACCAATTTGATCTTCTCTTAAGCTCTGATACCAAACTGAAGGATGGAGGCAGAAATAAAACAAAGATAATGCGGAATTAGCTACGGCTCTTCAATCTTTATTCATAAATGGAGATCAACTGATGTAATACAAATAATAATCTAATGTGTATTTAAACACTTATGGAAAACCCTAAAAGCTCTAACCTAACTTTTGCAAGCATCCAAAGCATGTTGTTGCATTTATTAACTGAACGTCTAAATAGGAACTGAATGTAAAAGCTAAGTTAAGTGAAGTAATTACTATTTCTAACAATCTACAGTACTGAAAATTCAAAGTTCTACTCGGTCAATCATTATTTCCAATAGTCAATAATGCAATTTTGTTGCCCGTAATCTGATATGAAAAATGTTGATCACGCGGAATTTGGTCCCTAGCATACGATTCAAAAAATTATCTAAGTAAATTTTGGAAAAGTACTTTTGAATGTAACATACATAAAGATCTCAGTATTATTGGAGATTTGAGTTTGTGTTTATATATAAATAAATAAAAAGAATATTATATAAATTACCATTTACCATCATCATTTTAATCAAACCTTATATATTAAAAGTTATCAATACTTTTGCAATATTGTTTAATAGTTTTAATTGTTGACCTACAAGATAGATTGCTTTGTATCTTGCAATGAAGATGTAAGATTTCTATTTATCTAACTATTAATTATGAATAACATGGAATTGTTTAATTCTCCAAACTAATGTCACTCCTGATAAATTAACCTTCCCGGGCATTAAGTTTAATTAAATGAAACATAATGTTTTGTTAAAAATTATCCATAATGTTTACCACAAGATGATATAAATCCAACACGTTCAAAAAAGTTGTAAGATAGAAAAAGCTGCAACCAAATTTTCCGAAATTCCAAGTTGCAATCAGACTCGAAAATTGGAAATGCAATCGATAATAATGCCATCACTCCTGGGGAATTATCAACATCACTATGGATTGTACAAGCATCCATAACAATTATGACGGTACCATATTAACAATAACTACAATTTTACGACAGTAATAGGGTTATAGATTGTGCTCTATTAGGGTTGGAAAAAATTTAGGAAGCCAAATTTAGGTTATAAATTAATTTTCATTATTATAGTACATTAATAAATAAACCCAATAAACTTAACTTATTTGATGAACGTTTATTTTATCAATAATCAATGGCTTTTATTTATTTCATGCTGAAGGTTTATTTAATCAATGATGCAACTTATTTGATGGTGGAGGTTTATTTAATCAATTGGGTTTTGAAGGTTTATTTGATCAATAATAAATATTAACTCACACAAACATAGATTGTATTATTGAACAGAGATACACGGGTATATATAGTTGGAGATGATCCAATTGATTATAGTTTGTGGATAACCGTCTCCTATAAAATCTAAACTAATCTAAACCGATTCCGCATAATTCGGCATTATCTCTAACACCCCCTGTTAATGCCTACATTACATAACAAAAGGTTACAACACAAATTTTGTCATGTCTGTCTCACCGGTCCTCATACGTAGTTACACCCATCTCTGAACTTCATAGACACGCTCTTTCTCTCCCATCATCTTTGAGCTACCACTTCATATACCACAAATACAACTGCTTCCGACCATCTTTGAAGTATCTATAGGATTGAGGATTCTAAACTACCCCTAAGAATAGTCTCGATACTGAAACATTCAGTAATCGATCTTACAAAATGACCTTTACAAACACTCACCAACACAATGATAACCCGTAATTGATTATCTTGGAGCACCGAAGTACAACAAGAACTTCCAGCATTTAGCAGACTTGTAGACATACTCAAACTAATTATGCGTTCTTGTGGCACCGAAGAACTCAAGAACTACAAGCTTGAATTACATCACTCTGTTCTATATGTGGTTCTGCATTATTGAATTTTTACACACATAATAAATAATACCATACACACTTTATATCAAGCCACCAAGAACATCAAGGCCAGGAAGGTAAGCCCAAGGAACGGATCTTGGACAACAGCGATTTGATCCTGATGGAATTCAAGCAATGAGGGCTTCTTTCACTATCACTAGTAGTCACTTAATATGCAGATATATTACACAACAAATTTCCCTTCGGCTCGGTTGAAAATCCCAAAACAGTGGCTGGGAAAGTGATGAACACTCCACAGCATGCAGTGGAAAACGATTCTTTAATTCTCCAGAAGATCTATTTGTATTTAATTCTCAAGAAGATCTATTTGTAATGCACTTTGAGCAACAGTTTGAAAAAACCAGGGCATAGGTCCACGCTGGTCTCAATATTAAAGGCACACACAAGTGATATTTTGCCTACATGCCAACAAGTGCTCAGACGCCTCCAAGATGATAAATAGTGAAAACAATAAACTCATTTGATCATGAGTATTGCATATTTAACACGACAGCAGGGCGATTCTCTTGCTCGTGGCTATTATACCTTCCTAGGTAGCAGGCTCCTTCTTGGGCTCCACACTTTCATAAACCTGCACGCTGCAAAGTTGATGTAGACTGAACGCAGCAATATCCACACAAACAATAACTTCACGAAATCTTACACTTGACAGATGCAGCACAAGCAAACTAATCACACAGCCACACAAAAATCTTCACACAAAAGAAATATTCTACTCTCACACACCTATGTACAGTGAATCAGCTTCAATAGCTATCACATCTTCTTGGGCACTCCCGTGAGGGATTAAGCCCAGCCAAAATCTGATACCAATTTAGATATCGAGAGAGAAGCCATTGCAGAGGATTAACTCACACAAACATAGATTGTATTATTGAACAGAGATACACAGGTATATATAGATGGAGCTGATCCAACTGATTACAGTTTGTGGATAACCGTCACCTATAAAATCTAAACTAATCTAAACCGATTCCACATAATTCGGCACTATCTCTAACAAAATATTGATCACACGGAATTTGGTCTGTGGCATACGATTCAAAAAATTATCTAAGTAAATTTTGGAAAAGTACTTTTGAATGTAACATACATAAAGATCTCAATATTATTGAAGATTTGAGTTTGTGTTTATATACAAATAAATAAAAAGAATATTATATAAATTATCATTTACCATCATCATTTTAATCAAATTTTATATATTAAAAGTTATCAATACTTTTGCAATATTGTTTAATAGTTTTAATTGTTAACCTGCAAGATAGATTGCTTTGTATCTTGCAATGAAGATGTAAGATTTCTATTTATCTAACTATTAATTATTAATAACATGGAATTGTTTAATTCTCCAAACTAATGTCACTCTTGATAAATAAACCTTCCCAGCCATTAAGTTTAATTAAATTAATCATAATGTTTTGTTAAAAATTATCCATAATGTTTACCACAAGATGATATAAATCCAACACGTTCAAAAAAGTTGTACGATAGAAAAAGCTGCAACCAAATTTTCTGAAATTCCAAGTTGCTATCGGACTCGAAAATTGGAAATGCAATCGATAATAATGCCATCACTCCTAGGGAATTATCAATGTCACTCTGGATTGTACATGCATCCATAACAATTACGACGGTACCATATTAACAATAACTACAATTTTACGACGGAACTAGGGTTCTAGATTGTGCTCTATTAGGGTTGAAAAAAATTTAGGAAGCCAAATTTAGGTTATGAATTAATTTTCATTATTATAGTACGTTAATAAATAAACCCAATAAACTTAATTTATTTGATGAATATTTATTTTATCAATAATTTTATCAATAATCAATGGCTTTTATTTATTTCATGCTGAATGTTTATTTAATCAATGATGCAATTTATTTGATGCTGGAGGTTTATTTAATCAATTGGGTTTTGAAGGTTTATTTGATCAATAATAAATATTAACTCACACAAACATAGATTGTATTATTGAACAAAGATACACAGGTATATATAGTTGGATATGATCCAACTGATTACAGTTTGTGGATAACCGTCTCCTATAAAATCTAAACTAATCTAAACCGATTCCACATAATTCAGCATTATCTCTAACACCCCCTGGTAATGCCTACATTAAAAAACAAAAGGTTGCAACACAAACTTTGTCATGTTTGTCTAACTAGTCCTCATACGCGGTTACACCCATCTCTAAACTTCATAGACACGCTCTTTCTCTCCCATCATCTTCGAGCTACCACTTCATACAGCACAAATACAACTGCTTCTGACCATCTTTGAAGTATCTATAGGATCGACGATTCTAAACTACCCCTAAGAATAGTCTCGATACTGAAACATGCAGTAATCGATCTTATAAAATGACCTTTACACAAACTCACCAACAAAATTATAACCAGTAACTGATTATCTTGGAGCACCGAAGTACAACAAGAACTTCCAGCATTTAACAGACTTGTACACATACTCAAACTAATTATGCGTTCTTGTGGCACCGAAGATCTCAAGAAATACAAGCTGGAATTACATCACTCCGTTCTATATGTGGTTCTGCATTATTGAATTTTTACACACATAATAAATAATACCATACACGCTTTATATCAAACCACCAAGAACATCAGGTCCACGAAGGTAATCCCAAGGAACGGATCTTGGACAACAGCGATTTGATCCTGATGGACTTCAAACAATGAGGGCTTCTTTCACTATCACTAGCAATCACTCAATATGCAAATATATTACACAGCAAATTTCCCTTCGGCTCGAATGAAAATCCCAAAACAGTGGTTGGGAAAGTGATGAGCAATCCATAGCATATAGTGGAAAACGATTCTTTAATTCTCCAAAAGATCTATTTGTATTTAATTCTCCAGAAGATCTATTTGTAATGCACTTTCAGCAACACTTTGAAAAAACCAGGGCATAGGTCCACGCTGGTCTCAATATGAAAGGCACACACAAGTGATATTTTTCCGACCTGCCAACAAGTGCTCAGACGCCTCCAAGATGATAAATAGTGAAAGAAATAAGCTCGTTTGATCATGAGTATAGCAGATTTAACACGACAGCAGGGTGATTCTCTTGCTCGTGGCTACTATACCTTCCTCGGCAGCAGGCTCCTTCTCGGGATCCACACTTTCATAAACCTGCACGCTGCAAAGTTGATGTAGGCTGAACACGGCAATATCCACACAAACAATAACTTCATGAAATCTTACACTTGACAGAGGCAGCACAAGCAAACTAATCACACAGTCACTCGAAAATCTTCACACAAAAGAAATATTCTACTCTCACACACCTATGTACAGTGAATCAGCTTCAGTATCTATCACATCTTCTTGGGCACTCTCGTGAGGGATTAAGCCCAGCCAAGCTCTGATACCAATTTAGATATCGAGAGAGAAGCCATTGCACAGGATTAAATCACACAAACATAGATTGTATTATTGAACAGATATACACGGATATATATAGATGGAGATGATCCAACTAATTACAGTTTGTGGATAACTGTCTCCTTTAAAATCTAAACTAATCTAAACCGATTACACATAACTCGGCATTATCTCTAACAAAATGTTGATCACACGGAATTTGGTCTATGGCATGCGATTCAAAAAATTATCTAAGTAAATTTTGGAAAAGTACTTTTGATTGTAACATACATAAAGATCTCAGTATTATTGGAGATTTGAGTTTGTGTTTATATATAAATAAATAAAAAGAAGATTATATAAATTATTATTTACCAACATCATTTTAATCAAACTTTATATATTAAAAGTTATCAATACTTTTGCAATATTGTTTAATAGTTTTAATTGTTAACCTACAAGATAGATTGCTTTGTATCTTGCAATGAAGATGTAAGATTTCTATTTATCTAACTATTAATTATGAATAACATGGAATTGTTTAATTCTCCAAACTAATGTCACTCCTGATAAATTAACCTTCCCGGCCATTAAGTTTAATTAAATGAAGCATAATGTTTTATTAAAAATTATCCATAATGTTTAGCACAAGATGATATAAATCCAACAGATTCAAAAAATTTGTACGATAGAAAAGGATGCAACCAAATTTTCCGAAATTCCAAGTTGCAATCGGACTCGAAAATTGGAAATGCAATCGATAATAATGCCATCACTCCTTGGGAATTATCAACATCACTCTAGATTGTACATGCTTCCATAACAATTACAACGGTACCATATTAACAATAACTACAATTTTACGACGGTACTAGGGTTCTAGATTGTGCTCTATTAGGGTCGGAAAAAATTTAGGAAGCCAAATTTAGGTTATGAATTAATTTTCATTATTATAGTACGTTAATAAATAAACCCAATAAACTTAACTTATTTGATGAACGTTTATTTTATCAATAATCAATGGCTTTTATTTATTTCATGCTGAAGGTTTATTTAACCAATGATGCAATTTATTTGATGTTGGAGGTTTATTTAATCAATTGGGTTTTGAAGGTTTATTTGATCAATAATAAATATTAACTCACACAAACATAGATTGTATTATTGAACAGAGATACATGGGTATATATAGTTGGAGATGATCCAACTGATTACAATTTGTGGATAACCGTCTCCTATAAAATCTAAACTAATCTAAACCGATTCCACATAATTCGGCATTATCTCTAACACCCCCTGTTAATGCCTACATTACATGACAAAAGGTTACAACGCAAATTTTGTCATGTCTGTCTCACTCGTGCTCATACGCAGTTACACCCATCTCTGAAATTCATAGAAACGCTCTTTCTCTCCCATCATCTTCGAGCTACCACTTCATACAGCACAAATACAACTGCTTCCGACCATCTTTGAAGTATCTATAGGATCGACGATTCTGAACTACCCCTAAGAATAGTCTCGATACTGAAACATTCAGTAATCGATCTTACAAAATGACCTTTACACACACTCACCAACACAATGATAACCCGTAATTGATTATCTTGGAGCACCGAAGTACAACAAGAACTTCCAGCATTTAACAGACTTGTAGACATACTCAAACTAATTATGCATTCTTGTGGCACCGAAGAACTCAAGAACTACGAGCTTGAATTACATCACTCTGTTCTATATGTGGTTCTGCATTATTGAATTTTTACACACATAATAAATAATACCATACACACTTTATATCAAGACACCAAGAACATCATGGCCACGAAGGTAATCCCAAGGAACGGATCTTGGACAATAGCGATTTCATGCTGATGGAGGTCAAGCAATGAGGGCTTCTTTCACTATCGCTAGCAGTCACTTAACATTGCAAATATATTATGCAGCAAATTTCCCTTCGACTCGATTGAAAATCCCAAAACAGTGGTTGGGAAAGTGATGAACAATCCACAGCATACAACGGAAAATGATTCTTTAATTCTCCAAAAGATCTATTTGTATTTAATTCTCCAGAAGATCTATTTGTAATGCACTTTCAGCAACAGTTTGAAAAAACCATGGCATAGGTCCACGCTGGTCTCAATATGAAAGGCACACACAAGTGATATTTTTTTGACATGCCAACAAGTCCTCAGACGCCTCCATGATGATAAATAGTGAAAACAATAAACTCGTTTGATCATGAGTATTGCAAATTTAACACGACAGCAGCGCGATTCTCTTGCTCGTGGCTACTATACCTTCCTCGACAGCAGGCTCCTTCTCGGGCTCCACACTTTCATAAACCTGCACGTTGCAAAGTTGATGTAGACTGAAGGCAGCAATATCCACACAAACAATAACTTCACGAAATCTTACAATTTACAGATGCAGCACAAGCAAACTAATCACACAGTCACACGAAAATCTTCACACAAAAGAAATATTCTACTCTCACACACCTATGTACAGTGAATCAGCTTCAATAGCTATCACATCTTCTTGGGCACTCCCATGAGGGATTAAGCCCAGCCAAGCTCTGATACCAATTTAGATATCGAGAGAGAAGCCATTGCACAGGATTAACTCACACAAACATAGATTGTATTATTGAATAGAGATACACGGGTATATATAGTTGGAGATGATCCAACTGATTACAGTTTGTGGATAATTGTCTCCTATAAAATCTAAACTAATCTAAACCGGTTCCACATAATTCGGCATTATCTCTAACAAAATGTTGATCACGCGGAATTTGGTTTGTGGCATATGATTCAAAAAATTATCTAAGTAAATTTTGGAAAAGTACTTTTGATTGTAACATACATAAATATCTATGTATTATTGGAGATTTGAGTTTGTGTTTATATATAAATAAATAAAAAGAAGATTATATAAATTATCATTTACCATCATCATTTTAATCAAACTTTATATATTAAAAGTTATCAATACTTTTGCAATATTTATTAATAGTTTTAATTGTTAACCTACAAGATAGATTGCTTTGTATCTTGCAATGAAGATGTAAGATTTCTATTCATCTAACTATTAATTATGAATAACATGGAATTGTTTAATTCTCCAAACTAATGTCACTCCTGATAAATTAACCTTCCCGGCCATTAAGTTTAATTAAATGAAACATAATGTTTTGTTAAAAATTATCCATAATGTTTACCACAAGATGATATAAATCCAACACGTTCAAAAAAGTTGTACGATAGAAAAAGCTGCAACCAAATTTTCTGAAATTCCAAGTTGCAATTGGACTCGAAATTGGAAATGCAATCGATAATAATGCCATCACTCCTGGGGAATTATCAACGTCACTCTGGATTGTACATGCATCCATAACAATTATGATGGTACCATATTAACAATAACTACAATTTTACGACGGTACTAGGGTTCTAGATTGTGCTCTATTAGGGTTGGAAAAAATTTAGGAAGCCAAATTTAGGTTATGAATTAATTTTCATTATTATAGTACGTTAATAAATAAACCCAATAAACTTAACTTATTTGATGAACATTTATTTTATCAATAATCAATGGCTTTTATTTATTTCATGTTGAAGGTTTATTTAATCAATGATGCAATTTATTTGATGCTAGAGGCTTATTTAATCAATTGGGTTTTGAAGGTTTATTTGATCAATAATAAATATTAACTCACACAAACATAGATTGTATTGTTGAACAGAGATACACGGGTATATATAGTTGGAGATGGTCCAACTGATTATAGTTTTTGGATAATCGTCTCCTATAAAATCTAAACCAATTCCACATAATTCGGCATTATCTCTAACACCCCCTGTTAATGCCTACATTACATAACAAAAGGTTACAACACAAATTTTGTCATGTCTGTCTCACTGGTCCTCATATGCAGTTACACCCATCTCTAAACTTCATAGACACGCTCTTTCTCTCCCATCATCTTCGAGCTACCACTTCATACAGCACAAATACAACTGCTTCTGACCATCTTTGAAGTATCTATAGGATCGACGATTCTAAACTACCCCTAATAATAGTCTTAATAATGAAAAATTCAGTAATCAATCTTACAAAATGACCTTTACACACACTCACCAACATAATGATAACCCATAACTGATTATCTCGGAGCACCGAAGTACAACAAGAACTTCCAGCATTTAACAGACTTGTAGACATACTCAAACTAATTATGCGTTCTTGTGGCACTGAAGAACTCAAGAACTACAAGCTTGAACTACATCACTCTGTTCTATATGTGGTTCTGCATTATTGAATTTTTACACACATAATAAATAATACCATACACACTTTATATCAAGCCACCAAGAACATCAGGGCCACGAAGGTAATCCCAAGGAACGGATCTTGGACAACAGCGATTTGATCCTGATGGACTTCAAGCAATGAGGGCTTCTTTCACTATCGCTAGCAGTCACTTAATATGCAGATATATTACGCAGCAAATTTCCCTTCGGCTCGATTGAAAATCCCAAAACAGTGGCTGGGAAAGTGATGAACAATCCACAGCATGCAGCGAAAAATGATTCTTTAATTCTCCATAAGATCTATTTGTATTTAATTCTACAGAAGATCTATTTGTAATGTACTTTCAGCAACAGTTTGAAAAAACCAGGGCATAGATCCACGCTGGTCTCAATGTGAAAGGCACACACAAGTGATATTTTTTCGACATGCCAACAAGTGCTCAGACGCCTCCAAGATGATAAATAGTGAAAACAATAAACTCATTTGATCATGAGTATTGCAGATTTAACACGACAGCAGGGCGATTCTCTTGCTCGTGGCTATTATACCTTCCTCGGCAGCAGGCTCCTTCTTGGGCTCCAAGCTTTCATAAACCTGCACGCTGCAAAGTTGATGTAGACTGAATGCGGAAATATCCACACAAACAATAACTTCATGATATCTTACACTTCACAGATGCAGCACAAGCAAACTAATCACACAGTCACACGAAAATCATCACACAAAAGAAATATTCTACTATCACACACCTATGTACAGTGAATCAGCTTCAATAGCTATCACATCTTCTTGGGCACTCCCATGAGGGATTAAGCCCAGCCAAGCTCGATACCAATTTAGATATCGAGAGAGAAGCCATTGCACAGGATTAACTCACACAAACATAGATTGTATTATATAACAGAGATACACGGGTATATATGGTTGGAGATGATCAAACTGATTACAGTATGTGGATAACCATCTCCTATAAAATCTAAACTAATCTAAACCGATTCCACATAATTCGGCATTATCTTTAACAAAATGTTGATCACGTGGAATTTGGTCTGTGGCATACGATTCAAAAAATTATCTAAGTAAATTTTGGAAAAGTACTTTTGATTGTAACATATATAAAGATCTGAGTATTATTGGAGATTTGAGTTTCTGTTTATATATAAATAAATAAAAAGAAGATTATATAAATTATTATTTACCATCATCATTTTAATCAAACTTTATATATTAAAAGTTATCAATACTTTTGCAATATTGTTTAATAGTTTTAATTGTTAACCTACAAGATATATTGCTTTGTATCTTGCAATGAAGATGTAGGATTTCTATTTATCTAACTATTAATTATGAATAACATGGAATTGTTTAATTCTCCAAACTAATGTCACTCATGATAAATTAACCTTCCCGGCCATTAAGTTTAATTAAATGAAACATAATGTTTTGTTAAAAATTATCCATAATGTTTACCACGAGATGATATAAATCCAACACGTTCAAAAAAGTTGTACGATAGAAAAAGTTGCAACCAAATTTTCCGAAATTCCAAGTTGCAATCGGACTTAAAATTGGAAATGCAATCGATAATAATGCCATCACTCCGGGGGAATTATCAATGTCACTCTGGATTGTACGTGCATCCATAACAATTACGACAGTACCATATTAACAATAACTACAATTTTACGACAGTACTAGGGTTCTAGATTGTGCTCTACTAGGGTTGGAAAAAATTTCGGAAGCCAAATTTAGGTTATGAATTAATTTTCATTATTATAGTACGTTAATAAATAAACCCAATAAACTTAACTTATTTGATGAACGTTTATTTTATCAATAATTTCATCAATAATCAATGGCTTTTATTTATTTCATGCTGAAGGTTTATTTAATCAATGATGCAATTTATTAGATGCTCGAGGCTTATTTAGTCAATTGGGTTTTGAAGGTTTATTTGATCAATAATAAATATAAACTCACACAAACATAGATTGTATTATTGAACAGAGATACACGGGTATATATAGTTGGAGATTATCCAACTGATTACAGTTTGTGTATAACCTTCTCCTATAAAATCTAAACCAATTCCACATAATTCGGCATTATCTCTAACACCCCCTATTAATGCCTACATTACATAACAAAAGGTTACAACACAAATTTTGTCATGTCTGTCTCACCGGTCCTCATACGCAGTTACACCCATCTCTGAACTTCATAGACACGCTCTTTCTATCCCATCATCTTCGAGCTACCACTTCATACAGCACAAATACAATTGCTTCCGACCATCTTTGAAGTATCTATAGGATCGACGATTCTAAACTACCCCTAAGAATAGTCTCGATACTGAAACATTCAGTAATCGATCTTACAAAATGACCTTTACACACACTCACCAACAAAATGATAACTCGTAATTGATTATCTTGGAGCACCAAAGTACAACAAGAACTTCCATCATTTAACAGACTTGTAGACATACTCAAACTAATTATGCGTTCTTGTGGCACAGAAGAACTCAAGAACTACAAGCTTGAATTACATCACTCTGTTCTATATGTGGTTCTCCATTATTGAATTTTTACACACATAATAAATAATACCATACACACTTTATATCAAGCCACCAAGAACATCAAGGCCACGAAGGTAAGCCCAAGGAACGGATCTTGGACAACAACGATTTGATCCTGATGGACTTCAAGCAATGAGGGCTTCTTTCACTATCGTTGGCAGTCACTTAATATGCAGATATATTACGTAGCAAATTTCCCTTCGGCTTGATTGAAAATCCCAAAACAGTGGCTGGGAAAGTGATGAACAATCCACAGCACGCAGCGAAAAATGATTCTTTAATTCTCCAGAAGATCTATTTGTATTTAATTCTCCAGAAGATCTATTTGTAATGCACTTTGAGCAATAGTTTGAAAAAACCAGGGCATAGCTCCACACTGGTCTCAATATGAAAGGCACACACAAGTGATATTTTGCCGACATGCCAACAAGTGCTCAGACGCCTCCAAGATGACAAATAGTGAAAACAATAAACTCGTTTGATCATGAGTATTGCATATTTTACACGATAGCAGGGCGATTCTCTTGCTCGTGGCTGCTATAACTTCCTCGACAGCAGGCTCCTTCTCGGGCTCCACACCTTCATAAACCTACACGCTGCAAAGTTGATGTAGACTGAATGCAGCAATATCCACACAAACAATAACTTCACGAAATCTTACACTTGACAGATGCAGCACAAGCAAACTAATCACACAGTCACACAAAAGAAATATTCTACTCTCACACACCTATGTACATTGAATCAGCTTCAATAGCTATCACATCTTCTTGGGCACTCCCATGAGGGATTAAGCCTAGCCAAGCTCTGATACCAATTTAAATATCGAGAGAGAAGCCATTGCACAGGATTAACTCACACAAACATAGATTGTATTATTGAACAGAGATACACGGGTATATATAGTTGGAGATGATCCAACTGATTACAATTTGTGGATAACCGTCTCCTATAAAATCTAAACTAATCTAAACCGATTCCACATAATTCGGCATTATCTCTAACAAAATGTTGATTACCAAGAATTTGGTCTGTGGCATATGATTCAAAAAATTATGTAAGTAAATTTTGGAAAAGTACTTTTGATTGTAACATACATAAAGATCTATGTATTATTGGAGATTTGAGTTTGTGTTTATATATAAATAAATAAAAAGAAGATCATATACATTATCATTTACCATCATCATTTTAATCAAACTTTATATATTAAAATTTATCAATACTTTTGCAATATTGTTTAATAGTTTTAATTGTTAACCTACAAGATAGATTGCTTTGTATCTTGCAATGAAGATGTAAGATTTCTTTTTATCTAACTATTAATTATGAATAACATGGAATTGTTTAATTCTCCAAACTAATGTCACTCCTAATAAATTAACCTTCCCGGCCATTAAGTTTAATTAAATGAAACATAATTTTTTGTTAAAAATTATCCATAATGTTTACCACAAGATGATATAAATCCAACACGTTCAAAAAATTTGTACAATAGAAAAAGCTGCAACCAAATTTTCCAAAATTCCAAGTTGCAATCGGACTCGAAAATTGGAAATGCAATCAATAATAATTCCATCACTCCCGGGGAATTATCAACGTCACTCTGGATTGTACATGCATCCATAACAATTACGACAGTGCCATATTAACAATAACTACAATTTTACGACGGTACTAGGGTTCTAGATTGTGCTCTATTAGGGTTGGAAAAAATTTAGGAAGCCAAATTTAGGTTATGAATTAATTTTCATTATTATAGTACGTTAATAAATAAACCCAATAAACTTAACTTATCTGATGAACAATTATTTTATCAATAATTTTATCAATAATCAATGGCTTTATTTATTTCATGTTGAAGGTTTATTTAATCAATGATGCAATTTATTTGATGCTGGAGGCTTATTTAATCAATTGGGTTTTGAAGGTTTATCTGATCAATAATAAATATTAACTCACACAAACATAGATTGTATTATTGAACAGAGATACACAGGTATATATGGTTGGAGATGATCCAACTGATTACAGTTTGTGGATAACCGTCTCCTATAAAATCTAAACTAATCTAAACCAATTCCACATAATGTGGCATTATCTCTAACACCCCCTGTTAATGCCTACATTACATAACAAAAGGTTACAACACAAATTTTGTCATGTCTGTCTCGCTGGTCCTTATATGCAGTTGCACCCATCTCTGAACTTCATAGACACGCTCTTTCTCTCCCATCAACTTCGAGCTACCACTTCTTACAGCACAAATACAACTACTTCCGACCATCTTTGAAGTATCTATAGGATCGACGATTCTAAAATACCCCTAAGAATAGTCTCGATACTAAAACATTCAGTAATCAATCTTACAAAATGACCTTTACACACACTCACTAACAAAATGATAACTCGTAATTGATTATCTTGGAGCACCGAAGTACAACAAGAACTTCCAGCATTTAACAAACTTGTAGACATACTCAAACTAATTATGCGTTCTTGTGGTACCGAAGAACTCAAGAACTACAAGATTCAATTGCATCACTCTGTTCTATATGTGGTTCTGCATTATTGAATTTTTACACACATAATAAATAATACCATACACACTTTATATCTAGCCACCAAGAACATCAGGGCCACGAAGGTAAGCCCAAGGAACGGATCTTGGACAACAGCGATTTGATCTTGATGGACTTCAAGCAATGAGGGCTTATTTCACTATCGCTAGCAGTCACTTAATATGAAGATATATTACGCAGCAAATTTCCCTTCGACTCGATTGAAAATCCCAAAACAGTGGCTGGGAAAGTGATGAACAATCCACAGCATGCAGCGGAAAACGATTCTTTAATTCTCCAAAAGATCTATTTCTATTTAATTCTCCAGAAGATCTAGTTGTAATGCACTTTCAGCAACAGTTTGAAAAAACCAGGGCATAGGTCCACGCTGGTCTCAATATGAAAGGCACACACAAGTGATATTTTTTCGACATGCCAACAAGTGCTCAGACACCTCCAAGATGATAAATAGTGAAAACAATAAACTCGTTTGATCATGAGTATTGCAGATTTAACACGACAACAGGGCGATTCTCTTGGTCATGGCTACTATACCTTCCTCGGCAGCAGGATCCTTCTCAGGCTCCACACTTTCATAAACCTGCACGCTGCAAAGTTGATGTAGACTGAACGCAACAATATCCACACAAACAATAACTTCACGAAATCTTACACTTTACAGATGCAGCACAAGCAAACTAATCACACAGTCACACGAAAATATTCACACAAAAGAAATATTCTACTCTCACACACCTATGTACAGTGAATCAGCTTCAATAGCTATCACATCTTCTTGGGCACTCCCGTGAGGGATTAAGCCCAGCCAAGCTCTGATACCAATTTAGATATCGAGAGAGAAGCCATTGCACAGGATTAACTCACACAAACATAGATTTTATTATTGAACAGAGATACATGGGTATATATAGTTGGAGATGATCCAACTGATTACAGTTTGTGGATAACCATCTCCTATAAAATCTAAACTAATCTTAACCAATTCCACATAATTCGGCATTATCTCTAACAAAATGTTGATCACGCCGAATTTGGTCTGTGGCATATGATTCAAAAAATTATCTAAGTAAATTTTGGAAAAGTACTTTTGATTGTAACATACATAAATATCTATGTATTATTGGAGATTTGAGTTTGTGTTTATATATAAATAAATAAAAAGAAGATTATATAAATTATCATTTACCATCATCATTTTAATCAAACTTTATATATTAAAAGTTATCAATACTTATGCAATATTGTTTAATAGTTTTAATTGTTAACCTACAAGATAGATTTCTTTGTATCTTGCAATGAAGATGTAAGATTTCTATTTATTTAACTATTAATTATGAATAACATGGACTTGTTTAATTCTCCAAACTAATGTCACTCCTAATAAATTAACCTTCCCGGCCATTAAATTTAATTAAATGAAACATATTGTTTTGTTAAAAATTATCCATAATGTTTACCACAAGATGATATAAATCCAACACGTTCAAAAAAGTTGTACGATAGAAAAAGCTGCAACCAAATTTTTCGAAATTCCAAGTTGCAATCGGACTCAAAAATTGGAAATGCAATCGATAATAATGCCATCACTCCTGGGGAATTATCAACGTCACTCCTTATTGTACATGCATCCATAACAATTACGACGGTACCATATTAACAATAACTACAATTTTACAACGGTACTAGGGTTCTAGATTGTGCTCTATTAGGGGGTTGAAAAAATTTAGGAAGCCAAATTTAGGTTATGAATTAATTTTCATTATTATAGTACATTAATAAATAAACCCAATAAACTTATCTTATTTGATGAACGTTTATTTTATCAATAATCAATGGCTTTTATTTATTTCATGCTGAAGGTTTATTTAATCAATGATGCAATTTATTTGATGCTGGAGGCATTAACACCCAAATTGACCCCGAAGTCGTGAGAAGGATAATTCGGGGTAACCACTAACCAATCTTTGGATTTATGTTACTGACCCAACACACTCTGAGAGGGCTCTCTCAATTAACTAATGAAAAAACTGGAAATAATCAAGGTCGTCAATCATGAAAAAGGACACCAACATTCATTCCTCAAGATGTTCTATTTAAACATACACAGAAGGTCAGATTTCTGTAAGACAAATTTTACTCTTGTAAACCATTGGTTGGATAACAACAGGGATCTATATTGGGCAATGGAGTTTATTCAAGTATAGCGTAAACATTATCATCAAATGCTTAGCAAATACATTCACACAGAGGCAAGGTAGCAACCAGCTAGTAGTCAAAGTGATTTAATTTGGTGAAAAAGAAGAAAGATGAACAATCCATTGATATAAGGCATACACAGATGAATCCTATACCAACTTTAGCATAAACAATTTTTGAAATACTTGGTAAGAAATGAACAAGGCATAATCTTTATGAATCTCATTCAGATGCTACACTGAACCAAGTACGAAGGAATTTTAACAATATGGATTAACAAAGGAAAGAAACACATATCACATAGAAAAGGAAAAACAGACTACCAGACCAATTACATAGGAATCTCTGAAAAACGCATGTAAGCTTCTGACAATTTTATTCAAGGAATATCTCAAAATAACAACAGTGGACAAAATATGTAGAGCTTCAAAAGTTCTCCCCCCTTTTCCATTTGAAATTACATGGAACTTATAGCGGCCTGGAGTCTCATACTCGCCCCATTTGAAACAGAAATTAGTTACAATTCAGGGACACCTCATCACAGTTCAGATGTCACTATCATAAAACAGAAAATATAACAAGATAAGCTCAATCGCTTTCTTACATTTGCCGGTATGCCGTTAAACAATATAAAAAATATTAAAGTATATGTCCAATGATGAAACCTCATTACATAACGGGAAACCCACTACCACGTCCTGGAAAATCAAAATCCTAGATATATCCTAAGCTTTTCTATCAAAAATAAACTAGTATATAGAAATGCACAAAATCTTAGCTTTAAGGGATAGCATCTGCCAGCAGAGTATGCTAGGTATATTTCATCTTTCCGTATTTCTCTACTGGTACCCAAAGTTTAGGTGCTGGGTTGTCATAACTTGTCATCCCTTTCTCCAAGACTCTAATGTTAAGCTGATCAACAGAAGACATAGGTAGAAGTCCTTCGCCAATAGAGATCAGTCTATACAACATCTCGAAATATTCGTCCAGCTTGTCTATCAAGATTTTCCCCGAAAGTGGTTGGCTCATATTTTTGAACTTGGAATGATCCATCCGCCTGCTAGTCATCAACTTTTTATGCTCACTTTGGGGAATCATTTTTTTCTTTTCTTCCCAAAATGCAGAAAACCCCTTTTCTACTAGTCCTGCAAACTGACCTTTGAATTCTGTCAACTGTTCATTCATTTCATTTGCTTTGGTCTCCACAGCTTCGACTAACGCGTACTTCCCTAGGACTCGTTTTGCTGCTGCAATGGTCGTGACTCTGTCTTTGATGCTCAAATCTATGACATCCTTATCTGTCAAACTGTTTAAAAAGCTTATAGCATTATATGCAGTCTCTTTTGGCCTTTTGTGCAGTTTTTCCTTCATAGCAGTGCAACTCTTAAAGATATCGGTGACTATCTTCTCCTTTGTTCTCATGAGATCCAGATAAGGTCTGAATCTCTCAGCTTCCTGGATAATCAAATCCCAAATCAAATGCTTGCACCCCTGCATAGCTGCTCTTCCTGTAATATTCTGAGAAAACCTGTTGTTAATTGCTACCAATTCCTTATACTTTTGTTGTAGTTCATTTTTCCCTTTTTCCCTTATCTCTTTTTCTTCTTTCAATCTTTGATTTTCTTCTTTTAGCTCTCGTATCTCAACATCCTTTAGGTTGATCTAGGACATGGACTGTACAATGCTATCTGTATCATCCCTCTCTTTGTTAGGGCCTTCTTTTGTTTGTTGTGAACATATGTTTGACAAACTGCTTTTTAATTCTTCAATCCGATTCTTCAGACTCATGTTTTATTTCTCCCAGCAACCTTCTTTCTCTGCGAACCTTGGCAATTCAACTTTATTATTGCTGATCTCCCTGTTTAAATCCTCTTTTTCTTGTATTAACTTTGTCTCTTCGGGAGCTTGTATTTGCTGGGTGTTGGGAATTTTCATTCTCTTCTGTAGGGTCTGGATCAAATTTTCTTTATCCTTTAACAGTCTTTGTCTTACTTTGCCTTCGCCATCCTGTTCAATTAAGTCAAACTACAGCTTTTTGACATGCTGTTGAAGGGCTTTATTTTATGACCTTTCATGTTTTAACTGGGTATCCATCTTATTTACAGTGACCTCCAAATTAAAGATCTTCAACACCACTTCCACTAGGTCGTCATATAGACCTTCACCAATTTGCCTGTGAAATTGAATCCTATCTGGCAAAGGTATCTTCTTCTAGCCTATCTTTGCTTCCGTCATTTTTTCTTTATCTGATATCGTCAGATTGAAAGTATGTGTCTGGATATCTCTACTTGTTATCAAAGACGTTCCTGTTTTAGACAAGTTCCTCACAGTGGGCATTAGCTCAAAAAGTTTCTGTGCAGAAGCCTGCTTATTTTTCCCATGGTATTTAAACATATCTTCTTGGGATTTAAATCTGTTGTCCTCATTTCCTCCTGTTGCATCTTGGAATTTATACTCCTGGATTTGGATAACTGGGGTTGATGGCCCTTCTTCCTGTTCATCCATATCACTTATCTGGACAGCTAAATCATCTAGTGTTTCCAATTTGAGTCTTTTCTTTTCACTTTCTTCCTCTTCTTCGGTTTCAATGACTTCCTGTGAATCTCTCTTCCCGCATACTTCCTGAGTATCAAGCAATTGGTCCGTTTCCATAGGATCATCGGCAGCAATTAGGGCTTGTATTTGTACATCTATGTCTTCAGCCTCTTCGGGCTCATAATGCAATAAATTTCGCCCTTTCGGCAGCCCTTCAGCTTCTTGGTGTTCCCATGCTTTTAGACCATTTTTCTTCTTTCGTTCGGCTATGATATGCAGAGGATCATATGTGACCGCTATATCCTTTCTCAACCCCATGTTTCTTAGTAACCTTTCCACTTCGCTAACATCTTCTTTAAACTTTACAATGAAAGGGCTGACTTGCCAAGGGAGCTTTATATCCGAACCTTTCTTATATTGCCCAAACTGCTCTTCTTCTGCAATCAACCTCTGCCGGATGAACTCAAGGGAAAAAACCCTCGAGGTCAAAAATGCTGGCAAAAAGTATGGTTCATGTACAAAACCGTACACTCTTATCACTGTGGCATCTTTCAGCAAGAACCAGTCGCCAACGGCTAGTTCATCCTTCAACTGCATCAGGGTTTGCATCTTTGGTAGTATTCTGGGTAGTTCTTCTTCAAACATAACTCTATACATAGAAGATAGGATGTAATTCATGTAATTGAAAACATTATCTTCCAAATTCCCTGTAAAGACTATATGAGAGAACCTTAACTCGTCTGTACTACTATGCAGGATCATTTTAGTCAAATATACCTGGAACCAAAAAAATCTAGTATTTTCAAAACAACTTAACTGTGCATGTATTTTCTCTGCCAAATATTCCTCAAATTTGAGGGATGGTACTAACTCACTTCCCGCCTCTGGGGAACTAACACTAATCCTGAATAACAGGCTTAGTTGTACTTCAGTTATGCATAACGCTGAGTCTAAACCTAAAAATTGAGCTATCAAAGAAAGGACCAACTGGGTATTGTCATTAAAAAGGTTGACGTCCAGCGGGTAAGGGGTGTCTGCAATTTCCACATTGGGTTTTAAACAGGTATCAAGGAAAGCTTTACACATTTCAGGAGAAATTTGCCTGTACAGGGTAACGACTGATTCTTCAGAGGAACTTTTGGGGGCAAGGGCCAGAGACTCTGGCACAGCAAGGGTATTCTGGATGATGGCAGCGTCGATACTACAGACGATTTTGGACTTCTTGGTGTTCATTATCACTCATTGGGGTTCTGAGTAATTAATGAACACCATGATACGAACTCTGGGAAGGGAATTATCTGTTCTAAGCAGAAAAAGATAAAAAGGGACTGGTGGACTCTATGGACATCTAACCCTTGTTCAAGTAGGGCCTTTAGCTTTCTTTTAACCTCTAGTATAGGGATCTGAAGCTTTGGGTCAAACACATCACAGTCCTTGTCTTCTAGGGTTACTCTGACCTTAGAACTAGCAGAAACCTGTTCGTCTGCCATTATATGATTATAAAACACACTGGTCGCTGTAAACAAAGGAGTTTGGGACCCTACCTATCACTGGAGAGCTTAAGGGCGACCTTTCACCTGTCGTCCTTTTCAGCTTCTGCACTTCCAGAAGATTCCAACTTCGACAGGTCCAAGAAAGAAATGTTTACTTTCCACATCCCACGTTATATATATAAAAAAAATTCGAATAACTTTTGCTCGCCTTTGCTAGTTTTCCCTCTTTTTTGTCCGTTGATCTGCTGGGCATTGCTTCCGGTCCGTTGATCTGATTCTTTATTTAACCCTTTTGATTTGACATCTTTTCTTCTCCGTCGTAGGATCCTCTACGGGCTTTAAATCTTAGCCATCCATCTTACCTAGCCACATATAAGGATACGGTGGTATCACGACCCGACTTCTGGTTTTGGGCTACCACTTAAGCCCCCTCGCGAGGTGTTCAGGAGGTGACACATGGCAGATGGAACATACTCTCGCAACCACCTTTTCTGCTTATTTGGGGTGTTCCTTTACCTTGCGACGATCGACGAGGAGTGTTGATCTCGACTTTAGCATATCTACGGCGGGGAGCTATCCAGGTGTCTAGTTTTCAGTATTTTCGCAAGTGGAGCCCATTATGTTATCAACCTTGCATCTCCTGCATCCATTGGCCATAGATCTGATCTCCTTTGTCGCAAGTCGTTGATCTGCCCTAATCCCTGTGCTACTATGACAATGAATCTTCCCTGCCATCGTATTTTGACCATGCAGCCCGCGCCGTCGATCTTGTACCCCACCTTTTTTCCGCGATGGTATCGCAAGCCCTTTGGCGGTTTCCACTTACCGTCGAAACTTTCGTGTGAGGTCTCCTCCGACTGCCATCTATCCTGGTGGTTTATCAAAAGCGGCCACTTTCTCGTGTTTCCCTTCACGCAACTTCAATATGCGAGGGTGATTTGTGGGCCGTAGATCTCTTTCGCGCACTAGATCAATGGTGGGGACCAGTCTGAGCTTTATCTATCATTTTATTTCCTTTTCGGACTATAGACTATTGGTCTTTTTATCCATTTTTTATCATTCGGGCCACCTCCTTATTCCTAAAGTGTCCAAACCCTCCATCTTTCTCATTGTTTCCTTTCCACCTGAGCTGCTTTCTTGGCTTTAGCAATCTAGACATGATTGGGGAGGGGGTTTTGACCATTTCTTCCAGGAGTTCATCAGTGGAATCAATCCTTTCCTTAGGATTTGTGCAAAAATTTATAGGTGCCAACAACTGGCTCCAGCCAGGGATGCTATCCTCCCTATGAGGTAGCAAAGAACTCCATAGACTAAGTTCCTAATCCATTGGGCGATTCAAACTTCGGAGTCAACAACTTCTTCTAATTTTTTAGAACCGTAACTGTATCTGCCGCATATCTGGGCTGCTCACACATGAAAAGAAAATAAAAAGGACCCATGGCTAGCCGTCTAGACTTCGTCTTCTTTTCTCTAGGGTTTCAAGACTTTTAGGTTTTTCGTCAAGGTTTTTAAAACAACTGTAAAACAAATGAAAAAATATCTACAAAGGCTATGGTACATGGAATACCTGCTTCCCTTAGGACAAGTAGTGTTTTAAGAATCTCCCGTTGACTGGCCCTCCCGACCAGGCAGATCCATCTTGATGTTCCAAGACAAAAGAATTTATTCCTCGGACTGCTGCAATAATATACGGTCCCATCCACATATGGTCAAACTTTCCATGTTTTTCTTCTTTAGGGGCGTTCCACTTCAGAACTAGGTCATTAACCTAAAAATAATCTTCCTTGGCTTTTTTGTCGAAATCTTCCTTCATTTTTTCTTGATGGCTTTCTACTTTGTCATATGCTTTATTCCTTAGTTCATTCAGCTCAACTATTTGATTTACTCTTCTTTGCATGTGATTTGGTTCTTCTTCTATTCCCTATAACAACCTCATGACAGGAAAACCTAGGGATGCTGGAAAAATCACTTCGGCTCCATATACCAACTGAAATGGTGACATTCCAATGGCTCTTTTCATGCTGATTCAGTCAGCCCACAGAGCATATTTTAACTTTGTATGCCAAGACCTCTTGTTATCTTCTAACAACTTTTTGATGATCATTACCAGGCTCTTGTTTGAAGACTCTGTTAGTCCGTTTCCTTGAGAATAATAGGCCGTGGAATGATTCATACTGATATGGTACTTATGGCAGAAATTAATCATCTTTTTGGAACAGAAAGTTGGAGCGTTATCAGTCACAATTCTTTTGGGGCATCTGAATCTGGACAGGATGTTATCTTCTATAAAATACATGATTACTCCTTCAGTCGCTCTCTTGGTAGGTATGGCCTCTATCCATTTGGTAAAATAATCAGTAGCCGTCAAGATCCATCTATGTTGTCTAGAGGAGTTTGGGTTTATTTCCCCAATGAAACCTAAACCCCATTGTTGAAAAAGTGCTTCAAATATAATAGGATGTAGAGGGAGGGAAACAACTTTTCTTTTTCTATCAAAAATTTGACATTGGTGACAAACCACAGTCTCTTTGTAAACATCGGAAAACATAGTGGGCCAGTAAAACCCTGCTCTCAGGATTTTGTTTACTGTCGCTTTCCAGGAATGATGTCCCCCGTAGTCCCCTTTATGGAATTCCTCTTTTATGTGTTTAGACTCTTCTTCAATCAAACAATTTAGTAGCACCCCTCCAGGGTCTTTCCAATATAGGTACTGGTTCATGATACAGTATTTGGCAGCTTTTAGTTTCACAGACTGGCTATGATTTTACTTAACCCTGCTAGTGCCTATAAATTTTGTTGTACAAAAACAATGTCAGTATACCATGGAGACTCAGAGAATTCAAGTTTCACCTGTATGTTTGCATCCAGCTGGTTGGGTTGATTCTCCAGAAAATTCAGTTGCAAGGAGTCACAATTTTCTTCGGTCATTAATTTTGCTAACCCCTGGCCTTTCACCAGTTTAGTGGGTTTTATCTCTAAATCATATTCCAGTAACACTGCAATCCACTTGGCCCTTCTGCCTTCAATATTAGACTGGGTCAAAATGCTTTTCACAACACTATTTGGAACATAAGGAATGATGTGTGAGTGTATAATATAAACCCTGAAATCTTTCAAAGATTTTATGAGAGCATAAGCCTGTTTCTCCATGATATCATATTTCAGTTCCCCTTCTCTCAGCACTCTGCTGAAAAAAGCAATCGGTTGTTCAGCATTTTGGTCATTCTTCTACAACAGCACCCCAGCTATTGTATGTTCAGATGCATATGAAAAAACTAGGAAATCCTTAGTAAAGTTTGGGCTAGCCAACACTGGAGCTTTGGTGATGGCTGTCTTGATCCCTTTAAAAGAATCTGTGGCCTCTTCGGTCCACTTTATTTGATTCTCTTTTCTTAGCATATTTGTAATACTCCTCATTATTTCGGAAAAACTTGGTATGAATCTCCTTAAAAAACCCACTTGGCCAATGAAAGATTGTATTTCCTTTTTGCTTCTGGGCTCTCCTACCTAATGAATAGCATTGACCCTCTCAGGATCAATTTTTATCCCATATTTGGTGATGATATGCCCTAAAAGTTTAGCTTCATCCAGAGCGAAAAAGGATTTTTTGGGATTTAAGGAAATACCATATTTCCTACATTTTATGAAAACTCTCTCCAAATGCTTGAGATGTTCTTCATCTGACTTTGAGAAGATTGTTATATCATCCATATATACAACCACCAATTTATCTTTTTCTTCAGCAAACGCAATATCCATAGCTCTTTGGAAAGTGGCTCCAACGTTCATCAAACCAAATGGCATTTTAGCATACATGAAGGTCCCCAAGGAGTTGTAAAAGCAGTTTTTTCCTGGTCTTATGGGCGTACTTTAATCTGATTATACCCTGAGAAACCATCCATGGTGGAAATTCTTTCAGCTCCTACCACTTGCTGTAAGATGTGCTCCATTTTAGGTAAAGGGTAATTGTCCTTCATTGATGCTCTGTTTAGGTTCCTGAAATCAATACAGATTCTTATTTCTCCACTTTTCTTTCTGAACGGAACCAGATTTGCTATCCATTGTGAGAACCTTAAGGTAACAATTATCTTTGCATTGAATAGCTTTTTGACTTCTTTCTCTATGATATCTGTTAGCTTAGGATTGATTCTTCTTAATTTTTGCTTAAAAGGTTTCTCACCTGGCTTGAGTGGAATGGTATGCTGTATGATTGATGTATCATACTCCTTAAAGTCTTCATAGGTCCAGGCAAAAGCATCAGTGTGTCTTTTTATAAACTCTACATAGCATTTATTTTTGCCAGCCTGTAGTCTTCTAGACAGCTTCACCATTCGAGGATCTTTCTCGGTACCCAACTTTTGATCTTCTACTGATTCTCAGGCAGGCTCAAATTTTGGATTTTTGGCTGCATCATCTTGATCAAAGATCTTTTCCAGGGGTATCAGACCTTTAGGGATGTAATTATTCTTCAATTGAATAATATCCTTACCACCCATCATGTTTTTCCACCCTTGTTTTTTAGCTTCTTCAACATTTTCCCCTTCTACAAGGTTTTCCAAGTTCTCATTTTCAGTATCAATATGCACATTTGTAAACTCATCTAAGAGTTCCAAAAATCTCCTGATCTATAAGTCATCTTCAAATACCTGCCAATACTTAGAATTATCAGGAATAGAGGGTCTGTTGATTATTTCTACCTCATACTTAGCTTGGGAGAAGATTGGGGTCTTAAATCCTCCAGCAGTAGTCGCCAAAGAGTTTGCTACATGATTTTCATGCCTGGGTATTACTCTGATCTTGTGTTCTGTGAAAAAATTCCCAAAGAAATCCCAAGCTTCATTTATATATGCTCTCATTCTTGGGTGTTTGGCTTGGTAACTATCATTTATCTGGTTCACTACCAACTCAGAGTCTCCAAACACTTCTATCTTCTTAGCTCCCAAGTCTTTTAGAGCCCGCAACCCCAACAGTAATGCTTCGTATTCGGAAACATTATTAGTGCATTCAAATGTTAGCTTGTATGAAAGTTCCCTAAACTCCTGGTTGGGAGGAATGATCCAAACCCCTGCTCCAGCACCATTCTTGCTCACAGAACCATCAAAATACATTTTCCACCAGCCTTCTTCATTTTTTTCTCTTTCAGAAGCTTCATATCTGGCTGCAAATTCCTTATCTTCATTAACTTCCCTATATGAAGGCGGGTCAGGATCACAATGAGGCCCATCAACAACAAAAATGGAGTAGCCCATATCTGTATCAACTGCATATATAGGATGATTCTCAGGTTTGCTTTTGCTGCTGACAACATATTCCATCCTGCTTTCCCTATACAATCTCCTATTGGCTCCAAAAACGGGAATTGTGGCATAAGACAAATCCATCTGCATAGTTCCTTTCAACATCGAAACCCAGGATCTTGACAAAAGCATCCCAAACTTTGCAGGTACATCAGCCACTACCACATCCATCATGACACTTTTAGCAGGGAATTGGGTTAGAGTTACTACCATATTCTTAATCAATCCCAAACATGGTACTTTTCTAGAATCAAAGGAGAAAAGGTCTTGGTGGCCTAGTCACTTCTAATCCTAGCTCTTTCAGCATAGATTTTGGCATCAGGTTATGAGATGCCCCAGAATCTATTAAGGCATTGTGCAAGATCTGATCATGGACATTTAGGCTTAAGTAGAAAGGAGGGACTTCTTCATCGCCTGGCTCTTCCAACTTAGATCCAAAAATTATGGTAGGAGCATCATTAGATAACTCTAGAATATCATGCTGGTGTTCATTTTTTCCTTTAACCATCTTCGTTAGCTCTTCCCTGTATTCATTATTTCTCAGTAACTCATTAAGAGGGATGGAGATCTTTACCTTTGACAGTTCAGCTCTGAGGCTAAAAGTGGGGGCAGGTTTGACTATCTCTGTGACTTCTGGTGGTTTAACCTCCCTTTAGGGTTGACCATCTTCTTCTTTATTTTCGGGTCTTTTATTTGCAACAACTCTTTGTTGTTTCTCTTTCGGCTCTTCTACAGCCTGTGGGATGACTAGAGGTTGGTTTAAAGGAAGCTTTCCTTTACTCATGGTAACTTCTCTATTTCTCAATTTTAGCTTTCTTTGAAGATCATCCACAGCATTTTGATAACCCATTAGGTATTGTTCAGATTCTAACTCAGGTTTGTTACTAGTATGTCCTTTGTTAAAGAAGTCATGTTCCCTTTCAGTCAAGTATATTTCATGGTCTAGGGAGTCAACAAAATGAATCTAGGCTTCAGTGGTTTCCTCAGGTACTTCATTATCTACTATATTTTCAGCAAAAGGAGGACACATTGGTTGTTCTTCAGGATTTCTTTGATTTCTTGCAGGGGGCGGTGGTCTTCTAAAGTTTGGGTTTCGGATCTGGTTTTCAGGGTTTTCTCGAGGAGGAGGCTTGGTATCTACGGTCAACCTATCCATCAATTTTTCCATGGTTTTCGTCATGGTATCAAATTTAGCATCGTTAGAAGTAGATGAGGTAGAGGTTTGAGTCTCCTGCTTCTTTCTCTCAGCCTCTATTTTACCCTTTATTTTCCTTGAGGCCATCATGTTCGCTTCTACTTCTAGGGAATCCTTTAACAAAATAGGCAGGGAGGCAGACTTTCTTTCTCTTAATGTACATGAGAAATATCCATCAAAGGCGTCTGCGAAATGGAGTTTCGCAGCGCCTGCCGAGGGCCTTAGATCATCTGGAATAGAAGTATATGCCCTCATAAACCTAGCGGAAAATTCGTGCACAAACTCGAAACCTCCTTTCTTGATGTGATTGTACTGGGACAAGACTAGGGCAGGACTTTCTATCATTTCCCATCTTTCTAAGAACAGGGTCTTGAACTCTGCAAAATCATTTATGGAGGCATTTGGTAGCAACCTATACCATTTCTTAGGTTCTCCAAACAAACTTTGGGCGAATAACCTCATCTTTGCATCATCATAATCTACTTCCTCCAAATCAATAAAATCTTCAAACCTATCTACATGCTGTCTGGCAGGAAAATTTCCCTCTCCATCATAGGAGACCCTCCTTTGTGCATATTTTTGAGGTAGGTCATGTAAAACAGCTGGCAGGGCTAAAGGTGCAAATCTGGAAGCCATGATTACAGGCGGATTTTGTGAAAGAGGTGGGATATTTTGGGAACAGGGTTTAGCTTTCTTAGCTTTGATAGTATCTAGTAAATTACACCAGATAGGATCTAACAAGTAGGATTTAGGATTATTTAGGCTTCCTTCACCTAAGCTTAGATAAGATTCGGATCTTGATCTTGGTAAAGGTTCCCCAATGTCAATCTCTATATTTAATTCTTGAAAAACAGGGAATTCTTCTTCAGACACAATTCTTTCACTGTTTGAAGTACTAACTTTATCCTTTTCAGCTTTTCGTCTAAGCAAACTTTCCGGATCATCAACAATTAACAGAGTTTCAGGAATAGGGTTACCTTTGGTACGGATCTTTCTTGAGGCCAGGATGCCTTGTCGAGATCTCCTTCAGAACTAGGATTCAGCTTTCGGAGGTCTTCCCAAGTGGAGCGCTTTCTTGAATATAAATCTTTATGAGTGGAGTCGCTAGGGAAAAATTGCACAACCTTAAAAAAATATGGAAATCTTTGATTGCCCACAGGGATCTCTCTTTTATTCAAATCTTCGAAATTCTTTGTCGTTCTTGCAAGGAAAACAAGAGAACTTGCGCTCCCCAGCAGCGGCGCCAATTTGTTAACACCCAAATTGACCCCCAGGTCGTGAGAAGGATAATTCGGGGTAACCACTAACCAATCTTTGGACTGATGTTACTGGCCCAACACAATCTGAGAGGGCTCTCTCAATAAACTAATGAAAAAACTGGAAATAATCAAGTTCGTCAATCATGAAAAAGGACACCAGCATTCATTCCTCAAGATGTTCTATTTAAACATACACAGAAGGTCAGATTTCTGAAAGACAAATTTTACTCTTGTAAACCATTGGTTGGTGTTAACACCTAATTTTTACACCTCATAAATATCAAGTGTGAAAATAATAGGGTTGGAGAAACGTACCTGATAAAGGTTTGAAAGCTCCAGTCTTCCTCCATGGTTAAAGACCATAATAGGGAAAAATTAATATACAGAGGGCTAAGAGGGAATACCCCATGAGAAATTCACAAAGAAGTAGGGGTAAGATCCTTCTAAGCGAATGAATAACCCCAAAATCCTAAGTCCGACAGCCTAAAGTAATATGAGGGTTAAGTCTCGACAGAAGAACCGCCATGGAGGCAAAGCGGAGCCAAATCCACGGTCTAAGATCTATCTCGTCAAGAAGCTGCCTGATGGATAACCAACAGGGTGGTAGCGATGGGTGATACCGTTGGACAGATGGCAGCTGGAGGACTCATCGTGGGGAGAAAAGCGGTAAACGAAACCACCACAAGGGCACGAGATACCAGGGTGGTAGAGGCATAAAGCGATCCACGGTGTGGAGAGTAGGTGGCCTAGATCGACGGTGCGGAGATGAAGGAAGATGCACGAAAGAACGGACAGTGGGCCCCGTCGTCGGGAAAAGGTGGAACATTAAAATGGTCGCTCATCTCTACCGTAGATGCAAAGTGAAATAAGATCTACGGTCCAATATCCATCTCGTCGAGAAGCTGCACAATGGATACCTAAGAAGGCGGTTGCGATGGATAAAACCGTTGGACAGGTGTCAATGCCACAGGTGATCACGAGGAAGGAAAGTGGTATCCAAAACCACTCTGGGAAAGTTTTGATGATGTTCCGTGGACACGTGTTATCAGTGGGATGACATAGAGTGGATCCTACCTGGGATCCGACGGAGGGCAGGCATAAAACGTCACATCAGGAGATTAAATAATGGTTCAAATCCGACGGTCGAAAATCACTCGTGGAGAATCAGTGTCGGACAAGTGGCGGATAAGACCAAGGGTTAAGTGAAGAAAATTTATATATAAAACCCTCAGCAGTTGTTGTAGGCATTTGTTTATTCAAAAAACTGTCAAGGTCTGGAAGTTTCTCGGTGGGTGGGAGACGGCGAGGGCGACCAAGCTTTCAACAGGAACATCCCAGAAGATTTGCTGGCAAAAGGTAGGCCCTTCCGACTGAGACTTGTCAGTAAAGTAGATAATTCAGTAGAAATCATGGAAGAATGTTCCGTCGTGAGCATAAGTAGAGTTAGGAATGCCTTGGAAGACAGGGATGGAAATATTTTTGACACAGTCACCCAACTTGCCCGTGATTGACCCTTTCCGAGGCCTGTCTGGATGGAAGGGGTTTTTTCCCAAGAGAAGTGATGTTCCAGCACTAGTATAGGAGTTCGATGTCTAGTCGCCAGGCAGTTGGGTCGAAACGCAAAAAAGTCGCGCGGTCGTTCCCTAGCAGGCTAGTCTCCGGAAGATCCTGTATCAGTTTTGGTCAGGGCTATAATGACCTTCAAAGAAATCTATCTTTCAGGACCTCGGCCTTGTGGACCCGAAGGTCATCTCAAGAATAGCAGTGGTTGCCTTGTTTTGTCAAAATTCTTCCAAAGGTCATTGGGCCTTTGTAATTCCCTGCCACGAGCCTGACCTGAGCATTAGGGTTAATTTCCATGACTTCCCAAGCGTCCAAAGTAGCGGTTGGTCTGTCCGAAAACATAGGTGGGTCGAGATTAAACCCCAACATGGGAGAATTTCTGGCTAAAGGTAGCCTTCCATAGGGAACATTTTTCCTGGTATTAATAGCTTCTGGCCCAGTTTTCAGGTAAAGGAGAAGGGTCGGAACTAGCAGGCGGAGAAGATCTAGATCCCAACCTTACTAAGATGAAGACTGAATTTTTCAAAGGGGTTATATGCGTCACAAAGGTGTTGGATGCTTACGACTGAGAAGTTGGAAAATAGGAGGAGACTAGAGAAGGTTTGTAAAGGAGGATCGAAAAGAGAAAAAGGTCTCTTGCGTAGATTTGGAGATTGGCTTGAAAGAGGATAGAGATAATGTGACCCACGTCTTTCAAAGCGTGCGGGAAAACATGAGATTAAGTGTTGTCACATGAGAGACGTCAAAAGAATGGACCTGCCAAGGGGATCCTTGAGTGTCAGCCCAGATGATTACCGGTATGATGGAAGGCACTGTTGCATCATCATTTGCTATGTCGTCCATCTGGAACGACGTCGCTGAGCATGCTGAAGGTCGCCTCAAAATCCTTAAGCATCAGGGTTACCTGGTTGAAGAGACCGATAGAGTTATCATGGAAATAGTGACTACTTGTAACTGTTGTCATCAACCACAACAGTTATGGATAAATTTCTCACGTTTTTTATCAGAAGTTGGTATAAGAGAAAGGTGGTGCACCTGGTGTTTTGACCATATACCCTGTTGCTATTTGGCTCATGGAGAAAGGGCGAAGAAGTGAAGTGATATTCATGTCGGAGCAAGTGTGGGGTGAGATGGAGGGAAATTCTACTCCTCCACCTCTTATAGTATTGGACCTCATAGAATCAAATTTTGCCAATGAAGAAAAGCAGCCTGATGGACAACAAGTGTCCAAGGGAGACCGGGAAAAGAACGAAGAAAGAGAAACACGAAATCAAGCAGAGTGGCAAACCAAGTGCGGAAATAATTCACGATTTCGTACTCTCCGCTAAGGGAACGACACCTATCCTACTAGTGGGGGGGGTCGAAGTCCGATAGCTCATTGAAAGTGGAGGATTTCTTTGACTCACAAGGTCATTTGCAAACCCAGGGTTAAAACAATCCTCTGTCTATAATATTTCGTTCCTTGTCTTAATCGGTCTGTTTGAGGTATAATACATATGTAATATTTTTTGAGGTGGCTAAATGGATAGCCAACTGGAACTTTTATGCTTACTATGTTTACTTTCCTATGATGTTAATTTCATTCGGTAATAATACCGGCAATGTAAAAAGTAGTTAGGACGGCTCTACATGTTTTTTGTTTGGAAAACAGTTGTGGAAAACCGATTTTTGATGAGATGGCATATGGCTGTAACTATTTTTTGTTTTGAAAGAGCCGAGCCTAGAGCTCGAAGGTGTCTATATATACACTTTTAATCGAAGGCACAAGGGTTGGAAATCTTATGAAGAAGCTATTTGTGTTTTGATGATCATTTTGTAAGACTTTTTCTTTGATTTGTTTAATAGAAATTTGCAGCGCTGAAGCCTACGTTTTTTGACAAGGATTCTTGTGTGATCGGTCTGGTAGTTTGTATCTTTTTTTTCCCATGTGCAAATGTGTTTCTCTCTTTGTTATTCCATTTTGTGTTATTTCCTTCATGCTTGGACCAGGGTAACAGTTAAGTAGAATTCATAGAGATTATGCTCTGCTTAGCTTATTCCAAGTGTTTCACCAAATATATTCTACTAAAGTTGATGTAGGATTCATCCTCGTTAGATGCCTTACATTGATGGATTGGTTTTTTTTCTTCTGTTCCACAAATTAAAGCTCTTTGACTATTAGCTGCTTGCTACCTCGCCCTTGTGAATGCGTTTGCAGAGTCTTTTGTAAATATTGCTTTCAGAATTTGTTAAATGTGACTCCATCACCCAAATGAAATTCATGCGTTTTCAACCAAATATTTCTTGAATCCTTTCCGTTTTTCCTAAACAAAAATATTATCTTCTGTATAATTGTCGTAATTGAATATCTTAGCCGTGAATGTTGGTGTTCCTTTTTCATTATTGACAATCTTGATTATTCCAGTCTTTTTCATGAGATCGTAGAGAGAGCCCTCTCTATTTATGTTTGATCATAAACATAAACCAAAGAATGGTTAGTAGTTACTTGAGATTACCCTCTTTCAGCCTTGGGGGTCAGTTTTGGTGTTAACAAATTGGCGTCGTTGCCGGGGAAGAGATTGTTTTACAGTCCCTAGGAGAACAATATATACGTCCGAATTTCAAAGAATAAGAGAAATCCCTGTGGGAAAGCAGAGGGTTCCTCAGTTTCCAGAAGGTTGAAGAATTTTGTCCTCGCGACTCCACTTACCAAGATCGGACAATTTAAGAAGACTCCACTGGAGAAAGATCAGTACGCCAAGGTATACTATTGAAGAAATTCCAAAGGCATCCTGGCCTCAAGAAAGATCCATATGAGAGGTAACCCTTTCCCCGAAATCCTGTTAGGAGTAGATAATCCTGAAAGTCTACTCAGATGAAAAACTGTGAAAGATTGGGCTAGTGCTCCTAGCATTGAGACTGTTTCTTTTTTAGAAGATACATCCGCCTTTCAGGAATTAGATTTAGAGATTGATATTAGAAAATCATTGTCACGAACCAAATCTGAATCATACCTAAGCCTGGGCGAAGGAACTCTAAATAACCTTGAATCATATCTTTTAGACCCTGTGTGGTTGGATTTTAAAGGCCTTGCCAAAGCCAAAGGAAATAAGCCCATTTCTTAGATCCCCCAAGCCCACATCACAGTCCCAATCAATAATCCTGCTCAGAATATTCCCCCACAAGCTCTGAATCCACCTAGACCCATGGCTGCCAGATATGCGCCTTTGGTTTTTCCTGCTGCCTTGAATGACCTCCCTCAGAATTATGCCTAGAGAATTGTCTCTTATAATGGAGAAGGAGACTGGTCAGCCAAACAACATGTTGATAGATTCAAATATTTTTTGGACCTGGAGGAAGTGGACCACAATGATGCTAACATGAGATTGTTTGCTCAAAGTTTATTTGGATAACCTAAGAAATGGTTCAGGCAGCTACCTAATGCATCCATAGTTGATTATGCAGCTTTTAAAGTATTGTTTCTAGAAAGATGGGAAACCATGGGCAGTCCTGCTATAGTCTTGTCCCAGTATAATCATTTAAAGAAAGGCGGGTTTGAATGAGTCCATGAGTTTTCTGCCAGATTCATGAAAGCCTACAATTTTATTCCCGATGATCTAAAACCTTCGATAGGCACTGCAAAGCTCCACTATGCAGATGCCTTTGATGGAGACTTCTCGTGCACATTGAGAGAAAGAAAATCCGCCTCACTGCCTGCCATGGTGAAGGATGCCTTGGAGGTTGAGGCTAACATGATGACTTCTGGGAAAATGAAGGGAAAAGCTGAAGCATAGAAGAAGAAGCAAGAAAACCAAGCCTCTGTTAGTGATGCTAAATTCGATACCATGATGAGAACTATGGAGAAATTGTTGGATCGGTTAGCTATAGAGAATAAGCCTCCTGCTAGGGAACAGCCTGAAAATCAGATAAGGAACCCTAATTTTAGAAGGCCGCCTCCTCCAAGAAATCTGAGAAACCAAAAAGATCATCAGATAATACCTCCTTTCCCTGAGAATTTGGTAGACAAAGAAGGACCTGAAAACCCTGATGCTGACCAGATACATCTCTTTGACACCCTTGAACACACAGTCCATTTGACTGAAAAGGAGCACGATTTTTTCACCAAGGGCAATGCCAATAAAGCCGCAGAGTTCGATTCTGAACAATATCAAATGGATTACATGAATGATGTGGATGACATCCAGAGAAAAATGAGGTTGAGAAACAGAGAAATACCAATAACTAAAGGGAAGTCTACCCAGAGTCAACCCCCTAAAACTCAACAGAATACAGATAAACTGAAGGGGAAACAACTAGTGGATCCTGTACAAAAAGTCTCAGAAGATGGGGGGCATCATTCTAAAGAGGGTAGGCAACCAGAAGTAACCGAAATAGGGAAGCCAACCCCAATATTCAGCTTGAAGGATGAACTATCTAAGGTAAAGATATCCATCCCCTGAATGAACTATTAAGAGTTAATGAATATAGGGAAGAGATAAATAGCCTAGTAAAGGGGCAGGATGGAAATACACAAGATATGTTGGAGGTGACAGATGATGCCCCCACTATAATCTTCGGTTCCAAAATGGAGGAACCAGATGATGAAGAAGTCCCTCCCTTCTATTTAAGCCTGAATATCCACAACAAGTTATTACACAATGCCCTGATAGACTCTGGAGCTTCGCATAACTTGATGCCAAAGTCAAAAGTAGACTTATTGGGGTTAGAGGTCACTAGGCCCTACAAAGACCTATATTCTTTTGATTCCAGAAGGGTACCCTGTTTTGGGCTGATTAAAGATGTGGTGGTAACCCTCGCCCAGATTCCAGCGAAGAGCGTCATGATGGACATAGTGGTAGTTGATCTACCTGCTAAGTTTGGGATGTTGTTATCAAGACCCTGGGTAAAGAAGCTAAAGGGAACCATGCAGATGGATTTATCTTATGCTACTATACCACTATTCAGAAGCAATAGGAAGTTATACAGAGAAAAAAGAATGGCTTATGTAGTCAGCAGTGATGACAAGCCCGAGAATCACCCTATTTTCGTTGTGGACACAGACATGGGTTCCTCCATCCTTTTCAATGATAGTCCACATACTGATCCCAGACCCCCATTTTTTCATGAAGTAGAGGAAGACAAAGAGTTTGTAGCAAGGCATGAGGCATCAGAGAGGCGAAAAAATGAAGAAGGATTGTGGAAGATGTACTTTGATGGTTCACTAAGCAAAAATGGAGTTGGGGCTGGGGTTTGGATCATACCTCCAGACCAAGAATCTAGGGCCCTATCCTATAAATTGACTTTTGAATGCACAAACAATGTAGCTGAATATGAAGATCTACTATTAGGACTGAGAGCTCTGAAAGACCTGGGAGCCAAGAGAGTACACGTATTTGGAGATTCAGAACTAGTGATGAACCAGGTAAACGATAGTTATCAGGCAAAGCACCCCAAAATGAGAGCTTATAGAAACGAAGTTTGGGACATGTTTGGAAATTTTTTCAATGAAAATAAGATTTGGGCAATTCCAAGATGTGACAATCAAGTGGCTGACTCCTTGGCCAATACTGTAGGTGGTTTTAAAACACCCAAAATATGAGGTCAAAGTGATAAACAAACCATCCATCCCAGACAATTCCAAGTATTGGCAAGTGTTTGAAGATGACCTACAAATTAGAAGGTTTTTAGAACTGTCTCATGAGTTTGCTAATGTTCAGATCAACACAGAGAATGAGAATGTAGAAGGTCTAGTGGACCAAGAACAGTCAGAAAGCAAAGAAAATGGAAATAGGGGTTGGAAGAACACTCTAGGAGGCAAAGACATTGTCCAGTTAAAAAGCAACTATATTCCCAAAGGACTGATACCCCTAGAAAAGCTCTTTGACCAAAACGATGTGGCAAAGAATCCAAAATTTGAACCTCCCAAGAATACAGTAGAAGATCAGAATTTAGGTTCTGTTGGGGAACCTCGGATGGTAAAATTGTCTAAAAAATTGGAGACCAGGAGAAAAAAGCAGTATGTTTATCTAATGAAAAAATATGCTTCTACCTTCGCCTAGAGCTATGAAGAGTTAAAGGAGTATGACACTTCAATAATCCAGCATTCCATTCCAATTCGGCCTGGAGAAAAGCCTTTCAAACAGAAGTTGAGAAGAATAAACCCCAGGTTGGTACCGGTGGTAGAAAAGGAGATCAAGAGGTTGTTCAACGCAAAGATTATTGTCACTTTGAGATTTTCTCAATGGGTGGCTAACCTAGTTCCTGTAAGAAAAAATAATGGGGAAATTAAAATCTGTATAGACTTCAGAAATTTGAACAGAGCATCCTTAAAGGACAATTACCCTCTTCCCAAAATGGAGCATATCCTGCAGAAGGTAGTAGGGGCAGAAAGGATTTCTACAATGGATGGTTTCTCAGGGTATAATCAGATCAAGATCAGTCCAGAAGATCAAGAAAAGACTGCTTTCACCACTCCATGGAGTACTTTCATGTATGCTAAGATGCCCTTGGGATTGATGAACACTGGAGCTACTTTCCAGAGAGCAATGGACATCGCCTTTGCTGAAGAGAAAGATAAGTTTCTGGCGGTGTACATGGATGATATAATAGTATATTCAAATTCTGATGATGAACATCTCAAACACCTAGAGCAGGTTTTTAAGAAGTGCATAAAATATGGTATCTCCCTCAACCCAAATAAATCCCACTTTGCTTTAGAAGAAGCTAAATGTTGGTCCTCTATTTTGCCCATTCAGTGTACTGTTTTCTAGCATTTAAAGTCTTAATGGAATCCAATAATAATCAGTTTTATGTGTCTTTTTGGAGGTCAACACTGCTAAAGCTATGGTAAGTGATTTTAATTATTTGTTTATTGTATTTTCTTGTTTTATGCATATGTTTTGGGTTTTAGGTTTCATTAAACCATATGCTAATAATAAGATTGGTTTCTCTTTTATACAGGGTTCGTTTGGTTACCTGGCCCAGCGTTCAAAAGAGGTTTATGCAGAGATCGGGGATTCGATCTACAATAAGGGCGTTTTTCCTGGATCCATATCATCTTTCAGATGCTTTTGAGGATTACTCCACTGCTATTTTAGGCATGATCTTTGATCAAGGGTTGTTGTTATTTTCTCCTTAATGATATGTGTATATTCTAGGATCTGAGATTCCATTTTTGGCTCAGAATTACCGAGATATCTGAGGGTTGTTATTCATATCGACCCTTGTTGCCAGGGCGATTTCACTCTGTATAATTCAGTATAAAAGCAACTGTGGAAACCCTAAGTGGGAGGATTGTACAAACTTCATTTTATCAATACGATTCAGTGTGTGTTTTCATCAAATCTGTGATTTAAGTGTGTGAGGCGTTGAGGGCAGGGCCCACCTTCAACACCAAATCGTGATATTCCAGTAGTGTGTGGTTTGCAGTAGATTGGCGTTTTTATCATTCCACATTTCTTTTCAGAACATAAATGGTTTGCTCATCACTGGATTGCAATAGAAGGCGTGACTGTTATTATTAGTTAATAGCATTTACAGTTGATGATAATGGATTGAGCTTGTTAACGGTTTGAATTTAAGACTTCATCTGGTTTTTAGGATAAGCTGTTGTTTAAAACTAGGGTATGCATGAATCGTGTGATGAACTTGATGTAGGTTATGGTAGATTCAATTCTATGAATGGTTACGAATAGATTGAGTGTTATATTTCCATTTTTTACCAGCATACGGTGTTATAATAATAGCTACAGGAATGGTTTTGAACTTGTTTTGTTCACAGGACTGTAAAATGAATTCAGGAATGGTTTGGATTTAAATCTTTCCTTTAATCTCCAGTGTGTGGCGTAATATTGGTACATGAATCATGAATTTGATTCTAGATATTGAAACCTTTGTGTTGCAGTATGAGAGTAGCTTATAAACAGCATGTCCTTTTACTGTCGAATTTGCAAGATTTGAGCATCATTTGCAAATGAGTCGAGGGCTTGAAGGTTGTGATCATAAAGCATTTAAGGTTTATCTCTTTTTGGATGAAGGATTGAGTAGAAACTAAAGTTGCATTTGAATGAGTTTTTGGAAGGAGTCCTTGTCTATAACCCTGTTCCTTTGAATCAGCTTTACAATCTAAGCCAAAACCAGTGACTGTTTATTACACAGTTCTAACCTTTATTTGATGAGCAGAACCTGGATAGTTTTGGTGTTTCTTCATTTGCATTTATATGAACAGAGTATGTTCGGATTTCACTAAACAGTCAAGCTCTCCTTTGATAGACTGTATGTATTGACAACTTAAAGCTAAAAGGCATAGGTTTATTTCAGATTTGGAAATACTTGTGTGGATTTAAACATTAGATTTGGAGTGCAGCTAGGAAACAAGATCAATTAAGCATATGCGTTGGTTGATAACAGGTTGATTATTTTTATATAGATTGTAGTTACAATAACTTAGATTGCTGTAGAGATTATTAGTTGCCTTAAAGACTGTTGTAGCCTAAGATTGTGTTTATTTCTCTAGCAGGGTGTTTTGTTTTAAAAATCATAGAATTGCAATTTGGAAATTCCTTGTTGGTTATTTTTGAGTTCAACAGTGAGATAGGAATTAGTAAATTAGTTTCCTTTTCTATGGTACAGATCTAGTAATCCTTGGCATTGGTCATTTAGTGTTAGCTTCATTTTGTTGTAAGCAGATTAGGGTTTCTTGAGGAATGAGCATTGAAGCTACTTTACCCGCACATATAGTGTAGCAGCTCAAAGTCTACGATTCTCCGGTTGATAAATTAAATTGAGGTGAATTAAATATCAATAATTTTAACCAACATTTTGGCGCCGTTGCCGGGGAGTTGCTCCAAGGTAAGCTGGTATTTTGCTCATTTTTTGATTGATTGAGAAGTTCAGGTAGATAGGATCTTTTTACAATACACAACAAGGTGGAGGGGAAACATTAAGACGCAAAGACAAATTCACTTTGGGATTCCCATGGTGTAATAGCCTGCCGCAGCCACTTTAGTGGGTTACCCCAAATTTTTGTTGTGTCCTGCTGGTAAGTGTGATTGTTTTTTCTTCACAAGTTTGACTTATTACAAGAAGTGTGTTCATCTTTCCTGTAAAAAGTGTTTACAAGTGTGGTTATCCTTTTGTAAGTGAGGTGTGTTTAATTCCAGAAATCTAATTTTACAGCAATTGTTAGGTGTGACTAGTTGTGGAAGATTGGAGGAGGAGGATTGGTAAGGCAAACTTGCGCATTTCATAACAGGTTCCTTCAAACCCAACTGTGGCACAGGTATTTCAATTTATTTTGATTAAAAGTCTTGTTATTTTTAGAAATTGTTTTGATGAGACCTAGAGATAGTAAGGGTAGATTTATTAAGGTTCATTCTAAACTTTTTGTAAACAACAAAACCCCCCCCTTTACTAACCCTAGGGATAGGGATACCGGCAACGAAACTGAAAACAACAACATTCAGAATTCAGCGGAATTTGGGACCCAACCAGTAGGAACTGAGGTTATACTCAGTGAACAGTTACATTCAGAAGAAATCCCACAGATCCAACAAGCCTCACCTTTAAAGGAAGATCCTAATTTGGTTGACACAGTGAACATAGAAAAAGTGAACTTCCTTCTTGAACATAACCCGAATCCGGTGGTTTCTCAATTAGAATCCACTACAGATTTACCTTTCAATTTTCAAACTTGGCCTAGGCCAGACCATTGGGATTTTATTTTATCCCCAAGAAGAGACAGGTTAGGTGTCAACTGGTTTAGAAACCCTCTTGTCATGAGTGATCAGGAAACTGGACACCAGATGGAAGGAGAAGGAGAACATGAGGGACGAATTGAAACAACTTTTGGCTTCCCCATTCTGGATCTTACACGGGATGTCAGTATGAAAAATATCCCAGCATCTTCATTACCTACCTTCTATGGGAAAAGTACTGAAGATCCGGATACCTTTCTATTTGAGTTTGACATCTTATGTAGGAGTTATAATTATCTACAAGATGCTCAAAAGTTAAAACTATTTCCAGCCACCCTTAAGGATTCTGCACTTAGATGGTTTATGAGCTTGGGGGAATCCACCATCCGAACTTGGGAACAAATGAAGAGTGCTTTCCTCGGAAAATACCGAGACTACTGTGGGCCTCGAGACTCCCAAAATGATATCTTTAAAATGCAACAGCATGAAGAAGAGAGTCTGGAGGACTTCTTGGAACGTTTCTGCTTTGTATTACAGAAGTCTAAGTATAATACCTTACAGGAGGATGCAGTCAGAACCCTTTTTCTAAAAGGGATTCTGGATGAATATGTGGAAATCCTCAACTTGATGGCATCAGGTGATGTATCTCATAAATCCTTTGAAGAGATTACTGAACTATGCAGGAAGTATTCGAGGAGTAGAGCCAAGGCAGGAAAAAGCACAAGGGAAGGTCCTTCTTGTATTTCTAGAACAATAGGAACTGGTGGGGTCACAAGAGTTGAATTGGGAAATTTGTTAGAAAATTTCAAAACTGACATTTTAGGCACCTTAAGCTCCCAATTTGATACATTGAAGACAAAGAAACGGCAAGAGGAGGAGGACATAGCAGCATTACACATATTCTGCCCCAAATGCAGAAAAAGACACCCTTTGAAAGAGTGCCCTCTAAATATCATTTCAGTCTGTGCTCTTTGCTCTGCTCAACACCCAACTGACAATTGCCCTTCTTTACCAGAACTACAAGCTTTTTACAAGCTTAATGCTGAACCTACCGATGCATCAAGAAGGCCTTGGCAGCCTAGACCTCAAAACATGTACCCAGAGCCTGTTTTCCAGAACCCTGCATATTATTATCCCATGCAGCAATCTCAACAGCCATGGAGTCCACAAATGTGGCAGAATTGGCCCTCTCAACCTACTCAGACCCAGCCTTGGCAGCAAGGCTGGCGGGGACAGTCATATGGAGGACCACAAGGACAACCCTATGGAGGAACACAATCAGCCACCCCTCCTAGTTACTGTCCAATGCCACCAAATATACAGCAGCTATTACCAGGCTTTACACCACCTGCCCTTCCTCCTATACCCCCAGTTCCACAACAATATCAAAATCCAAATCCACCTAGACCCACGTTGTTGCCAGCCCAACCTATTCCAAACCCTAATAACCTTTCTCCCCAGCCTCTTAATAATGCTGAAATTCAGATGGCTCCAACTTATGTAATTCATTCAGCTCCTTTACAGGAAATACAGTTAAGGTCTGGGAAAACATTAAATAAAACCCCTCCAGCAGTGATTATTCATGAAGAGACTGGAGAAGAAAGTGATGAAAAAGAGATTACAGAGGAAGAAGAAGTGCAGATTGCCTCAGAAAATACTCAAGCACTGGGAACTCATTTCCAACCACCTGCTCATCCACAGGTAAATAACAACCCCCCTTACCCAGAGAGGTTATTAATAGAGAAGCCTGTGATGCGTCCACAGTTTGATTTGGAAAGTGAGTTGAGAAATGTTTGCATCAAAATTCCATTACTTCAGGCTATTAGGGATGTCCCTATTTATGCAAAGTTGGTAAGGGAACTGTGCTTAAAGAAACCTGGTCGAAAACAGAAAGATCCACCCAAGATAAATGTTTTAGGCCAGCTGTCTAATTATATTTCAGACTGCCCCTTACCCCCAAAATTTGCAAATCCTGGGAATCCAGTGGTGACCATTTACATCAATGAGGTCCCAATAGGAAACACTCTAGTTGACCTGGGGGCTGCCATTAATGTCATGTCTATGACCACCATGCAGAGACTTCAGTTGCATAATCTCCTCAGATCTACTCCTACTATTTTGGAGTTGGCTGATAGGAGCACAGTCAAACCTGTGGGGGCCTTAGATGACATTACTGTCACAGTAGCTTCTTGGGAGTATCCAGTGGATTTTCTGGTACTCCAAACCAAACACCCAATGGGGGAACATCCTGTTATATTAGGCATGCCTTGGTTAGCCACTGCCAATGCCTTTATAGGATGCAGAGAAGGTATTTTAACTATATCAAATGGCACTTCTCTACAAAATCTAATTATTTATCCTCCAGCACAGCCTGTATCGGAAAACATGTTATGGTTAGAGAATCCTTATGGGGATGAGGATGTGGGACAACCCTTACTGTCCATCAGTCAAACTAGGGGGCTGGAACACCAGACTGAGGATGATATCCTAGATCAATTTATTTCAGCCACCACTAGTATTGAGTACCCTCAATCCTTCTCTGACTTAGACAATGTTTTCACAGAATATTTTCAGGAACACTATTACCCTTCAGCCACCTCATCATCAGTAGTTTTATTCATAGATGAGAAGGTTGAAGCTGCAACTATACCAATGGAGATTAGTCCAGGGAGATCTTTGTTTATTAATGGGAATCTGTCTCAAAGCCAGCAAAATCAGGTAGTTAATTTACTCAAAGCACAGTCTGGGGCATTTGCTTGGGTTTATACAGATATGAAAGGCATTCACCCTGACACATGCATGCATCACATCTATACGCAGGAAAATATTAGACCAGTAAGGAAGCCACAGAGAAGAATGAATCCTGCGCTTAAAGACATTGTGAAGGAGGAATTACAAAAATTGTTGGATGCAGATTTCATCTATCCCATTTCTGATAGCAAATGGGTATCTCCGTTGGTGATTGTTCCAAAGAAGGGAGGTAAGTGGAGAATATGTGTTGATTTTCGTGAGTTAAATAAAGCAACTCTCAGAGATTACTTCCCTCTTCCTTTCATAGACCAGGTTTTAGATACATTGTCTGGAAAGAAATATTTTTCTTTTCTGGATGGATACAGTGGATATAACCAGATAAGAATAGCCCCAGAGGATCAAGAAAAAACCACTTTTACCTGCCCATGGGGAACTTATGCTTACAAGGTGCTACCATTTGGGTTGTGTAACGCTCCTGCCACTTTCCAGAGGGCAGTGTTAGGGATTTTGGCTGATTTGGTCCATGACTGTGTGGAAATATATATGGATGATTTTACAGTCTATGGTAATGATTTCAAGGAAGCCTTGGATAATCTGGAGAAAGTTCTAATTAGGTGCCAAGAAACAAATCTTGCTTTAAGCCATGAAAAGTGTAAGATGATGTTAACTGAGGGTATTGTTTTAGGGCACCATGTTTCATCAGAAGGAATTAAGGTTGACCCAGCAAAAATTGAAATCATTACTAGTCTATCTTCACCAACTACACAAAAAGAAGTCAGAAGTTTTCTGGGACACGCAGGGTACTATCGTAGGTTTATTGCTAATTTTACAAAGATAGCAGCCCCACTGTTCAAATTGTTGGCCAAAGACAGTGGTTTTGATTGGGATCAACACTGTCAGACAGCCTTTGACACATTAAAGTCAGAATTGTCTTCAACACCAGTTCTGCGGGGGCCAAATTGGTCTTTGCCCTTCCATATACAAACTGATGCTTCAGACACTGCCTTGGGGGGAGTGCTCGGACAGAAAGAAAATCAGTCCTCCTATGCTATTTATTTCATCAGTAAAAATTTAACACCTGCAGAACTGAATTATACAGTGACTGAAAAAGAGTTTCTAGCAGTAGTTCATGCCATCAATAAATTTCGGCATTATATTACAGGTTACGAGGTATTTGTTCACACCGACCATTCTGCTATTAAATTTTTAATGAATAAGCCAATCACTAGTGGCAGAATTACTAGATGGTTACTTTTGTTACAGGAATTTAACATTACCATAGTTGACAAACCAGGGAAGGAAAATCTGGTTGCAGATTTCCTCTCCAGATTGACTCATGCTGATGATAATGTTCCTGTAGATGATACATTCCCTGATGAACACTTGTTTGCTGTTTCTATTAAAACACCCTGATTTGCAGATGTAGCCAACTATTTGGTTACAGGGAAACTACCTGCTCATTTGTCATCTTATGAAAAACGAAGAATCATACAGCAAAGTGCTAATTATTCATGGGTGGGTAATGACCTCTTTCGAACCGGTCCAGATCTGATTATCAAGAGGTGTGTGAGGGAGGATGAGATGTGTGACATCCTCCAAGCCTGTCATGATGGACCCTGTGGAGGCCATTTTTCAGACAAGCGGACAGCATATAAGGTGTTACATCAAGGGTATTACTGGCCCACCCTTTTTAAAGATGCTGAGAAGTATGTACAGGGCTGTGACAGCTGTCAAAGAATGGGGAGACCCACTGCTGCTGATCAAATGCCTTTACAAGCCCAGGTACAAATTGAACCTTTTGAAAAATGGGGATTGGATTTTGTTGGCCCAATCTCACCAATGTCAAGAAAAAAGAGATATATTTTAGTATGCACTGACTATGTGACTAAGTGGGTTGAGGCTAAAGCTCTATTGAGGGCCACTGAGAAATCAGTCATAGAATTTATTTACGAAGAGATTTTTACTCGTTTTGGCATTCCTCGTGAAATTGTGACTGACAATGGGGCACAGTTTGTCTCTAAATCAATGAAAGCACTTACAGAACAATATGGAATTAAGCACTATAAATCTTCTCCTTACCACCCCCAAGCAAATGGTCAGGTGGAATCAACCAATAAAGTGCTAGAATCCATTTTAACTAAGACTGTGCAGCTACATCACAAGGACTGGGCAGACAGGCTACCCGAGGCATTGTGGGCTTACAGAACTACGTGGAGAAATACCACAGGGTATACCCCATATCAACTTGTTTATGGTAAACAGGTCCTGCTTCCTATAGAATTTCAGGTGAAAACTTTTCGTACTGCTGCACAACTGAGCCTGAATTTAGATGAAGCCCAGGAGCAGAGGCTGATGCAATTAAATGAACTTGATGAAATCAGACAAGATGCTGTCCAACAAACTGTGTTGATACAGAATCAGCGGACTAAGTGGCATGATAAATTTTTGAAGAAGAAGACTTTTGAAGAAGGTGATTGGGCTCTGTTATTTGACTCACGATTCAAACATTTCAAAGGTAAGCTTACCACTAGATGGATGGGGCCATATGAAATTGTGATTGTTTTTTATAATGGTTCTGTCAAAATAAAAACAATAGATGAAGAACAAACTGCCTTTGTAGTGAATGGACATCGGTTAAAGGTATATCATAAACCTCTCTCTAAGCAAGAGTTCATCCATAACATGAGTCAGCAGTCTGAACTAGAACTGGTAGGTGAGGAAAAGACTTCTTCATCTCCTACTCTCTCCCAGTAATCTTCAATGGAATTATTTTTTGTACATATGTACAGGGATTTGTTTTTTTTCTCTTTTCGAAAGGGTGCAGATATTCTTTTCAGTAAGACTCAGAATGTTTTGAAACCTAAGGGAGGTGTTTTATCACTACTCTATTTTTCTGATTATTTTTGCAAAACATCTTTAAGGACTGTGTAAATTTGGGTCAATTTCTGAGTTTCACTGATTTATTGGAATATCTGCATTTGTGTGTCAGATTTTTCAGAACCGTTTTGGCTATTCATAAGAGTACTTGCCCACCAGGCATTGCCTACATTAATGCTTTAAGTATTTTCTGCTTATGAACCTATGGGATGCTAGGACCATTTGATTTGGTTTCACACTAGATAAAGAGTGGGAATTGATGTTAGTTACAGCTATGGGCATGAAGTTATTCTTAAGATAGGCATCATGTTAAAAAGGTGTTCAAGATCGGGCAGTTTGGGGGTTATTATCTCTTGGCTGTTATAATATTAAACACATATATATATACTGTCTTTAGCCACTTTATGACTTTCACTTTCTACAGTTACGAAGGTTAGTTGTTCATATGGGCAAATCTTTACAGGCATATACAAAGAATACTCTTCCAATTCTGGTACCATCCCACTCCTAGATGGTTTTCAGAGCAGCTCCCCCACTCATCTATGCTTGAGCAAATCATAAATTTTATCTTTAAGATGAAATTGGGACAAGAGCCTCTGATAGAAAAAGGGTGTAAGAGGTTAACCCGCCGGGATACTGAACAGGTCTGCTGGCAGCGGGTACCGACCTGTGGTATGAACAGGCAAACCCATCAGGGTTCTGAACAGGCCTGTTGGCAATGGGGCATCTGTCTGGGGAAGAAGCTTCTTAAGATGTTATAGTTACCCCACCGGAGTACTGACCAGGCTTGCTGGCAGTGGGTTCTGACTTTAATATCTTCTTTAACAGCCTCATCTATACTTGTCTATATGAACAACGTACCTATGTGAAGGTAAAAGAGAAGCCATGAGGATGGTTAATTAAAATTTATTAAATTCATTAAAAAATAAAATGATAGCCAGTTGATAATCATCTCCAACTGTTCTGCATTTTGGGTTACCTGATTCTAAAAAAAAAAAAAAAAAGGGTTTATGTTTGATGCCTAAAACATAGCTGAGAAATGTAGTACTATTTGTTCTACTACTCAAATTATCCTGTGTGAAGCTGAGTCAAAATGGACCAGTACCCCATTAGCTTCTGCTGCTATTTTCCTTGTCCTGTGGCATATGTCCTGGTGGAAAAAGTTTTGTGTGGATAACAAGGATGAAGTCTGAATTTTTGATTGATGAAGTCTGAATTTTTTATTGTTTAAGTTATGAGTGATTGATGAAGCTTGCATTTCTGATTATTGAGTTATGAGTGATTGATGAAGCTTGCATTTTTTATTGTTATTTGTATTTTCAATAAAAGATGGCTTCATAGCACAATTAAGTTTCCTGTGTGGTTAGATAGAGCAGCAACCTTACAATAAGGAAATCATGCCATAAAAACTGTTGAGGGTCCAACGAATCTTTTAATCCAGTCTATTTGCTTATGAACTCATCCAAGTGATGTTTATTTGAGAGATTAATGGTTTTACATCACTATTCATAGCCTAGCAGCTGCTCCAGATGCTGGTACTTACCTTTATACAGGTAAATTTTTGTGCATCGTTATCAGCCTAAAAGCACTGCTGTATTTGTTAAAGTGCCGGATTGAGTGCCGTAAGGAGTGCTGGAAGTTATCTTGGGGAAATTGGCATGTATATGGTAATGGACGTTGATAGAGGTAAGGAAAGGCGTACGATTGGCTAAATCTTAATTATTAATAAGGATTATAATTAAATATTTTTGCCATTATATGAAATTCGATGAGTTATGAACTACCTTAAATACCTTTGATAATATTTCATCCTCTATTATTGGCAACCTTGGATAAAACGAATTATAACCTTGTTCTATTATAATTGGGGTTCTTACGTGTTATGAGATTAAGTTTAGTTTAAAACGTGTTACATCATGGTTATCATTCCCTGCGAAGTGGGCAGTATGTGCCACCACTTGTAATGATTTTCTCTTGTCACGATGCTTGTCTTCATTACCCTCACTTCCTATCATTTTTACCATGTTCATTCGGGTTTTTTACAATCTCTATCCTTACCATTGTCATTGCCTGCGAATTCTCTGCTAATTCTCTGCTAATTCGCCATCTTCATGTCTCCACCATGCTCAACCGGCATGAACCCTCTGCGTATGAGCAGCGATTAGCCATCCCTGAGTTCGTTGCATGCAAGGATATGTTTACTCAGGCTGGATGGCATGCATTTTTAACTAATTTACAGGGCCACGATGACGCTGTCTCTTTACAATTCGCCCTGAGTTTTGATGGGCATACTGCTAGAGTGGGGGCCCTGGAGTTTTCAGTGACAGAGGAGTCCATTTCAGTTGCCACGGGACTTCCACGCACCGGTGATAGATGGTTTAAGAATTTTCGGTTGCCACGAAAAGAATATGACTGTGTTTTCAAACCAGAATATTTGGCTGTGAAGGGTGAGAAGGGTTTCTCCAAGCTGTGGGTCAGAGAAGAATTTCATAATTCCTTGATGATCATCACCAAGCTAATTACCTGTGAAGGTCGATTCTCCACCTACAAAGCCTGTCATTTTCGCCTTCTAGCTCACTTCGAGTTTGGTAAGCTTCTGAACTTTCCATTTTATTTTTGGAAAAGTTTGAGTAAGATGGCTTCGCAAGTGAGGAAGAACTTAGAGCATCCAACTCATAGTCTTTATCATCATGGGCTTATTAAAATGCTCGTTTTAGCTGAGTTAAAGAAGCAAGGTCGGGGATGGGAACAGTTTGTGTATGAACTCTCTAACCCTCATCTTCAGTCACCCTTGAGGAATGAATCAGGTGAGCCTGGTATTCCTGATCTAATGGAGAAAGCTTCCTCCACAAACCATTCAGTTCCTCAAGATGATTGCCCTCAGGAACCCGCTGTTAATAGCTGCAAGAAAACTGCTCCATTATATGCTAAGAAGTCCCCAATCTCTAAAAGGCAGTGTGTTAGCTCTCGGTCTGGGGGGGATAAGGAGCAGGAAAATTTGTTTGTTTTGCCAAATAGACGTTTTACTCGCAGCATGGCCGCTAAAGAGGGGAGAAAGGGATCTAAGGGTAAAGAACCTGTTCAAGTTGAGTTGTCATCATCCGATGCTTCCTCTACCCATGCTAACTCCGATTCTCCTGGTTCTCCTCATTATTCTGCATCATTGAGTCCTGTCAGTGAACCCTTGCTGCCAGTATCCCCTTCAAAATCGAGTTTGAAATCTACCAAAGGATCTCCTTCAAAGTCAAGCTTGAAATCTGTCAAAGTATCCTCTTCCAAATCGAGTTTAAAATCTGTCAGGGCATCACTTTCCAGATCTGGTTCAGAGGCTTCAGCACAGGGGATTGACTATTTTAGGCAAAAGAATATCAAATTGAAAAGGAAGCTGCAAGAATATGTGAGGTTGGATCGGGTTGTCAAACAAGAAAATGCCATTTTAAAGGCTAGAATAGTGTCCTTGCAAACCCTGGTTGATGAAGTTAAAGGGACAAATCACAGCCTTCGAAAACAGTTAAAGAAGAAGGACAAACAGTTTGAACAGTTGGTTAGCATACAGCAACACTCTGCCCCCTCTCCTCCTCAGGTGCAAGTCCTGTTTAATACCTCAGCTTCAGTCTCTAGAGTTGGGTCCAAGGATTGACAGTCCACTTTGAAGATTTAAATTTTGTCTATCTGAAATTTCCTTGCATTGGGACATGCAAGACCTTCAGTCTGGGGGAGATGTTGGTCCTCTATTTTGCCCATTCAGTGTACTGTTTTCTAGCATTTAAAGTCTTAATGGAATCCAATAATAATCAGTTTTATGTGTCTTTTTGGAGGTCAACACTGCTAAAGCTATGGTAAGTGATTTTAATTATTTGTTTATTGTATTTTCTTGTTTTATGCATATGTTTTGGGTTTTAGGTTTCATTAAACCATATGCTAATAATAAGATTGGTTTCTCTTTTATACAGGGTTCGTTTGGTTACCTGGCCCAGCGTTCAAAAGAGGTTTATGCAGAGATCGGGGATTCGATCTACAATAAGGGCGTTTTTCCTGGATCCATATCATCTTTCAGATGCTTTTGAGGATTACTCCACTGCTATTTTAGGCATGATCTTTGATCAAGGGTTGTTGTTATTTTCTCCTTAATGATATGTGTATATTCTAGGATCTGAGATTCCATTTTTGGATCAGAATTACTGAGATATCTGAGGGTTGTTATTCATATCGACCCTTGTTGCCAAGGCGATTTCACTCTGTATAATTCAGTATAAAAGCAACTGTGGAAACCCTAAGTGGGAGGATTGTACAAACTTCATTTTATCAATAAGATTCAGTGTGTGTTTTCATCAAATCTGTGATTTAAGTGTGTGAGGCGTTGAGGGCAGGGCCCACCTTCAACACCAAATCGTGATATTCCAGTAGTGTGTGGTTTGCAGTAGATTGGCGTTTTTATCATTCCACATTTCTTTTCAGAACATAAATGGTTTGCTCATCACTGGATTGCAATAGAAGGCGTGACTGTTATTATTAGTTAATAGCATTTACAGTTGATGATAATGGATTGAGCTTGTTAACGGTTTGAATTTAAGACTTCATCTGGTTTTTAGGATAAGTTGTTGTTTAAAACTAGGGTATGCATGAATCGTGTGATGAACTTGATGTAGGTTATGGTAGATTCGATTCTATGAATGGTTACGAATAGATTGAGTGTTATATTTCCATTTTTACCAGCATACGGTGTTATAATAATAGCTACAGGAATGGTTTTGAACTTGTTTTGTTCACATGACTGTAAAATGAATTCAGGAATGGTTTGGATTTAAATCTTTCCTTTAATCTCCAGTGTGTGGCGTAATATTGGTACATGAATCATGAATTTGATTCTAGATATTGAAACCTTTGTGTTGCAGTATGAGAGTAGCTTATAAACAGCCTGTCCTTTTACTGTCGAATTTGCAAGATTTGAGCATCATTTGCAAATGAGTCGAGGGCTTGAAGGTTGTGATCATAAAGCATTTAAGGTTTATCTCTTTTTGGATGAAGGATTGAGTAGAAACTAAAGTTGCATTTGAATGAGTTTTTGGAAGGAGTCCTTGTCTATAACACTGTTCCTTTGAATCAGCTTTACAATCTAAGCCAAAACCAGTGACTGTTTATTACACAGTTCTAACCTTTATTTGATGAGCAGAACCTAGATAGTTTTGGTGTTTCTTCATTTGCATTTATATGAACAGAGTATGTTCGGATTTCACTAAACAGTCAAGCTCTCCTTTGATAGACTGTATGTATTGACAACTTAAAGCTAAAAGGCATAGGTTTATTTCAGATTTG